>VZTE01002338.1:190168-203961 GCA_013397775.1 Eulacestoma nigropectus
AGCCCTGCCTGGGCTCCCCCAGCCCCACTCCGCACACCCAGGTACTCCCCCACCGCCCTGCCTGGGCTCCCCCCGTGCCAGCAGGCACAGGTCCCCACCTGCCACCCCGCCTGGGGTCCCTCAGCCCCATACCAGCACCCCCAGATACCCTCCCACTCCCGCCCCATGACAGCCTGTTAGCATCCCCCTGCCCCGTGTCCCCTGCCTGCCCCAGGATGGGGTCTGGGGGCCACCTCACCCTGAGCTGCCCTCTCTGCACTGGAGGTGGTTGTGGATTCGTGGATGAACACAACCATTTCCTCTCCAGCCCATGGGAAAATGGGACAATCCGGGCACAGACAGCGCCGTGACTCCAGGAATGAGCACAGCCCCCAGCCCAGCCGGGGCTCCTGTGTTTGTGCCCCCACGCTGGGCTCCAGTGTCCCTTGCAGCAGTGCCAGGAGATGCCAGGCTCACGGGACAGTGACCTGGAGCCCTCCAGCAGCATCCCCATCCCACATGGGGACAGCACTCACCACTGCCCATTCCTCCTTGGAGCTCTCCTCTTGCTCCCCTTCGCTCCTGCCGAAGCCTCCCAGAGCTGCGGTGATTTGGTTAATTGGGCTCTGAGGATGGCAGAGGCCAATTCCCTCCTTGGCTCTGACTTCCAGCGAGGAATTGTTGCTCCTCTCCACTCATCGCTGGTCAGTCCGGGCTGGCCTTAGCCTTGCTGGTCCCTGGCCTCAGGGGCCGTGGGCAGCTGATGCAGAGCGTCCTGTGCCCTTGATGTGCTGCGTGCCAGCTGACCAAGCACCACCTGAGCCATTCGGTGACATTTGCTGCGTCTGACGGTGCCTTTCAAGCAGGGTTTGGCAGCATCTTCTTCACTTTACAGCTGAGGAAACTGCGGGCAGAACTCAGGGGGAAGGAACGGGGCTCAGCCCTGGAGCCCAGGCGGGTCCAACGCCGTGGTTTTGCCTGGCCCGGCTCCGTTTGTGCAGGATTTTGCCAGGAGAAATGCCAACAGCTCTCCCAGCCTTGTCGGTTCCACTCCCAACTCCCATCCCTTGCTGCAGCCCAGCGCTTCTGCTGCTGGAGGTTCCTGGTGCCTCCTGCTGCTCGCTTGCTCCGGGATGTGGATTTACAATTTCATTGCAGGCACACGCAGCTCGGGCTTTCCCATTTGAGCTTCATCCCCAGCCTCAGCCCTGGATCTGCGGTTAAAACCAGGAGATTTATGCGGTTGGGAAGGAATCTCATTGTTATTTTAAACAATATCAACTTATCTGCTCAGGAAAAGATGAAAAATCCAGGCATGAAAATCGTGGCTGGTTTAGTTGGGGATGGATTTTTAAGAGGCCGGCGTGGGGGGGGAGGGTGTGCCGGAGCAATCCACGTCTCATTTCCATTCCCCAGGATGGAAAGGTGATTCTGGCTAATTTGAACACACTCATTAAGCTGCTGTATCAAAAGCCCAGAGTCAATTAAGCAGCGTCCCCCCCGCCCTGGCTCCGCAGGCTGCGCTGCTTTAATCAGGGATGGGGGGAATTGCTGCTGCCTCCACACAGCTCCCGATCCCGGTGCTGGGAGCTGAGGGCTGAGCTGATTTTGCCTGCTGGAAGATGCTCCCCTGCCTGCTGGCCTGGGCTAGAGGTGGTTTGGGGGAGCAGACTGCTGACAGTGCACGGGGGGAGCTGGGGGAGCCCCAGGCTGGAGGGGGCTGCTTTGTCCTTGTCCCCTCCCAAAGCACCTCACCAGAAAACCGAGTTATTTCTGTCTCACCGTGCCCTCTCCATGCCATTGTTTTATTTTGGGGGGAAACCAAGGCACAGACTGGGGTAAGGGAACAGGCAGGTTGTGATTCAAGCCTCTGCCGTGGGTTTTGGCTCAGCCCTGCTCCCTCTCTGCTCTATCTCCCGCCCAATAACTCCAGTGCCCTTCTGGCATCACTTTGGGCTCTAAGGAAGGAACAGGACAAAGCTGTGGAGGAAAAGCACCAGGCTGAGGTGACCAGTTCTGCTTCCCCAAGCCGGAGCCCAGCACTGGCCACTGGAGAATCCCACGGGGCCCTTGGTCTCGTGCTCCAATTAATTCAAATTGTTTTCGATATGAGCATAAACCCAAAGGGATCCTAGGCCAGGAGCCAGGGACAGGTTGGGCCAGGAGGTCCCTGCAAGGGGCTGTGGCATTTGGGGCACTGAGATGGGACCCGGTCCCCTCCTCAGGGGGCTTTACCCCCACCTGTCACCTCTGTCCCAAGAGCCTGGCCCTAAACAAAAACAGCTCCCCCCACATGAGGGTGGGGACCCATAAACCACCCAAAACCTCCAAAATCTTGCTGAGCATCAGGACTGGGATGCAATGGGGCCACCTGGGTGCCAGCTGTACCCTGGGAACACAAATGTCATGGAATCATGGAACCATCGAGGTGGGAAGAAACCTTCAGGACCACCCAGTCCAGCTGTGCCCCAGTTTTGGGGGACACCCAGGAGTGGCAGGACCCTGGGGCTGTCGGGGCCGGTGCTCCAGGGAGGGTCCAAGGTCCCTGCCTTTGGAGATGTTGTTCCAAGCGAGCCGGCACTGGGAATGTCTTGACAAGTTTTGCTGCTTTCTGGGGCATTTTCACACAGACTCAGCAAAATGATTTAGGGGAAAAAAAAAAAGAAGTGCGAGAGAAATAAAAAAATCACAGCTGCTCTGGCACACGCTCAAAATCCCCGAGAGTTTTTGACTGAAACGTGCCAAGGGGGAAAAAATAATTCCCATAAAGTGAGAAGTAACATCCCTTTTGCCCCCAGTAGCGGAGCGGGGGATCTTTCCCTGCTGATCCCAGGATCCAGAGCCTCTCCCTGCCCGCAGGGTCCCTGCCAGCCCCTCCTGCCGCCGGCCACGCTGGTCCCCTGCCAGCCCGAATGCAGCATTCCAGCGCTGCCAGCTCCGGTGACAGCCCGGGAGGTTTTGTCCCCACTCGGGATGCAGCAGTGGGAGCCACGTGATGCGAGCAGCTCCTGCTGCCCATTAATTTTGCCTAATGGGAACCTCGATGGACTCCTCGAAGGAGCCGGCCGGATGCTCCCGCTCCATGTGCTCCTGCAGAATTTGGGTTTTGGGGAGCCCCCAGGAGCCACTTTGGCGCTGGGCTGATGCCATGAGGGCTTGGGGGTGCCAGGGAGCCAGTCCTGGCTTGGCAGCCCAGAGCCCCCAGCCCCAAATGCCCCTGAGCAGAGCCAGCCACACCACAGGGACTGGGGACAGCGCCGTCCCCAGGACTTGCCCCTCAGGGCTGACCTGGGGAGTTTATGGGGTTTATTCTGTGCTGGCCAGAGGCTTTGCAGTGCCCCAAACACCCCTGGAGGGTGACATTGCACAGCTGGAGGGCACCGTGCCCCAGGGACACTGCCCTGCGTTGTCCCCTCCATCCAGCCTGGAGCCACCCTCTCCCAGGGCCCTGCCGAGCTGGGACCAGGGAGCTGCCATGGGCTCGCTCTGCCCTGGTCACCCAGGACACCCAAAAATGCAGCTCCACCTCAGGTGTGCACTCTGGCAGGACCCCAGCATGGAAAGGGGGGGCCACAGCCCCGCTGTGGGGTTTGGGGGGCCCAGGGAAGCGTGGCTGCCACACCACAAGTGACATCCGTGACCTGCTGTGCACGGAGCTGGGGCTGTTCCCCCTCCAAAGCCCCTTTCCTCCAGCTCTCTCTGCCCTGACCCTGATCAGTGTCTGCACTTCTGATCTGTTCATTCTGGGCACGAGCCCCTGAGGGGGGACAATCTCCCCTCGTGGTCCCTGCCAGAGCCCCGGGCAGGCGGCCCCGCTGTGCACACACGGCCTGAGCCCACCACTAATCCCAGTTACTTTTAATAAATATTTGCTAACAACAATGGAAGTTTCTTTGGCCAGGGAGCTGCTGTTCTGAGCCGTGCCCAGCAGAAGCACCATCAGGTGAAGGGTTTTCATCCGAGCAGGAAGGAGAGGGACCTTTCCCTTCTCTCACTGCCTGGGGTTTGAGCGACAGCAGTGCTGGGAGCCTCACCTGCCCTTGCTCCCACTGCAGCCCCTAAGTGAGCCCTCCTGTCTGGCTCCAGGTGTCCCTTCTGGCACTGAAGTCACCCCAAGGTGACAAACTCCACCAAAGGAGGATTTCCTTCCTTTTTCAAGGGCCACTTTTGCAGAACCACCCAGCCCCAGCCGGCTTCAGCAGGAGCTCTGCAGGCTCAGCAGCTCTCAAACCCAGCCTAACATTTCCCTGCTCAGAGAAGGATAAAGCAAATTATCGCCGGTTTCCCAGCACAGGCTGCATTTCTCCTGCTGCACGAATTAGGCCACCCCAGGTCCCGTCTGCAGGGCCATCCCTTCTTTGCTGGGAGTCAGAGGGGGGCCTGCACAGCACCCAGATTCCTCCTCTGGCCGTGGTCATGGAGCTGGGCACTGCCTGGCATGGAGATCGTGTCACCCTCCAGGGCTGCCCGGCCCCGCAGACCCCACAGCCGAGGGTTTATTGCCCACGTAAGAAAGATCCTGAGCCATTAGAGAATGTCCAAAGGAGGGCAGGGAAGATGAGGAAGGGCTTGAAGAGAAGCCATGTGAGGAGCGGCTGAGGGCACTTGGCTCGTCCAGGTGGAGCAGAGGAGACTGAGGGGAGGCTCCTCGGGGGCTGCAGCGCCTCCCGAGGGGAGGCGGAGGGGCAGGGGCTGAGCTCTGCTCTGGGACAGGGACAGGAGCCCAGGGACCGGCTGGAGCTGTGTCAGGGCTTGGCATGGAGCTCAGGGAAAGGTTCTTCCCCCCGAGGGTGCTGGGCACTGCCCAGGCTCCCCAGGGAATGGTCCCGGCCCCAAGGCTGCCAGAGCTCCAGGAGCGTTTGGACAGCGCTGCCAGGGATGCCCAGGGTGGGATTGTTGGGGTGTCTGTGCAGGGCCAGGGGCTGGATTTGATGATCCCTGTGGGTCCCTTCCAGCTCAGGATATTCTGGGATTCTGGGATTTATTCCCCACAGCTGATGATTTATTCCCCTCGACCAGTGGGGCCAGCACTGCCCAGCTCATTTTCCCATCCTGGCAGCTGCGTGGTTTCTGTTTGCCCAGCAGATCCAGGAAGGTGCTGCAAGGTACCGGGATACACTGACAGAGGAGCCGCTGCCAGCCCCGGTTCCTCCTCCCCGCTGTGACCCTCTGCTCCACACCGGGGTTTGCTGCTGCTGCCCAGCCCTGCAGGATGGCAGAGCCACCTGTGTCCCCAAGGGCCCCCAGCCAGGCTGGGAGCAGCCTGGGGGCAGTGCAGTGACAGTGTGGGGTTGGGGGGTCCCTGGGGTGGGGAAGCCTCATGTTGGGACCCCTGCTTCGCCCAGAGGCAGTGGGGAGCAGGACATTTCAGGCTCCAAATGCAGCTGCCCCAGGCTGCCTGAGCTCAGGGGCCTGGGCTATGGGATGCACACTACAGATGATCACCTCAGATTTTACCCCCAACATTTTCCCTTCTTGTCCACTGATTATTACCTTATTTTTATCCAGGCTGGGGTGTGCTTGGCACAGTCATGGGGCTGTCCTGGTGTGGATGGGTGGAACAATCACAGAACTGCAGAATGAGATGAGTTGGAAGGGACCCACAGGGATCATGGATCCAGCCCCTGGCCCTGCACAGACACCCCAACAATCCCACCCTGGGCATCCCTGGCAGCGCTGTCCAAACGCTCCTGGAGCTCTGGCAGCCTTGGGGCCGGGACCATTCCCTGGGGAGCCTGGGCAGTGCCCAGCACCCTCGGGGGGAAGAACCTTTCCCTGAGCTCCATGCTAAGCCCTGACACAGCTCCAGCCGTTCCCTGGGCTCCTGTCCCTGTCCCCAGAGCAGAGCTCAGCCCCTGCCCCTCCACCTCCCCTCGGGAGGAGCTGCAGCCCCCGAGGAGCCTCCCCTCAGTCTCCTCTGCTCCAGCCCTCCAGATGAGAACCCCTGGCACGGCGTTTTTTTGCCAGGCGATTCCTGTCTCCCCAGGTCCCAGGTCGCCTCTTCATCCCTGAACAAGCTCAGGGATCCATGTGCTGCCGTTCCCGGTGGGATCCCAGCGCTCCCCCACCCTCGGGGAGCCGGGGGCGGCCGCTCCGCTGCCTCCCCGCGAGGAAATTGCTCCTGATGGAATCCAGCCCACATTCCCTGAGCCGCAGCGTGCGCAAGGAACGCGCTGCCACCCCCGTCTCCCTCGCCCTCCCTCCTGCCTTTATCTGCGAGTGCCATCGAACCCCTCCAGCAGCTCCCAGCTCCCTTTCAAATACCATTAAAGCCGCTCTGCAGGCGATCAGGATTCCAGGCACTGCGGTGCCACGGACGGCAAACACGGCATTTGCACCTTCCAGACGGAAATGTCGCCGTGTCCCCGTGTCCCTCTGTCACCGCGGCCCGCAGACAGAGCAGGTTCTAATCCCCTTCATTCATCAGCTTGGCCCTGTTTGCTCCCAGCTCTGGGAGCTGCTGGTTCCTGCTCAGGGATGGGGCCACTGTGCAGGAGTCCCCTTGTCCCCAGGGAATCTGAGCAGGATTGCACAGCAATAAAATCCCCAAATCCCTGCCTGTCTGTGCCGTGGGATGGCCCTGGCCAGGTTCTCACTCAGGGATGGCTCAGGAATGGCTCGCTGGACTCAGGAGCGGGAGGGGTCTCACTGCGGCCAGGGACATCCCCTCAGCCTCTCCTGGTGGCTCCCTCCCAGCTGGCAGCATCTGACCCACCAGTCACTCCTCAGGGTGTTGTTTTGGGAAAAAAATCTGCCACTTGAGGTGAAGGGCTCAGGGCCACATCCCCAGTCACCACCAGAACCATCCCCTTGTTGGGAAGGAAGGGGCTCACAGCACCAACGTGGTGAGGGAGAGCACCCACACCCCAGCGTGGGCTCAGTGACTGCCCAGCAGGAGCTGCCCAGCCCCTTACCTGTGCCCAGGTGGAGCTGGCAGGTGACAATGCCCTTCCCTGTCCCTTGGCTTGCTGGAGGCTCTCAAGGTTCTCCCCACTCTGCCATACCCTGTATGGTTTGAGGGATTTGCCCTTCCCAGTCCCTTTCCTGCTTCAGGGTCATGCTCAGGTGAGGTGTCAATCCCCAAAATTCTCCTTCTTCCCTGTCCTCACATGCATCATGCCCAGCATATGAACTCAAACAGCAAAGGAAGAAACTCCCCGTCCCCATCCTTTCCTGCTCTCCCCAGCCCAGCACTCGGGGTCCTTGGGTGTTTTTTTTTGGCTGCCTACTCTTGCTCCACGTCCTTGGAGTGGGATGGGAGCTGTTAGGTTGAAAGGCAAATTATGCTGGGATGCAGTGATGGCAGAGCTGATTCATCAGCCGGGGGGGTCTACAAGGTCTAATTTGGGAGGGAAGATTGCTGACGAATCCTTTAGTAACCAGGAAGACTTGGGAAACCAACTTTTCCTGGCTGAACTCATTATTAATTTCCCTGCCCATCCAAGAGCTCGGATTCTGCAGGATAGAGAGGCTGCCATTGTTAGGGAAAAGGTTTTAAACAGGGAATGTGTTCATAGGAAAAGCTTTAAATTTGCTGGATCATCATGAATTGTTGGACTCGGTGATCTCACAGGTCTTTTCCAACCTTAATGGTCCCATGGTCTCTCTCCCTGTGTTGGTCTCCGGGGGCTTTGGCCAACACCAGGATGAAGATGATGGGTTCTCCCCTAGGGAATCCAGCTGTTTCCAGCTGTTGAGAGTCTCTTCTGAAGCTCCACAGTGCTGGATGTGTTTTGCCTGCCAGAATAACCCTCATTCCCTGTGCCCTCCGCAGAGACCAGAAGCAGGTTCTGGAATGCTCCGGCTGCCCCGGTGCTGAACGGGGTTGAACGTGGCTGAACGTGGCTCTGGGGCATGGAAGAACTTCTCCAGCTTGATCCTGTGGGAATTGCCAGGCTGGCAGCAGCCAGGCAGGCAATTGCAGCCCCTCTGGCAGCCTCGGGGGCTGGAGAAGACACTCAGGGCTGGGCTCTGGGCACTCCTGACTGTTCCCACATCCCCAGGGGGGCTCTGGGGTGGGGGGATTGTCATGGAACGGGGCTGGCAGGAGGATTTTGGGGAGCTGTCAGTGCTGGAGGTGAGAACAGGCCTGGCACCCAGCCAGCATTATTAGTGTCTCACTTCCACAGGCAACAAATCCGCCCACGTCCTCCATGGAAGGAAAAACTGTTTGGAAACAAGACCTGTACCTGGCACACGGATCCAGAGACACTCTCCTGGTGCATGTCCCTGCACCCCACAGCCTTGGCAGGATGGGCAGCAGTGCCCAAGGGTCCACAGCTCCGTTGTGACCGTCCCCATCACCCTGTCCCCTCCTCTGCTCATCATTCCGGCAGCAGCTCCCGGCTCCTTGGCTATGCGAGAGGGGCGGAGGTCGCTGCGCCCTGCCTCGCTCCGTGAATTATTAATCCAGCAGGAGACAGCTTGGACTGGGAAATCTTCCCCACCAGCCATCCCCCAGCAGGCAGGAACACCGGGAATGGGTTTTCCAGGCCGTGCTGGGCAAACTGGCCAGGGCCTGAGTGACCTGGGCCAAGCGTGGCCCAGCCCGTCCGGTGTCCTGTCGCCGCTCCGCCCCCGAGTCATGCGGAATTCAGGGCTGCCCTTGCTCTGCTCTGCTCTGGGGTAAATCCTGGATCGAACCTTGGGGGTCCTCCTGGGAAAGGCCTGAGCACAGGGTGGGGGTGCTGCAGAGCAGAGGGGGCTCCGAGCCCAGCTCCCAGCACGGGGCCCTGGTGTGGGGCAGGCACCAGGGGGATTCAGCAGGGGAGAGATGGACGCAGGTCCCTCAGGCCAATGCTCTCCCCTCCCAGCAGCCAAACCCTTGGAGCAGCCCCTGCCAGCTCCCAGCCTCACCTGCACTATGCAAGCACCGCACTGAGTATCCCACCCAAGCATCCCGCAGAGGAGGGAGCAGGAAGGGCAGTGTGAGGCTCCAGGCTGGCGTGGCCTGTGCCACCTCACCCCCGCTGCCAGCTCCGGCCACCCCGGTGACCCCAACGCGTCTGCTGTCCTCCTGTCACTCCGTGTTTGTGTCCCTGCTCCCTGCGGGCTGTTCCCAACCTCCTCAGTGGGGAACAGCCAGGGCTGCAGGCAAAGGGAAGCTACTGCTGGCTGTTGTGTTTTCCCAGGCCGTTGGCTCTGGTGGTGTCTTCTAAGCAGATTAAACTTGGATCCCAGCCCCAAAATCAGCTCCCTTTTCTGCCAGGAGGCAGAAAAGAGGTTTTGGGGGTTTTTCCGAGTCTGGGAAGCAGGTGGGAATTTTGTATGCTGGGGGTGGAGAGGCCCTGGCACAGGGTGCCCAGAGCAGCTGGGGCTGCCCCTGGATCCCTGGAAGTGTCCAAGGCCAGGTTGGACAGGGCTTGGAGCAGCCTGGGACAGTGGAAGGTGTCCCTGCCCACGGCAGGGGTGCAATGAGGTGATCTTTAAGGTCCTTTCCAACCCAAACCATTCCATGATTAGTGGGGATCTGATCATTGGCTCCGAAAGGTGCAGGTGCAGAGATGCTGATGCTGGAGCTGTATCAGGGGCCACCCTGGGTGTTGAAGGTGTTTGTGGGGAGCAGCACCTCTGCTCGGATCCCAGGAGCCTGGGGGACACATCCACATTGGCCACGGGCTGGTGACATCGAGCTGGGCTGTCCCTGGGCCACTCTCAGGCCCTGCTCCACCTCGGTGTCCCCTCATGAACAACAAACATCCCCTCGCTCAGCCCTGTCCCTTCCCATAAACCGCCCCAAGGCTTCATCCACTGAAGGCCCTGGATCTCCTGGAAGCCTCCAGACCACCTGGAAGCCCCCAAATGTCTCTCACTGAGAGGAAGAGAGGTGGGTGCTGAGGTGCATCTAACACCCAAGGCAGCGTCTCAGAGCTCCCCACGTCTGACACAAACTGCTGAAGCTTCGTTAAACTTCGGGAGTAACGGCACCGTCACACCACTGCTGTCATTAATCCTCGCTAATTGTTTCTATAATTAAAAGCCCCATTGTGTCTTGTCTCTCCAACATGATTTATCGGATAGGGAGCACTCTTGCATGAATGATGCACGGCTGGTGGGAGGACATCTGCTCTGGGCTGCCTGCATGGAGGGGAAGTGCATGGGGGCTGCTCCCTCCTCCAGCCCTCGTGCCCCTCAGCCTCTTCAGCCTCTTCAATCCCCATGGCTTCCTGGATATCAGGGAAAGGTTCTTCCCCCCGAGGGTGCTGGGCACTGCCCAGGCTCCCCAGGGAATGGTCCCGGCCCCAAGGCTGCCAGAGCTCCAGGAGCGTTTGGACAGCGCTGCCAGGGATGCCCAGGGTGGGATTGTTGGGGTGTCTGGGCACGGCCGGGGGCTGGATCCATGATCCCTGTGGGTCCCTCCCAGCTCAGGAGCTTCCATGATGGATCAACATCAGGAAAGGGATTGTTTCAATCCTTCGTGCAAAACTCCTGGCCTTTGATCCCCAAGTGAGCTGCAGCCAAGGACAGAACTCACTCCTGAGTGAAAGCAGCAAAGGAGGAGCCCCCTCCTTCCCCAGGAGCGTGGGAGGGTTGGGGTTGGTGTCAGCAGATCACGCTCTGCCTCTGCTGGGAACGGAATTAAAAACCTGACACGAGGTGGGAGGAGCTGCTCTTTGCTGGTGATGAACGAGGTGGGCCTTGGATCCTGCCCCTCTCTAGGAGACCCTGGAGCCTGTGAGGGGCCTGGCTGGAGTGTGCAGCAGAAGATTCAAAGCAGGCCAGTTCCATGGCTGGTGTGGGCATGAAGCCTCCTTAGCTGGAGGCTGCTCCTGATAAGGCATTTTTGGTGATAAAGCCGGGAGCTGGAAGTCACAGAATCTGAAAGGCTGGAAAACCCCTCTGAGATCATCGAGTCCAACCAGTGCCAGGCCCACCTGTGTCACCAAATGCCACCTCTCTGGTCATTTGGCAGCAGTCCCTGAGGTCCCAGCAGTGCCCACTGAGCTCTGCGGGGATGGGGCAGGCGCTGGGAGCTCCTGGAAGCAGCAGTGGCATCGAGGGGGTGACGCTGAGCCAGCCAGGGCCCCTTGGGGACAGAGCGGTGACCTGCAGCCTCTCCTGCCTGTCCACACTGCCTGGGGCTCCCCTTCCTGGGGACACAGCAGGAGCAGGAGTCACCTACTGTGGGCAGAGAAGCACCCACAGCTCTCTCGGGGAGGTCCCTGGGGAGAAGGGGGTGTCACAGCAAGGAGAGGACAGGTGACAATCTACACTCCCACCCTTTTTGGTGCCCTGAACCAGCCACAGGTGGCTCTTCCCCTGCAGGCAGAACCAGGGCAAAGAAACTGTGCAATCATGGAATGGTTTGGGTGGGAAGGGACCTTAAAGCCCATCCAGTGCCACCCCTGCCCTGGGCAGAGACACCTTCCACTGTCCCAGGCTGCTCCAAGCCCCGTCCAGCCTGGCCTGGGACACTGCCAGGGATCCAGGGGCAGCCACAGCTGCTCTGGGCACCCTGTGCCAGGGCCTCCCCACCCTCACAGGGTACAATTTCTTCCCAATATCCCATCTAAACTTCTTCTCTTTCAGTTTAAAACCATTCCCCTGTCACTACACACTCCTATAAATAACCTTTCTCCAGACTGGCCCATCCTGGACCCCTGGGGGCTCCTCTGCACCCCCCACCTGAAGCCCCCTCAAGGGCACAGGCACCAGGAGGTCACACACTGGCACCGACCTCATCCCTCCTTCCCTCTTTGGGGTGGGGATGGGAACCATCCATGGCTCCCAAGCTCTCCTGTCACCTCCCATTTTCCTAAGCTAATGTCCTGCAGCATCTTTAAAAGAAACACAAACAAAACCAGCCAGTTTTGGGGAGCGCACGGCTGAGGATAATCAGACCTGAAAATGACTCTGCTCTGTGGGGTGAGTCACACCTCATTATGTGCATATTAATGCTGCTCTTCCCAGCTGTGCTTCCAGGAGCTCTCACTGGGCAGGCACTGGGAGAGAGGCACAGCTCAGCTCCACAGGACTCTTTGCAGGGAGGGTCTGGCCTGCTGGATCCCACTTTTCCCTCATTTTTCCATCCCTTTTCCCTCGCTTTTCCCACAGTGTGACACACAGAGCAAATCTCCAGGCCTCAGCTGGATGCCAGCCCAGCCGTGGCATCTGCTGTAGCACCAGTTCCTCGCCGCCACCCAACTGTGACCAACAGCTCGGAGACGCCAACAAGGGCAGCAGCACAAACACGGGCTCAAAGCCTTTGGAAAACGTCAACATTCACAGCACTCACTGGCCAAAAATATCTGGGCTGGGAATTGTGCAGCTCTGAGGGGAGGGTTCCATGTCCGGAGTGCTCTGTCACTGCTGCCACCACCTGCTCCCAGTTACACACCTGGCCGGAGCCCTCCCCGGGGGTAAAACGCTGCTTAGCTGGTCCAGGGCATCTTTGGGCTCCCAGATACTGAGAATCCACAGGGAGCAGGGCCAGCCCTGACGAAAATCCCTCCCTGGCATCTGCAAAACCCCAAAGGGCAGCTCGAGACACGGGGCCGGTCCCTCCCTGCACATCCCTGAGCGAAGCAGAGCCAGCACCTGCCCTGCCCCAGCCCGTGCTGTGTCCCCGGGAAGGCACAAAGTCATTCCCCAGGCACCCAGGACTGGGCACCTCACCCCAAATCCATGGCACTTTGGGAGATGAGCAGATGTGGGGACAGATGTTTGCCCCCTGCAGCTGTAAAACCTGCTGGGTTTGGGGCAGCTGGAGCTCCCCAGCGCTGCCCTGCAGCACAGGAGAGCCCTGGGCACGGGCTGGGGCTGGCACTGAGCTCCCCGGGGATATCCCAGCCTTCCTCATCCCTGCCGCTGGCACAGGGGGAAGATAAAGCCGGGATTATCACTGGGAGCTGTCACCAGCGGCAGGCAGGGACCTCACACAGGTGACAGCGCCGGGAAGCCACTGGAGGCTGAGCAGGACACACAGAGAGACCCCAGATTGCCCCAATCCCGTGAGGACGGAGTTGCCCGGCCCTGAGAACTCCCAAAGCTTCCGAGGAATGGCAGGAGCACCTGCCTGCTCCTCCTGCTGGTGGCTCTACTGGTTTTACTGGGACCACGCCAGGCACAGGGGTTCCCACTCTCCTGCTTTGCTTCCCACACTGTGGGAGAAGTCGGGCACAGAAGGTGGGGCTGGAAGAGGCAGGGGCTGGGTCAGGGGGTGCTCAGTGCCTGCCCCTCACTGCTGGAGTGGTGGATTGGAGGATGAATCCCTCCAGGAATAACTCCTGGAGGGGCAGGAGACCGAACAGGAACGAGAAGCCCAGCGAGAAGTGTGGTGGTTTCACGTTTTCCCGAAACAGAGGAAAATTTTGTGACTAAAATCATGACCCATAAAAGATGATTTTGCTGGGAATGAATGCTTTGAATCCCTTTTTGCTCGGAAAGAAACTCCTGCTCTCTCATCGAACCTCACAGTTAATATTTAACCTCACTCTTTCCAGCGTGCCGGGGCCGCAGCCGAGCACGTCCCCCCTCCCACAGCCCCCCCCCGGACCCCAGCAGCCGCCTGGAAGGACAAACCGGAGCACTTCGTCCTCTGCTCCTCGTAGGACAGAGCCAAACGCTCCTTCCAGCCCTGGGGCAGGGTTGGAATGGGGCTCCTGCCCCTCTCAGTTACCGGCCTTGCGCAGCCACGGCGATTGCCGCTCACCCCCGGCTGAGCACAGCCTGGCTAATCCCGCGCTCCAGCCTCATTAGGCTCCGGCCGGGGCACGGAGCCAGCAGCCCGAGGAGGAGACGATGCCAACGAGCCCCAGCCCCGGGGAGCCCCCGCCACCCCCGCTCCCCACGCCGGGGGCCCCCCGCCCCCCCCC
>VZTE01002338.1:204011-219524 GCA_013397775.1 Eulacestoma nigropectus
GCCAGGCCCAAGCTAACCCGCCCCCGGCTCCTAATTGGATTTGTTCATGCTAATTACCATCGTTTTCGCCTCAATTAAGCCGTTTGTTTCCCACACAGCTCCCTCGGCGCAGGTCTGGGCCCTGCGCAGGCTGCTTGGGCCGCGTGGCCTCGCTGCCCCCCGACTGTCAGGGTCACCTCTGCTCACCCCTCAGGCTCCCCCAAGGTCCCCGCTCATCTCCTCACCCCCCAAACCCGGCATTAACCCCTCAATTTCCCTCCCTCTCCCCGTTCCCTCTCCTTCCCACCCTCCCACAGCACCTGCCTCGCTCTTGGGTGGCCCTTGCCGAGGCCACGGGGCCGGCCCTGCTGTCACCCTCAAAGCCACCGAGGCCAAGCAGGCCCTGGAGGTCAGGAAGGTGCCGAGCTCGGCTCCGGGACTCACATCCTGCGTGGTTCCCACCATCCCAACCCCAGGAGATGTGGCCGGGAAAAGCAGGGGCTGGAAAAGCAGAGACCGAAGATTTCCAGGGGGTGCAGAGGTGGAGGGAGGGAATCTGCTCCTCATCCAGGGACTGAGGGGAAGGGTGAGGGGAATCACACAAAGTCTGGTCCTGGATGATACCCCGGGCTGTGCCCAAGGGCAGCAGAGGCTCAGCTGGGCACAGCCCACGGCCTTTCCCTAGAAAAGAAGATGCCAAGGAGGGCTCTGTGCATCTCCATGCAGCTGGAATTCAAGACCCTGCTCCATCAGGCTGCTCCTGGCACCCTCCAACCCCAAACCAAGGGGGCTGCAGCCACCCTGTGCCCGTGTGCTCCATCTCCTCACACTGCAGGGAAAAACTGGCAAAAAACCCCACAGGCCAGGAAGGAAGAGCAGGAATGTGGAGAGGGAGGGAAGGGATGCTCAGAGGCGCTGCATGGATTGGGCAGGACAGACTCTCCATCCCTGCCCTGCTTCACCCAGACTTGGAGAGGGGCCAAAAGTCCCCAAAAGCATCACACAGATCCCATCCCATGGCTGCAGCGCCACTGAATGGCCCCAAACAGCCTTTTAGCCCCAATGCTGCATTTCTGGGATGTACCAGCCTCACCCTTCTGCAGAGGGATGTGGTCCATGGGCTCACAGCATTTTGGGCAGCTCAGTGGTGCCACCCCTGAGGCCACCAGCAGCCAGGGCCACCCTCAGGCCCCCCCCAGGTGATTGGGCACCGCTCCAGGCTGAGCCTTCAACCACTGAAGGGCCATCATCCCCCTCCTCCTCACAAACAGGCACCACCCACCTGTGCTGGGGCTGGACTCAGGGATGCCCTTGGGATCAAGCAGCTCTGCAGCTACTGCTGACTCCACCAGGCCATTTACTTCCTCCATACTCAGCTGAGGAGGTCTCTTCTTCCTAAACCAGGGCTTAAGGTCTGAGCAGCTTTGGGTGTGCCCAGAATTGATTTGCAGGTGAGCTCAGAGGCAGATTTAGGGCTGTTTCCTCCCTCACCACATTCAACATCGTCACTCCGCAGCCTAACCCCCAGGCAAGGAGCCAAGCCTGCCCTCCATCCCCACATCCAGGGCTCCTAAAGCTCGGGAGCAAGAGGAAAAGCCAGCCCAGGTTCTGGAGAGAGCCCTTGCCCAGCTTTGTGCCACTGAAGGATGTTTTATTTCTGCTGCAGGGAAGGGGAGAGCTCTTGAACACAAACAAGGAGCACCTGAATTAATGCTGAGCCCTGTGTCATATCCAGGAGCTGCAGGATCAGCTCCTTTATCAACCTCTAACAAAAAAAAAAAAATCTCGCTGTTATTCAGCAGTAATGAAAGCAGAGCTGTTGTGGCTGCAGAGAACACCAGGGACGAGGCACTGCAGCTTTAGGAATGCTTGAGTTTCATGCTTCAGGACTGTTAATGGTGCACAAATGATCAACCTGAGAGAAAAACAGCCCTGCCTGGTCCAAGCCATGCCCCGCTGGAGCAGAGGCACCAGCAACCAGCGCTGGATCTCTGGCCAGAGCTGTAAACCCCACTGTAGAGGGCCAGGGAGGAATCCAAGGGCTGCAGCTCCAGGAGAGGTGTCCTGAGGCAGCCACTGGTTTAAAATCCCAGAATCTCCACCTTTAAGCAGTTCACTGGTCAGAGAAGGCCTTGGAAACATCAGAGTAATCCAGCAGGAAAAGCCACAGCAGGGCTGCTTCTGACAGGCAGGACAACCTTTAATGAACCAGACATTAGGATCCCTGGTCCCAGCAGGGTCTGGCAGCCAGGACCCCTCCCTCCTCCTTACCTGCCTTCAGACTCCCTGGGATTGTGAACTCCCACTCCTTCCAGCAGCCCACAGGAACTGGGGCACAAGCAAAACCTTGGGGCAACTCAACTCCTCTGTCCCCTTAGAGGGTTTGTGCTCCTTCAGAGGCTTTGGCCGTGGCACGGGACAAGCACAGACATCATCACAGGCATTTCTGAGCTGGCCTGGCCCACCCTGGTTAAACCAAATGAGGGCTCAGCTCGTTCATCCCCACAGCCCTGCTGGAGGGTGCCACAGCTCATTTCAGCACTCGGAGCATTGTCAGTTCCAGTGGATTCCCACACAAAGGCAGCTCCAGGCAGTGGTGCCAGACACAGCCTCCAGGCATGCCCTGAGCAAGGGATCCAACCCCTCTGAGCTGTTCCCGTTCCCTCACCCACATTTGGAGGAGCTGCTGCTCTTTGCAGCCTCAGATTTTGGGACTTGATCCAGGCACCAGATCCAGCACTGGGCACCCTCAGCTTTCTCCAGAGCTCTGGGTCACATCCAGGCACTTCCTGATCCCAACCTGCTTTTCCAGACCCCAAAATCCCTGTTTCCTCAGAGGATCCTTCCTACGATCCGTGTAGAGGGAGAAGGTTCTGTGCACAACTCATGGGTAAAGCAGCCAAAACGCAAATTGAAAACCTCAGAGTGCTCACTGAAAAACACTGCCTCGGTTTATTCCAAGGGGTTATTCCAGTGCTTTTGGGGATGCTGGAAGGGAGGGAGATTCCCTGGAGGGGACACCAGGGAGCAGCCTGGGTGTCCAGGCTCAGGGACTGCCCCATGGAAACCCCCAGTTCTGCCCAGCCTCACTCTGCATCTTCACTCCCTGCAACTTCTCCCCTTCCTGTCACATTCCAGCGTTCCCAGAGCCATCCCCCTCTCCCAGGCCCCCCGAGGAGCCTCTCCCCAGGAGGGATCAGAGGGAAAGGTCCCCCTGGCAGCCCCACACCCTGTCCCTGCCAGCTCCAGGTACTGACAGCCAACAGAGCCCATTTCACGTGAAAAAATAGGGGGATTTTATTATAAACCTCAGAAAAAGGAAACAAACAACATGAACACAGCATTTAACTGGACATCTCCCTCAGGCTGTCCCAGGGAATCAGGCACTTGGCAGCCCCAGAAGGTCCAGCTGCACAAGTCAGGCTTCCTGGTTTTCCTGGAAAACAGGAGATTTTCCCCATAGCCCTGCCTGCCCTCACTGCCACTGGGGACAAACCAACCCCCCTGCCCCTCTCCTCACCCTCCACTCCCCTGCCAGCCAGGCAGGGCAGCAGCTTCCTGGGAGTTAGGAGGGTATCCAGCAGTGCTTTGGGACCACAGCAGTGAGGGACCCCATGGAAGTTGCTTGTGGTGAAGAATTCCCCACAAATCCTCCCCATTTCCAAATACTGCAAACTTTCAAAACTGCAAAATATCCAGGCCAGGGAGTCACAAAGGGCTTGTGGCAACCTGCTGGCAGTGGCCCCGGGTCAGAGGTGCCACAAGGGGCTCAGCTGGCACCTGGCACCGCTGTCACACCCGGTGACAATGCCCAGGCACTGGGCACACCCAGCACCACCTCACCGACACCTGGGGACTGCACAGGGACTGGAGCCCCTCCAACCCCTTCCCTTGGCAGCAGAGCTCTGTGACACAGGCTCAGAGCCTGGGGACACCCAGGGGACTTGTGACACCTTCCCCTGTGCCACACTCAGAGGGTGGGACCGTCCCAGGAGTCCTTACCCCGTCCTGGGACAAACTGGTGTCACAGGCTGTGCCAGCCTCCTGCTCGCTGCCATCCTCGCTGCTTCCAGTGGCTCCTGGCTTCTGAGCATCACCACTGGCCACATCTGGAGCACCTTCCCCACTGCTGGCCACAGCTGGAGCCTCTGCTCCCGGCTCTGGGGGCAGCACGGAGCCCTGGGGGTGGTGTGGCAGAGGGACAGGGTCAGAGCTCAGCTCCGGGGAAGGGCAGCACAAAATCCATAAGGGATTCATGGAATTCAGATTAGAGCAACCCCAGACCTCCCTCCTCCCGCGGCCAAGGATGAGGTACATCCTTCCAGCCCAGGATCGATGCTGTCCCCAGGAACGGAGCAGGAGCACCCACCTGGACAGCCGAGGGCTCCAGCACCGTGATCGCACCCTGCTCCTCCAGCTCCATGTCGGTGTCGTTTTGGGACTGGTACTCATCACTGTCCGACTCCACCTCTGAGGGCTGGAGGAGAGAGGCAAAGGGAGGGTCTGAGGAAGGGAAGTGTCAGGAAGGACACACCAGTCCTGTCCCAACAGCACCGGGAGCCACAGCCAAGGGTGGCAGAGATGCTGCTTTGCAGGGACAAAGGGAAACCTTGGGGGTGAGTGGGGCACCCCCAGCTCTCAGCCACTGCCGGGGTGATGGGCAAGTGCTCCTTGTGCTGGAAACAATATAATTTTTCAATTTCTGTTTTGTCACTCTAGTTAGGCTTGACTTGACTTTGCCTTGGGGAAAGGAATTTTCTTCAGTTTTTTTAGGAGATGTAGCATCACTCTAAGGAGATGGGCTTAACATCCCAACAGACTGGGACCCAGAAAGATAAAAGGCCATGAGCAGAACATCAGCGGCCATCTACCAACATCTACCCTCAGATGCTGCCTCCGGCCGAGTTGGAGACGTCTGGTCCAGAAAGGACTGATAAGAAAATCGAAGAATGAAGATCTAATTAACATCGGAGGTGAGGAGATTTGGATCCAATGGGAAACTGAATACTGGGGGTTGCTCAACTCTGGCCCAATGAACTTTGAAACAGTTCATCTCTGTGGGTTTTGACTGTATAAAGTCTGGGGGAAAATCCTGCTCTGGGGGGGTGGAGCAGGGTGGGTGGCATCATCTTCAACACCACCTCGGAATTCTGCCAGACCCTGGGAGAGATCCTGACCTATGGCCTGGCCGTGGGAGAACCACGAGGAGCAGGACAAGCTCACAGCCCTGGAGCATGCCGGGCGCCCGGCATCCCCTCCGGACCTCCTCAACTCAGAGCAGGAGGACGTGGAGTGGAGCAGCATCAACCTGGCCGAGGAATGGCAGCACCAGGACTTCTCGGCCTCATCCACCACGATCCTGGATGAGGAGCCCATCGCGAACCCGGGCCTGGCGGCCGCGCTGCTGCTCTGCCAGAACAAGGGGCTGTTGGAGACCATGGGGCGAGCGAAAGCCCCGAACAAATCCCTGCCCTCGGCCACGTGCTGCATCGAGGACACGACAGCCATCAGTGACAAGGACAGCCGGCACGAGGAGCACCAGGGCTTCACACAGGACCTCAAGGAGAAGGACGGCTACCGGCCGGGTGTCAAGATCGAGTACGTGGATGGGACCGGCTGCGAGCTCACCCCCAAAGAGGCATTCCGGCAGCTCTCCCACTGCTTCCACAGGAAGGGCTTGGGGAAGATGAAGACGGAGCGGAGGAGGAAGAAGTTGGATGAGGAAGTGCTGCTGAAGATGAGCTCTGGTGACACCCCCCGGGGGATGGCGGCGCTGCTGCAGGAGAGGCAGCGGGGGCAGGAGACGCCGTAATCATCCTGAACAGCTCCGGCAAGAGCATGAACGCGAACACCATCACCAAGTGAGGGGTGCAGGGACACCTGGGGATGCCTTTGGGATATTTGGGGACACCTCTGTCCCCCATCACCACTCCTGGGGACAATAAAGGCCTCTGGGAGTCAAAAAAAAGGATGGCTGACTATTCTTGAAATAAGGTTTTTGTTATTTGAATTAATATTGTTTAAAGAATAAGTTAAGTGGAAGTGACCTTAAAAAAATTACAGTCACTTCCAAAGGGGGGAATTGTTAGAAACTTCAAATATAGTGCTAGAGGGTTTTATTTTCTCCCCCGTTTTCGGTGACACTTGGGCACCCTCAAAGAGGGGATGGGCAAGGAAACCTCCACAGGGACACTCCCAGAGCATCCCAGGCCCACACAATCTCGGAATTGCTCAGCAGCCACAACCTCTCACCTCATACGTGAGGTCTTCAGAGTCATCCTCTGGAAAATCCCTCTCCAGCACCACAAACCAGGACTCCTGCTTCTCCAGAGCCACGTCATCCCGCTTCCTCTTGCTGGCTTTGCTGGCTGGGTCAACCAGAGCCTCCCGGATCTCTGCAGCGATTCCCAGGAGGCACAATCACCACACCCAGAACAAACCCAGCTGCAAAACCCCCAGGTGCTCCAGGAGGCCCCAGCTCTTACCCCTGGACATGTTGCTCTGGCCCCAGTCTGTGGGGAGGTAGCCCAGGAAGTTCTGGATGCTGGTGGGAGTCACAGAGAGCAGGAGGTGCACGAGTTTCCCCCGGCGCTTCCTGGCCAGGGGTCCGGGCCTGGTGGGGGACTGGGATGGGGGGCAGAGTTTGCTCCTGCTGGTCCCAACAGGGAGCACCAATCCAATCCAGACAGATGCTCTCTGAAGGAGCTTCAGCTGCAAAGAGAGGCCCATCAGCACAGGGGAGAACTTCCAGGTGTTTAAAGCCCTCAGGGAAGGCCTTAAACTCTGCTCTGTCCCAGCGTGGAGCTGAGATTGGGACCAGCTTCAGCCAGGACCTTGTACTTCATTCCCAAAGCCCTCCCATTTATTCTGGCCCAGAGAGGGAGAGAAATGGGAATGGTGCAGCCACCAACAGCAGAAGGGGAGCAAGGCAAGGCCAGGCTGAGGAGAAAAAGTTGGGATAGGAAGGAAAGCAGAGGAAAAACCATGGAATTGTTTGGGTTGGAAGGGAGCTTAAGGACCACCTATTCCACACCCTGCCATGGGCAGGGACTCCTTCCACTGTCCCAGGCTGCTCCAAGCCCTGTCCAGCCTGGCCTTGGACACTGCCAGGGATCCAGGGGCAGCCACAGCTGCTCTGGGCACCCTGTGCCAGGGCCTCCCCACCCTCCCAGGGAGGAATTTCTTCCTAATATCTAATAATGTGAAAAGACTGAAGGAAAAGATAATATCAGGCAGGAAAACCCCAAAAACTGCCAGTGTCAAGGTTTTAACCACCCTCTGCCCAGCCTCAACATCACTCACCGGGTACTTGACAAAGCTGAGCTGAAGGATCTGGCCCAAGAACCTGCTGGAGAAAGAATCTCTGCTGGTGGGTGGCCTCATCTGGAGAGAGAAAGAGAAAGGTCAGAGCCTCCAGCCCAGCTCTGAGAGTGCCCCCAGCAGAAGCCTCTCCTTGGGCAGCTGCAGTGCCTGGACCTGCTCTGGGCTGGGCTTTGGGGGCTGCCCCATAAAACCCAGACTGACCACAAGCCTGGCTTAGACCCCTCTGTCCCCCTCAGGGTATTTATAGGTCCTGGTCCATCTGCTCCTCATTACCCTGATGAGCTGCTGGCTCTGCTAATTGGTGGGGCAGCCCAGGGCCCTCAGGTGGGGGCTCCCCTGGTATCCGCACTGGGGCCTCAATTAAGGGCTCTCAATTAGGGGCTCATTGTCTCTCAGTTTGAGGTCTCCCCCTGGAGCTTGCCAAGGTTCTGATTTGGGATCTCTCCTTTTGCTCTGGGTACCTGGGAACCCCTAAAAACCCCAAAACCCCTTCAGCATTTTTGGGGCCCACCGACCCAGTTTTTGGGGTGTCCCTCAGGTGTGGGTGGGAATTCCCACCTGGTCCTGGGGGTGTCCTGGGTGCAAAGAGCTGAAGGTGATGAGATGCCAGAACCTGCTCTGCTGAGCCCCTCAGGGATGGGAGAAACTGGATCCCAGGTGAGGGGAGGCCCCTCTGCATCCCCCCTGCTCCATGCCCGTACAGAGATGGAGCTGCTTTTCCTTTCTGCATCATTTTCCCTGCAGGATCCATCCTAAAGCCACCGTTATCCCTCTGACCGTGGAGGAGCTTCGTAAGCTGGGGGGAGAGTGGCAGGAAACCTCTCTCAGCTCTGCCCCTGCCCCGCTGCATGGGGGGGGAAAGGCAAAGCTGCGAGAGCAGCTTCATCCTCCTCATCCTCCCACCCGCAGGATGCACGAAGCCTCTTCCCCTCGGCCTGGGGGCTGCCTGGGGCTGTTCCCCCTCATTCCCAGCCCAGCGGGATGGGAGCACAGCTGGGATGGGAGCACAGGGATGCTGCGGGGAAGGAGGCAGTGCAGAGCCCCGGCAGGGGTGGGAGGAGAGGACTCGAGGGTGCCGTGGCTGAAGCTGCCGCTCGCTCTGGGGAATCGCGTGGGCCGGAGCGTTTCCCGACGGGAGCTTTGCTAGACAGAGCTCAAGTGTTTGTCTGCCGCTCTCGGCCGCCCCTTGCACCTGATGCCCACGGCTGCGCCTCATCCGCTCCCTCAGCCTTCCTCTCTCCGCTGCCTCGCGGGTGACAGCGCTGGTGGCCCCACGTGGCAGCGGCAGCGCCGTGTCCTCACCTGTCCCCGGCCCCCGCCTGCCCCGCGCCCCCGCGGGCGCTGCACCCGGGCAGGGACCGGGCGGTGGCGTCACCGCGCGTCAGCAGCCGGGGGTGGCCGCGGAGCATAAATACCCAGCGCTGCCCAGCCAGCCCCCGGGGCCACCATGGCCCTCCGGTGGGGCACGCTCTGTCCCCCCGCGCCCCAGGGCAGGAGCTCCAGCGGCATCTTCTTCCACGTGGTGACCCCCGACCGCATCCCGCAGTTCATTATCCCGTCCCTGGACATCCACAAGAAGCAGAGATGCTCAGGCAAGGGGGCGGCACAGCTGGAGGGGACAGGGCAGCTGGAGGGGACGGCTTGGAGGAGCAGCTGGGACCCAGCGGGGCAGGATGAGCACGGCTCTAACTCGCCCTGCTTTAACTCATCCTGCTCCGACCCAGACCCCACCGCTCGGGCAGCTCTGTCCCTGCCCCACCTCCCCAAGGTCACCACCCCGTACGGCTTTGTCACCCTGGGGCGGAGCCCGCAGGTCACCAGTGAGGAGGCGTTTTTCCACTCGGGTTCAGGCCATCCTCGGGGTCCCGCTGCCGGCACATCTCCCCGCTGGCAGGAGGAGCCGGGATGCTGCAGACATCCCGGGATTCCTGGTGCTGAGGGAGACTCCGGGATGGGAGGCAGCCGGAGGGACCACAAGCAGCCGAGTCCCCGTGCCAGCGGTCACAAGGATGACGGAAGCAGCGTGACCCCAGCAGGGCTTCCTCTGCCCAGATGTGCCAGAGACATCCGGATAACAGCGGCTCCGGAAAGCCAAGAGGCAGAGAAGAGGGACAGGAGGCTCCCGGGCGAGGGCTGTCCGAGGAGCAGCTCCGGGCTGGAGCTCCCCGCGGCCACAGCCAGGAAGAATTTGTTGCAGAGGATCCTCGGGAGGCACCTTGTCCACCCGCGGCAGCTCAAGTCGGGGCATTTCCGTCTCCACTGATCCTGCAAAGCAGCTCCGAAGAACTGAGCTTCCCTCAAGACCTGGGGAAGAGAGAATTTGTCAGTGCCTCAGAGCGCTGAGCAGCCAGTGAGCATCAGGGTGTCCCCTTCCCTGAGGGGACAGCCTCGGGGTGACCTTGCCCGTGGCTGGGGCACCAGCAGGGCACAGCTGGGGGGGACACGGCAGTGCTGGGGAGCAGAGGCGCTGTGGGTTTGTGACCGTTCAGAGCCTGAATAAAAGTGAAAACGTTCCATCCGAGCTGACCTCCTCTCCTTTTTTTTTCTTGTGCCAGCACCAGGGTGTTTTGGTGACCCCAGCACCCTCTCCTGCTGTACCCCCAGGCTCAGCAGCTCCTGAGCTGAGAGCAGGTTCTTGATGGGCTGACACTGCTGGAATGCAGAGCAGGGGACAGTGAGCCCCAGGAGCTGCAGCAGGCCAGGGGAGAGGAGTGACCACATCCACCTTCTGGCCGCTTTCCAGCCTTGTGGCCATAACTTGGGGTGTTTGAACGTGTCAGGGTCCCTCTCCCAGCCCTGCAGGAGGGACCTCAGCTCCAGGACACAGCAGCTGTCCTGAAACAGTGACCCCACACCATTCCAGAGGGTGCAGTTTCCAACCACTCCTAACCAGCTGTGATAAGCAAGTCTCTCTTTATTGACTGTTCCCTCATAAACGGCTTTTTTTTTTTTTTGCTTTTATGGAGCAGCAGAACCTGCAGTGCCAGAATCAGAGTTCGTGGTCAGCAGCGTTTCGGGGCTGCTGAAGCAGAGTGCCCTGGGTCAGCAGTGCTGGGCTGCTGCCAGCTTCCCTTCCAGGGGTCTGGCTCTCCAGGAGGATCCCTGAGAGGTGGGACTGGGAGGGCTGGTCCCAGTCCGGGAGTGCTGGGAGTCGCTGAGGGCCCTGCCCGAGCAGCGATCAGGGTTTGCATGCGGCCCATTAAGCAGGCAGCTCATTAACCCGGTTTGCCTCCCACCCGGGCCGGGCTGGCTGCGTCACCCGGGCCACGTCCTGCTCCAGGCTGTGACTTTGTTGTCCCCATCTCTCCGGTCTGGTTCGACTCTCAGCTCCCTGTTGGAGCTGCCCCTTCCAAGGGAGCTTTTCCTGCAGTGTCTGAGCACCACTGAGCAACAGCGACGAGCATGAAGGGCCCTGGAGTCCCTGCTCTGCTCCGGATGGGGCTGCATGGAAGCACCAGCACCCAGGGATCCCTCCCAGCGCTGGTGGAGGGGGTGGGAGCTGCTCAGACGTGTCCCCGTGCACGGCTGCTGTCCGTGACTCCAGCAGAGCAGGATGTGGCAGCCAGCACTGCTGGAACGGGAGCTGGGATCAGGGATGTGACAGAAAATCCACTCCCTGGTTATTCCGAGGAGCACTGGCGCTATGGAGTGAGTCAGGGACTGAGGCTGTGGAAATTTAAATTGATCTCCAGCTCCTGAGGGCATCGTCTCTGCTCAGGAGGGCAGATGGAGTTACCAGAGATTAATAAACGAGCTCTTATCAGTTACTTGGGCTTTGAGAGCCGCACATGTGCGTGCTCCGAGCTGACAGGCAATGGGGAATTAAACCACGCTCCTGTAAACCTCTCTCCTCTCTCCTGTGATGCTCAAGCTCCTGCAGAGCAGTGGCTCTGTCCGACTGGCTCAGCATCTCCCAGGGAAAACATGGAAACAGCCCCTGGAGCTGACTGAACCTGCTGCATTTACCAGTTAAACCTAGACACTGCAACTCCTGGGCTTTATTCCTTTCTTGGGGACCTTCCTGAGCTCCCAGGAACTTTTTTTAATGTCCTTTGGCTACAAAATAGGAAGGAACCCACTCAGCTTCCCAGGTGGGCTGCAGGGCTTTGTTCATCCTTGTTCCCAGGACATCTCCGGTGCCCGTGCAGGATTTCCCAAGGGAAGAAATACCTGGTGTTCCTGCAGCCTGCCATGGTGCGGGACTCATTGCCTCTGGGTGTGCCCGTGATTATCAGCCTGGAGAGAATCACAGGTTTTGGGACTGTTTAAAGTGGTTGCAGTGGGAATTGCTGGCAGCGGGAATTGCTGGCAGTGGGAGTTGTTCTGTGGCAGGAGCCGAGCTGGGGCTGAATGAGGAGGGAAACGAATTCCCTGCAGCACGGCAAAGGGGCTCTGGGGTGGAATTGTGCCTCTGCCTGCCAGGTTCCAGCTCGAGGCATCTCTCCAGCCTGTGAAGTGAGAAGGGCAATATCTCCCGGTGCCTCTGAGATTTACAGGATGCCCTTTCCCTGCAGATCAGGCAGGGAGGACGTTACAACGGGAGGCATCGAGATGTGACAAGATAAATTGTCATTAGCAGCCACTGATCATCCTGCCCGGGCCTGCTGCATTTGCTGAGTGTTGTTTTGGTCTGACTCAGAATTTCCTTCCAGCCTCCCGCAGGTAGAGGAAAGCTCAGGGCTAATTATCCCCTCCTCATCCCACGCTCTGAGCAGCACCAACCACGCTGGGCTGCAAAGAGGGGGAATCGGAGGAGGAACCAGTTCCAAGCTCCTGAGTTTGGAGGGCTGGACTGGGGACAGGGCTCCAAATCCTCTGCAGCTCCGCAGCCCCTCTGGCAGGGCCTCCCCAGCCCTGTCCCCAGCCCTGTCCCCAGCTGTGAGACTGAGATCCCTCTTCCCTCCCTGCGACCCTTCTGGAATGTTCTGGCACCAGTTTATTTCAAGAAAACCAGTTAAACTGGGCAGGTACCCAGAGTGTTTCCCAGTGCCTCATTCCTGCAAATGGTATCAGGAAAAATCCACAGCTCTCCCCTTTGGTCTCAGGGGCTCCAGGGTATCCCTCAGGTATCTCCTCCCTTTTCTCCAGAATCCCCACAGAAACCTATGGAAATCAGGATCCATCCCTTTTCTTTTCAAACCGGACCAGCGTCCCCCTGACCAGTTTGCTGCCATCACTGCTCACACCCCCATCACTGGTCACACCCCCCTCCAAGGGGTGACAATTCCTCGCTGTCACCAACCTCCAGTGCCACCGATGTCACCTGCTGCAGGTGGCCACGCTGGGCACGGGGACATCTCATCCTCACAGGCACCCAAGCAGCAGCAAGGAAATCTCCTGGAGAAATCCCATTTCCCTGGGATTTTTATGCTGGGGAGCACTCAGCCTTCCCGGGATCGATACGGAGCTGCTACCTGTGCCTGGAATTCTGCAGTCAGTGCAGGTGCCCGGGGCTGAGATAAATCCCTCGATGTGCTCATTAGCTGCACAGCTCCTCTCCCGGCTAATTGGGGCTGCAGAGGTCAGGCTCTGGCTGTGACCCAGCCTGCTGCAGCCAGGAGTCCCAGCCTGGGGAGCAGGGAGTACATGGGGATGGACACTGGGATGTTCTTCATTCCCACGGACCTGGGGATGCAGTTTCCCACCTGCTTTCCCAATGTGCACCTCCCTGGCCCAGTTTCTCCTGCCTTCCACCCCCCTGGCCCCCCTGACCCCCTTCTCTGCCCTCCAGCACCTCCAGCACCACTCCTGGGCCACAGCTTCAGCGGTGCCTGGATGCTCCGAGGCCACCAGCTTCTCCAGGGGGGTGGATTTCAGCTCCTCAGCTGGCAGGCTGTTTGTGAGCAGGTGGAAGTGCCTGGATTTATCCTCATTTGTTCCCTGAATGGCTTTGTTTGCCTCTTTCCACTACTGCAGACACCTGACAGCCGGGCTGTGCTCGCTCCCCGCGCGTGGCTCCGGGAAAAGCTCGGCATTCCCGCTGGGCACAGCCCTGGGAGCCTCTGCCAGGCTCAGGGCAGCAGCTGCTCTCTGCTCAGCCGTGCTCACAGGCACAAACCGCTTCTCCAGCCCGCCTGGCTCAGCAGCAGGACCTCTGTCCCCAGCTGGAAGTGCAGCCAGGTCCGTGCTTTTCCCTTCAGATGCTCCAAGAGATCCAACCGTGGCTCTTCTGAGCAGGAAAAATCCTGCCTGTGCTCCCTCCTCGGGGTTACTGCAAAGCTCAGTGTGAGCATCTGTTGCTCTTCGCAGAATCCCAGACTGCTTGGGGCTGGAAGGGACTTTAATATCATCTCATTGCACCCCTGCCATGGGCAGGGACACCTTCCACTGTCCCAGGCTGCTCCAAGCCCTGTCCAGCCTGGCCTTGGACACTGCCAGGGATCCAGGGGCAGCCCCAGCTGCTCTGGGCACCCTGTGCCAGGGCCTCCCCACCTTCCCAGGGAACAATTCCTTCCCAATATCCCATCCATCCCTGCCCTCTGGCAGTGGGAAGCCATTCCCTGTGTCCTGTCCCTCCATCCCTTGGAAATTATCTCCCTCCATGTTTCGTGCTGGCTTTCTTCAGGCACTGGAAGGCCACAATGAGGTCATCCCAGAACCTTCTCTTCTCCAGGCTGAACAATCCCAGCTCTCCCAGCCTTTCCTCCCAGCAGAGCTGCTCCATCCCTCTGAACATCCTGGTGCCTCCTCTGGACTGGCTCCAGCAGCCCCAGGTCCTTCCTGTGCTGGGCCCCAGGGCTCAGGTGGGATCTCACCATCACCATCCAGTCCAGTCCCTGGATCCAACAATCCCACCCTGGGCATCCCTGGCAGCGCTGTCCAAATGCTCCTGGAGCTCTGGCAGCCTTGGGGCCGGGACCATTCCCTGGGGAGCCTGGGCAGTGCCCCAGCACCCTCGGGGGGAAGAACCTTTCCCTGAGCTCCATGCCAAGCCCTGACACAGCTCCAGCCATTCCATAAATCCAGCTGGAACAATCCATTTCCCTTTCCTGTGGCATCTTCAGCTCCGTGCTGAGCAGGAACACGAGAGGAGGCAAGCAATGATTTTATTTCCAGCCAGAATTTATTGATCTGTTGGACACAGGAAAAAGAGGAGTTGACACGGATTAACAAGGCACATCCTCCTCCTTCCCCCTGTCCTTGGGCAGCCACCTGTGGTGTTGTGAAGCTGCTCCTGGGAAGTTCTCCCGCCCTGGGATGCTGAACCAGCACCAGCAGCACCTCAGAGCTCCCTAGGGCTCTGTGCTCCTGAAGAACTCCAGGTATAACACCAGAAGAGGCTTTTCCAGCATGGCCTGAGCCTGGAAAGGTTTCCAGGCTGTGCAAAAAACAACCCCAAGGCTGGGAAAATGATTCCTTGCAAATGCTGGTTTTCCCAAGGGTGGGCACAGCTGTGGCCTGTGACTCCCTCGTGTCCAGACGAGCTCATGGAAGAGGCATCAGGAGGAAGGAAAACAGCCCCAAATGAACAAAGCTGCTCCTCTGAGGGTCAGATCCTGGGAGGTGCCAAGGTAGAGTTTGGAACAAAATTATTTTGGTTTCCAGCTTGTTTCATCTACGTCGATAATGAGGAAAATCCGGCTCCCTGGCTCTGCCCTGTGCTGAAAACAGGAGCTGCCCCTGCAGATGCTTCCCTGTGCTGCCTCTGGCTGAGCTGGAGCCTCCCCTGGGCCGATTCCAGCCCCCAGCAGTGGGAGCAGCTTTGGAACAGCTCAGAGGAGGTGGATGAGTCCCCTGCCAGCAGGACCCTGTTCCAGGGGTGGGTGGGAACTCAGCTCCAGTGAGGGCCCCGTGTGCCCCAGAACCTGAGAGGCAAAGCAGCCAAAAGCAGAGTCTGGGACAAATCCTGCTCTGAGTGTCCCAGCCGAGTCCTCCTCCTGCAGAGCCACGCGGTGCCAGAGCCGCCTTCCCAGTGTCCCATCCCTGGCAGTGCCCAAGGCCAGGCTGGACGGGGCTTGGAGCACCCTGGGACAGTGGAAGGGGTCCCTGCCCGTGGCAGGGGTGGAATGGGATGGGATTTAAGGCCCCTCCCAACCCAAAGCATTCCATTAGCTCACACCCTGGGAGGGCCAGACCCAGGGACAGCTCTGCTCCTCCAGAAATGGGATCAATGCTCCCTTTCAAGGCGGTTTTGCTGTGTGTGAACAACTGCCTTGGTTTAAGACAATTTTAAGAGCTGGACATTCTAAAACGCCTTCCCTTCCCTTCCCT
>VZTE01002338.1:219686-262830 GCA_013397775.1 Eulacestoma nigropectus
TCCCCTCCCCTCCCCTCCCTTCCCTCCCGTCCCGTCCTGTCCCACCACCAAGGAGAAACAAATACAAATAGATCTGAGTGAAAAATGTAATTCCAATTTATTTCACCAGCCCATCCTTAGATCCTGCTGGCCTCTCTCAGAGCCATCTCCAACCTCTGAGCGCTCCTGGATCCCTGGCCCTGGGCTGACTCTCTCCAGAGCTGTTGTCTCCTCCCTGTCTGTGCCAAACCTCTGCCCTCCAGCCCTCTCTCGACGTCCCTTGGCAAGATTCGTGTGAGGGCAGCCAGGGAGGGGATTGAGAAGCTCGGCAGAGGGGACAGCTTCACATCTCCATCAGCGAGGCTGAATTATGGTGCTCCAGGTCCTCACCTGCTGCTTCCTCCCCACCTTCACACCGGCAGCTGCAGGTGAAAGTGCTACAAGAACGTCTGACCCAGCAGCGCCCTCCCCTCCCAAAGCCGTTTTGGAGTCGTTTTTGGAGTCACGAGTCAGTTTTAAAAGCTACAAGGTTCACCTTTGGATCTGCTTCAAGTTAATTGCCCTTAAAAAAAAAAAAAAAAGGAGCAGATTCATTATGTTTCTCTAATTGCCCTCAGGGCTGGGTGTGCTGTGAGGGAGAATTTAATTTAGCTCAGACATGGTTTTCATTAGGGGGTAAAGGAGGAGAGAGGAAAAGCGGCATGGGCTGTTCTGTCCCTGAACAAATCAATGTTTTGTGGAATCTCTGGAGAGTCTGGGGCTGCTGAAATAACCCAAAGCACTCCTTGGTGACACCCCCTGCACTTTGCTGTGCCCCGCTCCCCTCTGTATCCCACCGGAGAGAGATCAGGTTGCTCCAGGGGCTCGGAATCCTTGGGATATCAGAGAGCGGGAGGGGATGGAGCAGGGAGGGAGCCTCCGAGCTGAGGGGCCCTGTGCAGGCACCTCCCGCCCTCAAACAGGGTTTACGTGGGAAGATCAAATCTTTCTGCTCCAAAAAGGCTTCAGCCACAGGGCTGGGCACGGAGGGCTCCTCCTGGGCTCTGTGAGGCAGACAGCTCACAGTCCAAAACTCCAGGGAAACTGAGGCACACGAGGTTTAACTCGCCCAGAGCTGCCGAGCAGGAAGAGAGTTCTGCATCACCACGAATATCCCACCTAACCCGGCCCTCTGGAAGCCATTCCCTGTGTCCTGTCCCTCCATCCCTTGTCCCCAGTCCCTCTCCAGCTCTCCTGGAGCCCCTTCAGGCCCTGCAAGGGGCTCTGAGCTCTCCCTGGAGCCTTCTCTTCTCCAGGTGAGCACCCCCAGCTCTCCCAGCCTGGCTCCAGAGCAGAGGGGCTCCAGCCCTGGGAGCATCTCTGTGGCCTCCTCTGGACTTTTTCCAGCAGCTCCGTGGCCTCCTGATGTTCTCCAGCTCTGCAGGTGGGAGGAGGAGAGAGGAAGGAGAACCAAGGGGATGCTTTATGTCTCCTGCAGTAGCAGGGAATGCTTTCAGAGATGGAGCTGCCAGGGAGTTCTTTCTCCTCTTCCTTCCTCCCTCCCTTCCTTTGCTCTTCCCCCCAGGGCTCGGTGGCACCGCCGGTGACCTTTGAGAGCAGCACTTCCCTGTAATCCCGCTGGAACCTCTAAGCCTGACAGCGCGGGAGGAACCGCTGGAGGCAGTTGAAGCCCCGAGCTCCTTTGAGGATTACACTGCTCTGAGCAGAGAGCTCCTCTCGCTCCCCTCCTCTGCAGGAATTTGCAGCTGCCTCCCGGGCTCCTGCCAGGAACGGGGATTTGTGGAAAGAAGATGACTGTAGCCAAGTTTGCTTATATTTTGGTGTAGATTCTGGTTCAGTCAAGGTTTTTATGTCAGAAGGGCTGTGCTGGGCATGCAGAGGTAGGTCCTGTATCTACCCAATTAATGAGATGAATCTTATTGATTTTAACTGGGGCGATTCGCTGGCTGGAGATGAAACAGCAGCTTATTTACCTGCTGGATCCTGGCCAGACAATGCAGCAGCTCCAGGACCTGGCCCTTAAATTTCACAACCTGCTACAGGCAGTGCAGGATCCTGTCCCTTCAGCACTGTGAGCCTGGAGTTTAAGGTGGGGGTTTTAGTGCTGCTGTTTCAGGCAGAGTGCCCAGGAGTGTGATTGATATCCAGGGAACAAATCCAGGGGTAATGGTCCCCAGGAGCCCGGGGCCAGGGGAGCTGGCAGCTCGGATCCCGGGGTAGCCAGGTGGAACTGCTGATTCCTGAGCTGCACGCTGGAGCCGCTGCCAGGAACAGCCAAGGATGGACTGGTGGGCCTGGGAATAAAAATTGTTTACACACAGAGCTCCTCGCTCTGCTGAGAGGGACCATTAATCCTGTTTTTATGGGCCCCTGGGGTCCTGCCTTCCCCGGGTGTGCAGGTGTGAGCTCGTGGAATCCTGGAATGCTTTGGGTGGGAAGGGACCTGAAGGTTCATCCCACTCCACCTCCTGCCATGGGCAGGGACACCTCCCACTGTCCCCGGCTGCTCCAAGCCCCATCCAGCCTGGCCTTGGGCACTGCCAGGGATCCAGGGGCAGCCACAGCTGCTCTGGGAATTCCATCTCAGCCCCTCCCCCCCCTCCCAGGGAACAATTCCTTCCCAATATCCCATCCAGCCCTGCCCTCTGCCACTGGGAAGCCATTCCCTGTGTCCTGTCCCTCCATCCCTTGTCCCCAGTCCCTCTCCAGCTCTCCTGGAGCCCCTTCAGGCCCTGCAAGGGGCTCTGAGCTCTCCCTGGAGCCTTCTCTTCTCCAGGTGAGCACCCTCAGCTCTCCCAGCCTGGCTCCAGAGCAGAGGGGCTCCAGCCCTGGGAGCAGCTCCGTGGCCTCCTCTGGACTGGCTCCAGCAGCTCCAGGTCCTCCTGATGTTGTTCCCTGGCATCAGGAACAGCAGCTCTGCAGGTGGGGTCTCACCTGAGTGGGGCAGAGGGGCAGAATCCCCCCTTTCCTTTGGCTCCCTCCCTGGCTCTGTGTCCCAGTGTCCTGCCCAGCATCCTCCTCTGGCCACCACTGCAGAGCCAAGGAAGAAAAGTTGCTCCTTGCCCTACAGTTTAAATATCTACTGGTGCTTCATCTTTGTGAGCAGCTGAGAGCCCCTTTTCTGGTTGTATTTCTCTCCTCCAACTTTTTGATTTCTTCTTTCATTGTTGCCTTCTCTTTCTCCTTCTCCGTTCCCCTCCGTGTCTAACTCCACCCTCCTTTAGCTAAGGCAAAGATCAGGTGCTTTTTTAAGGAAAACCCTCCTCACACCTCTCCTCCAGGTGCTGCCTGGAGCAGCAGTGAGGCCCCAATCTCCCTCCCAGGCATCATCACCTTTGCAGAGAAGCTCGGCGGATCCTGAGCCATTCCCGAGGGAAGGGATCCATCCTGCCCCGTGCTCAGCCCCTGCCCTGGCCCCGGAGCTGCTCTCAGATCCACCTCTGGCTCCAGAAGGAGTTTGCCTTCAGCTCCATCAGCATTTCTGTGCCAGGCAAACAATCAGGAGTAACCTTCTCTGGGGTGGGATGTTCCCAGCTTCTGAACAAGATTGATTTTGTTAGGAAAAGCTTCCCGAGGAGCAGGATTTCCTGTTCCTCGGCTTCCTCATGAGGGACGAGCTCTGCTCCATCTCCAGCAGCCCCTTGCTGCTGCCCAGCACAAGATGGACAAGAAGGGCACTGGTTTGGGTGGGACATTGGCAGTTCCCAAGGCCTTTTGAACTGAAGTGTCCCTAAATTTGTTTGCAGTTTTCAACACTTTTTGGTTGGTTCGTGTGGGAATGCAGGAGCCAGAACAGGCAGCTGCCGAATCACAGAATCCTGGAATATCCTGAATTGGAAGGGATCCTCATTCCAGCCCCTGGCCCTGCACAGACACCCCAACAATCCCCCCCTGGGCATCCCTGGCAGCGCTGTCCAAACGCTCCTGGAGCTCTGGCAGCCTTGGGGCCGGGACCATTCCCTGGGGAGCCTGGGCAGTGCCCAGCACCCTCGGGGGGAAGAACCTTTCCCTGAGCTCCATGCTAAGCCCTGACACAGCTCCAGCCGTTCCCTGGGCTCCTGTCCCTGTCCCAGAGCAGAGATTGGAGCTGCCCCTGAGGACAGTTCATGTTCCCCAGAGAGGCCACGACAAAGCCCTGTGGCAGCTGAATGACCTGGGGGACCTTGCTGGTGCCCAGGACTTTGCAAATAAATGTCCAGGTGCTGCCTCCAGAGAACAGAACTGCTGGGGCTGAGCAGGAGCTGCTTGGGGAGGGTTGGAGGCTCAGACCCCTCTCGATGTCACTGTGGCAGCAGCACCTGCTCTGCCCTGTTTTGGCTGACCCTGCTCCTCCTGAGACTTGTAAAAGCTTCTCAGAGCCATGGAAAAAGGACAGATTCCACTCTCCCAGCAGAGTCAGCTCCCACGGGAATACAATCAATCCTTCGTGGACAGGAGTTCAGGAAGTGGGAGCAAAATATTGGTATTTCCTTTGAGGGCCAGAAGACCGACGTGGTCTTAAATTATTCATGGGACCCTCCTGGCAGCACACGCCACACAGGAGAGGAGTCTGTGCCCTGCTTAAAATTCTGAGCCTGCCTATGCAAGGGGAATAATGATTAGACTCTTGTAAATGTTAAAAAAGGGATGTCTTACCACTAATTAAACCTATTTATCTCGCACAGCTCGAGCAGTTAACAGCCCCGTAAAAGGTATCACCGTGTAACAGGGTGTTTATTTATCAGATGATTTTCCTAAATGTGAGGGCCTCTCCTTTACAAATGATTTGATGAAAGAGCAGATGGCAAGTGAAGATAAAAAAAGCCTGACTTGCCCTGGATGTGAGCTCGGAGTGAGGCAGCTCCGCTGAACATCATCATTAATATTTAAAGGCAGAGCGAGGCTTCCTCAGGACACGGAGCTGCCTCCTGCAGCAGGGGAGTGTGAGAATCCTGGGATGCTTTGGGTGGGAAGGGACCTTAAAGCTCAGCACATCCCACCCCTGCCATGGGCAGGGACACCTTCCACTGTCCCAGGCTCCTCCAAGCCCCGTCCAACCTGGCCTTGGGCACTGCCAGGGATCCAGGGGCAGCCACAGCTGCTCTGGGCACCCTGTGCCAGGGCCTCCCCACCCTCCCAGGGAACAATTTCTTCCCAATATCCCATCCAGCCCTGCCCTCTGGCAGTGGGAAGCCATTCCCTGTGTCCTGTCCCTCCGTCCCTTGTCCCCAGTCCCTCTCCAGCTCTCCTGGAGCCCCTTCAGGCCCTGCAAGGGGCTCTGAGCTCTCCCTGGAGCCTTCTCTTCTCCAGATGAGCAGCCCCAGCTCTCCCAGCCTGGCTCCAGAGCAGAGGGGCTCCAGCCCTGGGAGCAGCTCTGTGGCCTCCTCTGGACTGGCTCCAGCAGCTCCAGGTCCTTCTCATGCTGGGAGTTCCAGAGCTGGAGGCAGCACTGGGGGGGTCCCACAGCAGCAGAGCAGAGGGACAGAATCCCTCCCTGGACACTTCTGTGGACTCAGCCCAGCACAGGGGGGGTTTCTGGGCTGCCAATGCACAGCCGAGACACCTCAAGCTTCTTGTCCACTCCCACCCCAAGTCCTGCTCCCCAAGGTGGTGATTTCCCCGCTGCCAGACCTTTCCCTCATTGTTCTTGGTGCTGTAGCATCCCACAGTGATCTGGAACCAGCACGAGGATCTGGGAGGAATTTCTTCCCAATATCCCATCTAACCCTGCCCTCCGAAGGACAGGGCTGTGTGGTCTCTCAGCTGGACAGGCAGCCCCACACCAGCTGGACGGTCAAGTGGCCACCAAAAGGTGAGGAGATGCAGGAATCCCCTGTGTGTGTCAGGACACACAGCTGGGTCACCCCACAGCAGCTCTGCAGTCCTGGACAGGTGAAATGAGGTTGTCCCACACGCAGAGATGACCCAAACTGTGGGACCTGGCGGGGGAACGACTGCAGCAACTGCTCCAAGCCCGCCAGGCTGTGGAGGACAGCACGGAGAGGTCCAGTGCCCAAGGCCTGGCACACAGGACAGCTGCCAGCAGCCCCTTCTTCTCCTGGCTCCCAAAGCCCAGCAGCTCCTTTGTCTCCTGGCTCCCAAAGTCCAGCTCTCCACGGCCCCGAGCCTCCCTGCAGGTCTCTCCAAGGACGTGGAACAAACACCATCTGACTCCCGGAGCCGGAGCAGAGGTGACCTCCTCTCTCAAAGTGCTGACAGAGGCAGGGCCCGCCTGCATTGTCACCTTTGTCACGCTGCGTCCCCACCCCGGGGAGGGCCAGGCGAGGGCCAAGTCAGCAAATGGAGAGGGGCTGCTCTGTCCCCTCCGTGCCAACGCCTCCACTCAGCTGTTTTTTTCCAAGGACACGAGTTTTGGAGAGATGATTCCAACCCATGGATGCGGCCTGGAGGGCACCGGCTGTTTGCTGCAGTGTTCCTGCTGACGTGGGCAGGGGAGGGGGTCCAGAGGGAACAGGAGGAGATGAAAGGCGGTGCTGAGGAGCAGGAAAGAGCTGCAGTGTCCCTGGGGAAGCAGTGAGGAGTGAGAGAGGAGGGAGGAATGAGAGAGGAGGGAGCTGTGCAGGGAGAGCTGGAGTTACAGAAAGGGCCGGGTGTCGGGGTGTTCAGGAGAAAGGGAACGGCTTAGGAAGGTTTGGTCTCTGAAACAAAGATTAAAAGCCAGTCCAGAGGGATCCTGAAGGACCAGAGGGGATGGGAACACAGGCAGAGATTGATTTTTAGGTAAAAGGAGTCAGGAGAGCTCCTGCTCGTCAGTGGCCTGGGCCCACGTGGCCGTGCTGACCCCCAGCTCTGACCAAGGGCTGCCAGCAGATGAAAGCAGAAGGTAAATTGTGTTCAGCCCCTCCCGCTGGGCCTGGGAACAGAGAGGTTTGGGGTTCCCTGTGCTGGGAGGGTGCACCAGGACCATCCCTTTGGGTACACCCAGGTGGCCTTTCAATCCCTGAGCCCCCGGACCAGCTTGAGAAAACCTGGCTTGGTTTGTAAAGATCCAGCGGCCTCTGCCCACACGGAAGCAAGTGGCTGTAAATGCAGGAGCACACTGCTCAGAGAACATAAATTTATCTGCATTTATTTAGTCATTCATTGTTGATCTTCAAACCTCAAGAATCACACTGGCTCCTTCCCATGAAGTTGCTAATCCCTGTGGAGTGCCTGGGAATGACAGGTCCTTTTAGGAGTGTGATACTTCAGGAGAATTTCAACAGGAATTTCATGCAAATGCAGTGATTTCTCCTGCACAAGCTGATAAGGTTCACCTTTCCTGTCCACGCTTTTTATTTATTGTTTTTTTCCCTGAAAGAAAACCTCCATTTACCTCAAGGTGTCATTTTCTGGGGATGGGTTTTGTCATTTAAATGTTTTGTGCTGTTAAATTCCACATTGATCCATTGTCAAATCCTTGTCTCGAGATCACAACCGTGACAAACTGCAACAGTCTTGTCAAAATCCGTCTGGGCTCTTCACGCTGAAATTGAGTGTTCCAAAGACTGACTTTGTTCCTAGAAAGAAAAAACCAAGGAAAACTTCTTGGTTCTGCAATGAAGGAACATGTCAGGGAATGGATCCTGTCTTGGTTACATTGATACTGTAAATAAGAGGTTTTAAAAATTCCAGCTGGATCTCTCTCTTCCAAGGCAGCAGAGCTCTCTGGAGAGGCAGGAGGGAATAATTCCCCATATTTTCAGGGGATGTGTCAGATGTTTCCACGGACTTTGCAGGCCTGATCCTCGTACTGGTTCCAGATCACTGTGGGATGCTACAGCACCAAGAACAAGGAGGGGAAAGGTCTGGCAGCAGGGAAATCACAGCCCTGGGGAGCAGGACTTGGGATGGGGGTGTACAAGAAGCTTGAGGTGTCTTGGCCGGGTATTGGCAGCCCAGAAAACCCCCCCTGTGCTGGGCTGAATTGTCCAGGGAGGGATTCTGTCCCTCTGCTCTGCTGCCATGGGACCCTCCGGTGCTGCCTCCAGCTCTGGGGTCCCCAGCATGAGAAGGACCTGGAGCTGCTGGAAAAAGTCCAGAGGAGGCCATGGAGCTGCTCCCAGGGCTGGAGCCCCTCTGCTCTGGAGCCAGGCTGGGAGAGCTGGGGGTGCTCACCTGGAGAAGAGAAGGCTCCAGGGAGAGCTCAGAGCCCCTTGCAGGGCCTGAAGGGGCTCCAGGAGAGCTGGAGAGGGACTGGGGACAAGGGATGGAGGGACAGGACACAGGGAATGGCTTCCCAGTGGCAGAGGGCAGGGCTGGATGGGATATTGGGAAGGAATTGTTCCCTGGGAGGGTGAGGAGGCCCTGGCACAGGGTGCCCAGAGCAGCTGTGGCTGCCCCTGGATCCCTGGCAGTGCCCAAGGCCAGGCTGGATGGGGCTTGGAGCAGCCTGGGACAGTGGAAGGTGTCCCTGCCCATGGCAGGGGTGGCACTGGATGGGATTTATGGTCCGTTCCCACCCAAAGCATTCCATGATCCTCTGAAATTCCCCAAACATTGGCTTTGATTCCAGTGGTGTTCCCATCCTGGCCAGGCTGTGGCTGGGCAGAGTTTGCAGCAGACGAAGGTGCAGTGACAGTGAGAGCGAGGCAGACACAGGCAGGGCTGTGTGTGGCAGTAGTAACTCTGTAGTAACCCTGGAGGAACCTGCACCTGCTCTCCCCTCACAGCCGAAGCTTCACACGACTTGCAGCCTCCACCAGCAGAGATCTGGGCGGCCAAAGGGACAGTGTGCATCAGGATGGAAGGTGAGTGAGGTGGAGGAGGAACCTCTGAGCCTCCTCTCACACGCCCAGGGTTCCCATGGCTGTCAATCCCTGTTTTCAGAGCGATTGATGGCACAAAGCTCATCCGAAGGCAAACACAGGGTGGATTTCCGAGCTGACACTCTGGGCTGAGCAAACTTCTCCCCACCACAAAGGTTTCGACACTTTCAGTTCCTCCTGGGGCTGAAGTTCAGGTGGAGGTGCTGGAACTGGCACCTCACCCTCTCTGTAGACACTTTCCCTGATGGAATAAACTCATTTTTTACACCCAGCCTGTCCTTTGCCTCTACTCCAAGATCAGGAAAGTGAGTGAAAGGAGTCTGTTCTTGTAGGGTTGATGTTCAGCTCACAATGTCCATTGAGTTCTGGAATGGTTTGGGTGGGAGGGAATCTTTAAAAGATTTTTAAAGATCCACCCCCTGCCATGGGCAGGGACTCCTTCCACTGTCCCAGGCTGCTCCAAGCCCTGTCCAACCTGGCCTTGGGCACTGCCAGGGATCCAGGGGCAGCCCCAGCTGCTCTGGGCACCCTGTGCCAGGGCATCAGCACTCTCCTTGTAAAAAATCTTCTTCCATTTATCTCATTGACCTTTTAGTTACATGAGCTTAGGAACTCGTCCCTTGGGATAATGGAAACCAGCTTGGATCCCTTAAAAGCAAAGGCATCTTCCCTCTTCAGCTCTTCTGACTGCCCAGGAAACACCCTGATAAATAATATCCCACATCCCAAGGAAGTCACAGGGAATCCTACTGGGACAAGGTTCTGAGCAGTCACCAGAAGGGAGGAACTGAAACGAACCTCTGATAATTGGGGTTAGAATTCCTGGCTGAGCCCTTGTCCTGTTTAGATCCATTACAGGAAGGTTGGAAGCCTGGCTGGGTCTGCCTGGCTCAATACAGGCATAAAACTCATTAGCTCCACTGAGAAAAGCTTTCAGAAATGCACATAATTCAATTAGACCATCAAAAGATGATCTGATCATGTCAGCTCAATTATTCAGACTCGGGCAAGCTGAAATCTTTCATGTCACCTAAACTGGGAGCTCTGTGCTGTGCCAGCCCTCCAGTACCAACGGCTCAGCCTGGGAGACTTATCCAGACCTCATTCCTGCTTTTCAACTGACCATTTTTGGATAAGGAAATTGCCTAAGTTTGATATCAGAGAGACACAGAATAGTTAACATTGGAAATGACCTCCAAGATCATCAAGTCCAACCTTCAACCAAATCTAAGCCTTACTGCCGAGTGCCGCATCCACTCGTTTTTTCCAGGGATGGGGATTCCACCGCTTCCCTGGGCAGCCTCTCCCACTGCCTGACCACTCTTCCAGTGAAGATATTTTCAGGATATTAAAGAATATTAATCAGAAGGAACAAAGGTATCCAGGACACCACAAGGCAGGAACAGATGTGGTGTGGGCTGGAACTCCCGCAGCTCGGGATTCTCCCAACATGGATCTGGGCACGGAAGCTCTGCCTGCCTCCCATGGAGCCGCCTTTTGGCAAAATCCCCTTTCTCCACTTCATTTCGTGGTGGTGATGGCTCTGTATTCCTTTTTCCTGCTGTTCTTGCTCGTTTCAAGCTTCTCCATCCTCAGGGCGATTGTGCTGTCCTGTCCCATGATCCCCACCAACCCAAACGCAAGATGACAGAGTTTCCCACCATTTGCTTGTCTGGCAATCCCGATGTTTCTAATCCAGGGCTAAAGGAAAGAGGGGTATTTTATGCACTGGCAGAGCAGTCACTGTTCCCTCTCCTCCAGCCTTTGATTGCACCATAAATAAAGCAGTAAATGTGACTCATCGTGGACTTTCAGTGAGATATTGGATGTAAGGCCATCTGGGAAGTTAAAATTTGGGTGGAAGACCCTCAGTTGGTGTTGACTGGACACAGGATGAAGGGATTCTGTTCATTTGTTGAAGAGGAGACAAAAATCTGCAGCAGTTTTAGAGCATCTTCTGGACAAAGGGAGCTGCTGAAACCATTCGTGTTTTGAAGAATTTTCCTGTGGTTCTTGTCCTGGGATGATTGGCTTGGGCAGAAAAAAGGGGGAAAATGGGATAGGAAGGAAAAAAAAGGATAGGAAGGTATTGAGATATAAGGTACTCTGAGGGGCTTCAATTAGCAGCTACCTTTGGGCCAGGAAACCTGCAAAAGGAGAGGCAAAAGGTCAATGTGGGTAATGAAAATTATATGTGACAATTATGAGATCATGGAATCTCCTGAGGAGGAAGGGACCCACAGGGATCATCAAATCCAAGGCCTGGCCCTGCAGACACCCCAACAATCCCACCCTGGGCATCCCTGGCAGCGCTGTCCAAACGCTCCTGGAGCTCTGGCAGCCTTGGGGCCGGGACCATTCCCTGGGGAGCCTGGGCAGTGCCCAGCACCCTCAGGGGGAGGAACCTTTCCCTGAGATCCAACCTAAACCTCCCCTGACTCATTGCCAATGGGGGCACTGGGGTCACTGGGGTCTCAGGACGTGCACATCCTCTTCTCACCCCTCCTGTTCTGGGAGAGGAGCTGAGATCTGGCCTTGAGCAAATCTCTCTGTCCCAGCCCTGCTGTGTGTCATTCCTGACTCCAACCTTCGCCTTGGTTCCATCAATCCCACGCTTTGAGGTGAAGGTGCTGCTCTAACACCCAACTCCCACCAGGTTCTTGATCTCCCCAAAAACCTCTTCCCCTGAGCAAGGTGTTGCTGCTTTTCCCTCCAAAGCTGCCCTGCAGTCCATGCACCCTCCTGAGAACCAAACCAGTGAAACCAGTGGCTGAAGGGCCCAGCCTTTCAACCTGAAACCACCCCAAAGATACAGAGAGTTCAGCCCTGACCAAACAGAGCTCTGAGAACCGCTCATTGTTCTTGGGCACGGCCCCGGGAGTGAGGATCCCGGGAGGAGGGAGCATCCCAGAGCCGGCTGGTGGAGCCTCTGTTTGTGCTCCTGTTTGCTCTCTTCATCTCAGAGATTTCCCAAAGCCTCTCGCTCCGGCAGAGCAAATAAATGACAAGTGCTGAAGGAATCCTGAGGAACACAGGCCATGGCAACCACGAGCCGAGTGCTGCACACAGGATGGGAATCCGCTCCATCCACAGCTCCTCATGGGCACTTTTATATCCCTATTTTATCCCAGGGACCTCTGGTGAGGAGATGGAGGCTCAAAGCTGCTCCGATGAGAGTGGTGTGGTGCTGTCCCAGTTGTGTGGTTAAAGATCTCCACAGTGAAAACTTCTCTCAGTGGTTAGAAATGAGTCATGGAATCATTGTGGAGTCATGGAATGGTTTGGGGTGGAAGGGACCTGAAGGATCATCTCATTCCAACATTCCCCTCATTCCAGGGACACCTCCCACTATCCCAAGGTGCTCCAAGCCCTGTCCAACCTGGCCTTGGGCACTGCCAGGGATCCAGGGGCAGCCCCAGCTGCTCTGGGCACCCTGTGCCAGGGCCTCCCCACCCTCCCAGGGAACAATTCCTTCCCAATATCCCATCCATCCCTGCCCTCTGGCAGTGGGAGCCATTCCCTGTGTCCTGTCCCTCCATCCCTTGTCCCAAGTCCCTCTCCAGCTCTTCTGGAGCCCCTTTAGTCCCTGGAAGGGCTCTGAGTTCTCCCTGGAGCCTTCTCTTCTCCAGGTGAGCACCCCCAGCTCTCCCAACCAGGTTTCAAGACATAAAATCCCAAAATGTAGAATTTAGAGGCAAACTTTCAGCATGGAAAGAGATGAGCAGCTCCAGAGCCCAGCAATTCTTGCAAGAGGCAGAATTCCTGCATAGATTTAGTGAAGAGTGAATGGGGGATGGCAGCAAATTATGGCTTAGAGAAAATTATTTCGATGTGAGAGGGTTTTGAATAGTGCCTGATATGAGAGGATTTGGAGGAACTTTGAAAGGACAGAAGAAAGGCTCAGCTGGGCAATAGGACGGCAGATGAAAGTCGGTGCAATGTGATGCATGTGGGGAGGAACAGTTTGAAGTGTTCCTCGGTTTCATGCATTGTAAATCAACTCCAAGGCCTCAGTGTCACTGGAAAGAGCTCATTAAGAAGCATCTGCTCAGCAAAGCGTTCTGGCCAGAAGAGAAGGATATTTAAATGTGGGGTTTATGTAATGATGAAAATATTATAGAGCCATATATTCCATTAGTGGTGAGCCCTCCTCATCTGAAACAAGGTTTTCAGTCAGTTCTGTTGGGAAAATGTAAATCAAGTTCAAAGAGTGCAAGAAGAAATGCTAAAGACTTGGAGGATTTCCATATGAAAAGAGCCTTCTTATACTATTGCAACTCTAGATAAGACATTACTCACGGTAAAAACTGAATTTCCTTCATTAATGAATGGGATGGGATGTTTTAAAAACGATCTTCCAAACTACTCTGCCACAAGAACGAAGAGACAGCACCATAAATTCAAATAACCCTTTTATGTCGAGCACCATTAAAACTCAGATGAGGCTCTTTCGATCAGCAAACTCATTAGTTCAGCTCAGTAATTCGTGCTCGGGAGCTTTGTGGGATTCCAGGAGGAGTTTCCTCCTCCTACCACGGACCCTCGCATGCAGATAATGCCAGTTCTCACAAGCTCCTCTGGAATTTGCAGTCCTGGATTATTTTTTGAGCCAGAGCTCACACTCCTAATGCACCACTGAAACTGGGATTCACTCGCCAAGACATGTCCTCCAGGAAACATCCAGAAAAGCTCTGGAACACCAAAAAAAAAACCCAAAAAAACGGGGCTGCTGCCATCCCCCTGCCAGTTCAGCTCCACACGGAACAATTAAGGAAAGGAAAATTCAATTGACATTCACAGCCTTATTTCAAGCAGTTCCAGGTAATTCCCAAACCTCCAGCTACTCCTTTTACAGCCTGGAAAAATAATCCATGACATTCCAACTGCAGATACTGCTGGGCCTGAGGGAAGAGCCAGACAGGTGTGGGAACCTTTAAAAGCCCCTTGAGGGAATTCCAGGGGTTCGGCAGGTTTTTTTAGGGGCACCTTTGCTGCATTACAAGTGAAATTCACCCCCAAGTCTAAATGTTGAGTCTTAGGATTGAGTTCAAGGCAGGATTTAGGGCAAATTAGCGAGATCTACCCCAAATCTACCTTTCATTTAAAGGATGCTCCAGCAAATGCCGGTGGCACAAGGAATCTACTCAGCCAAGGTGACCAGGACAAAGCTGTAGCACCCACAGAGACATGAGTGAGGTCAGATGGCCTCAAGTCCTACCTGGAAATGTTCAGGATTTCCAGCAGGAGGTGGCTGAAGTTAAGCTTCCCTTCCAGAGCCTTGTGGCCCGGAGCTGAATACCAGGAGAGCTCGGGAATTTGGGTATTCCCAAAACCAGGCAGCTCAGGTGGAGCATAAAGAGCAAGGAGAAGTTCTGGGATTGCTCCAGAGCTCTGAAGGGATGGGAACAGTGGGGATTACACAAGAAAGTCTCAGTGTTACAATTTGTCCCAATCAGCTCTCCAAAGAATCCTCTGGTTTGCAGATTTCCCCCTGTTGTTCCTGCCCAATCCTCAGGAATTACCATGAGAGGTTTTATTTCCCACAGAGAGATCCACACCCCCACGATCACAGAGCTGCCCTGACAACACATTTCAAACTCAATTTTCCTCCCTGCCAATCTCCTGGCTCCAAAAGCCACTCTCCTTCCCAGAGAGTATTCCCAAGCCCTTCTGCAGAGAGATTTTTTTGTCTTGTTTTGGTTTTGCTGTTGTTGCTTTGATTTTGTTTGGGATTTTTATTTTGGTTTGCAGGAATCCCACTCATTTTCAAGCCACTGAAAAGCCCCCTCAGCAATACAACTTCAGTATTCCAGTTTAAAACAAGGAAGATCATCTTGGAAAAGCTGACCTTGGGATGTCCTGAGAGCACGGGGGGTTCTTCCTGACCGTACATCTGCAGTGTGGCTGTGGAGGACAAACCTCGAGTCTCATCCAGCTTTTACAGAATCATGGAATGGGTTGGGTTGGGAGGGACCTTAAAACTCATCTTGTTCCACGGGCAGGGACACCTTCCACTGTCCCAGGCTGCTCCAAGCCCCGTCCAGCCTGGCCTTGGGCACTGCCAGGGATCGAGGGGCAGCCACAGCTGCTCTGGGCACCCTGTGCCAGGGCCTGCCCACCCTCCCAGGGAACAATTCCTTCCCAATATCCCATCCAGCCCTGCCCTCTGGCAGTGGGAAGCCATTCCCTGTGTCCTGTCCCTCCATCCCTTGTCCCCAGTCCCTCTCCAGCTCTCCTGGAGCCCCTTTAGGCCCTGCAAGGGGCTCTGAGCTCTCTCTGGATCCTTCTCTTCTCCAGGTGAGCACCCCCAGCTCTCCCAGCTTTGAGCCCCCAAAGAAACTCTTCCTGTCTCTGGTAAAACAAACTTTATTTCAATATTTAGAAACATTTACAGACATTTTACACGGCAATATTTTAAGTTGATCCAATTTCCATGTATTTATACATTCAGGGAAGGAGCCATTTTCTGTTGTTCATATAAAGTGGAATTAACACGAAGCAGAAAAATGCAAATTAAAGGTTTCCATCTGGGTATTGCTGGAAACCAGCCTCGCACAGGAGCCACTCCCTTTGCTTCTTCCCAAGGCTATGGAGTGACTCCTTTAAGAGATGAAGTCATGAATTTAAATATTATCTGAGCTTAAAAACCTCTAAAGTTCTGTCTCAGTGAAACTGAGCTTCAAGCAGGGGAAGGGGACCCTGTAATCTCAGATCAGGACATTGCTGGGGACTTCTGTAAGGACATTTGTCCTTCAAAAAGCCAATATTGTCCTTAAAAAAGCCAAATATTCTCCGGTTTTTAATGCAGAAAGTTTTCAACGTTTTAAAAATCTCTATCTGATCCTTTCTCCGTGATATTTTAGAGCTTTCAGAAATTGTTTTTGAATAGCTGGTGCCACCCCATCAGAGTTTGGGGTTTGAAATGTTTGATGCATTAAGGCAACACCTACGTGGGAACTGAAATGTCTTTTTTTTTCTGTAATTTCAAACTCAGTTTTCATTCCCATGTGGAGTGAAATGTCATATTTTAAAATTCAGCACGGAATGTGGCGTTTAGAAAGTTTTTTCCAAGTTACTCTGTTGTCATTTTGACAGCCCTCCTTGATGTCCTTATTGTGCTTTATTACATCAGGCAATAATTTTCATCGCAAAAATTATTTTGAAAGGAAGAGTGGAAACACGAAGTTCTTGTCATGGGAAAATGGAACATTTCAGCCTTATTTGCATGTTTGACTTTGCATTCAGAATATGAAGGGCAGAACCCAACACAATCCTGCTGAAAGCTTGGATTTCAGCAAAGCAGCTTTTTTTTTTTCTCAGTGGAAAATGTAGAAAATCCTGGTCAGCTACACAAGGACTCTGGGTTGAGTCGTTCCTGGCTGATCCCATTTGGCCATTCCTAAATCCTTGGCCTTGGCTTTGCTCTCAGTGAAGGTACAAACACTCCTTGGGGTCAGGCGGGAGATGTTCAACTCAAATATTCCATGTATTTAATAATCCCCAAAGAAGGTTTGGCCACGTCAGAGGAGCTCTGAGCTGGCAGGACCTGGGAATGGCTGGGAATGAAAATCTCTTCCCCTTGAGCAGTCCAAGATGCCCTGGGGAGGGGGTGGAGGGTTCCAACCTGCTCACATCAGGCCTGGCTTGCTCTTGGATGATCCCTGCTGGAAGAAAAGCTAAAAAGGGCCACTTTAATATTAAATATTTCCACTGCCAACCCTTGCTGCGTTATTGAGAACCTCGGGTGTGACAGAGCTGGTTCCTGTAGTCACAGCTCTCTTTTGAAGAGCACCAGCCCGTGCTGCCCTAATTAAACAGGTGGAAAATAGAGGTGCATACCAAGAAATCCTTGGTATCAATGACATTTTCACCTCACTTCAGTTCATTAAATGCTCTCATTTTTGTGCTTTCCAGCCTCCCTGCTCTGTGCTGGTTGAACTCACCTGTTTTGCAGCACGGGGACAAAACCTCACTCAGCTCATTCCTATCTAAACCAGGTGTCCGGAGCTTTCAGATGCTAAACTGGCAGGGGTTTGTTAAATCCTTGGGAGAACTTAATTCCCACAAATACCTGCCTGCAGGAACCCCCAAAGGATGCCCTGCCTGCTGCTGAAGGAGGAGGGTCACGGGGAGGGGAAGGACTCCAGTCCTCTCCAGGTGAGGTTTCCCAGCACTGAGGGATCCGTCAGCAGGACCAGGATCACGGCTCTTCCATGGCAGGGAAAAGAGCTGCACATGGAAGAACTCTCTGGAAAACAGTGACAGGACCCCAGGGAAAGGTTGGAGCTGTGTCAGGGGGTTGGCATGGAGCTCAGGGAAAGGTTCTTCCCCCCGAGGGTGCTGGGGCACTGCCCAGGCTCCCCAGGGAATGGTCCCGGCCCCAAGGCTGCCAGAGCTCCAGGAGCGTTTGGACAGCGCTGCCAGGGATGCCCAGGGTGGGATTGTTGGGGTGTCTGTGCAGGGCCAGGGGCTGGAATGATGATCCCTGTGTGTCCCTTCCCACACAGGATATTTTGGGATGCTAAGAAAGGCATGGCCTAAGTGACACATTGAAGAGGAAGGTCATCACCTCACCTGAGATCTCCTCAGCCGGGGAAGGAGTGAGTAAACAGCTCCGTGAGCCTGGGAGTGCCAAAGCTCCACAGGACATTCCTACCCTCAGTGTCCTCCTGCCAGGCCTAGCCTGGAAAAAGATCTTTTCCCTTTTATAAAGTCACAGAACTGTTTGGGTTGGAAGGGACCTTGAAGATCACCTCATTCCACCCCCTGCCATGGGCAGAGACACCTTCCACTGTCCCAGGTTGCTCCAAGCCCTGTCCAACCTGGCCTTGGACACTTCCAGGGATGGGGCATCCTTTCTGCTCCTCAACATCTGGAAAAACATGAATTTAACTTTCCCAGGCCTTTGTGGTGATTAATCTCTTGAAGATGGCAAAAGAGGTTTCAGAAAGAATGAATGTTATGAAACTTCAGGTCATTAATAATGATCTGGTTCCCCACAGCCCTCTGGCAGACACACAGAGTCTCCCGTGACTCACAGCCTCATGAACCCTGGTGTTGCTCCTTCTCCAAGGATTTTTGCTGTTCTCTCTCATTCCTTACAAGGTTGGCCTCTCACTCCTCTCGCACTGAGAATGACCTGGTGTGGGCAGGAGCTCAGTGCTGTGTCGGGATTACTGTATTTGTCCTTCCCCAAACAGCTCAGCACAGGTTTGTGTCACACAGAGGCCAAAATTCTGCAGTTCCTGCTCTTTCCTGCTCAGCCAAGGAGAGAATTTGGGTTGAAGATAATTTATATTAACATCACATCACCTGCAGCATCATTTCGGCACGAATTTCTGGGCTGGAGAGAGACAAATGGGCTGCAGGGATCAGACTGCTCGAGGATGTCTGCAAGGAGATGCTGGAGCCTAAAAACCAGGCCATGAACCATGGGGGCAATGACACCGACACAGTTCTGCTCCCTCCCTCCTGCTCGGAGCACCTCCGTGAAATCTGGAGCTGTTCCTGCTGATGGAGAGGAAAAGGGAAGACAGATTTCCCTCTTCCTGCAGGGAATATCCCCTGCTGGAGCAGGTAAGAGCTGGGTGCAGGAAGGGGAATCTGCTTTACCTTTAATTTAAGCTGAGGCAGGGCCTTCCTGAGCGTGTTATAAACAAAACACCTTCGAATGCTCTGCCGGGGCCTGATAACACACTCACAATTTAGATAACTACTAATGCATCCCCGGACTTCCTTAAAGGAGGTCCCACCAAGGGAATCCCTCAGAAGAAAACACCCCCCAACCTTCCAGAGCAAAGCCCCAATCAGGAGGCGTTAATTACCCGGAGAGAAAAGCCTTTGTAAGGAATGCAATGCCAGAAATGCGGGTGTACAGGATCCACACGCATCCCTGAACGCTTGACCTTCACTCAGCTCCTCACCACACCCCAAGGCAGGAGCATCCAGTAGAACTTCATGCCTCAGGGGTTGCTCTTCCCTCTGCGCTCTGAGCCGCAACATCTCCCTGTCTGCTTTTTCCTTCTCTTGCCAATTGTCTTCCCAAACTTTCCCTTCGTTATTCCCCTCTCAACCCTTTGATTGCTGAGCAGTGGAAATCACCACGGGCAGAGCAGACCTTGAATTTCAATATTTGTGAAATACGGAGGGGTCTTGGGCTGGATTTCACGGAATCACAGTATCACTGAGGTTGGAAAAGACCTCCAAGGTCATCAAATCCAACCTTTGACCGAATCCCCCCATTCCTTCTAAAGCATATCCCCAAGTGCCACATCTGCTTGTTTTTTGAGCTCTTCCAGGGATGGTGACTCCACCACTTCCCTGGACAGCCCATTCCAATGCCTGGCCACTCTTTCAGTGAAGAAATTTTTCCCGATATCCGACCTGAACCTCCCCTGGCACAGTTTGAGGCCTTTTCCAGTGTGATGCAGCAGGGAAAGAGGTGACACTTGGAAAACCAAGAGGCTGAGCTGGGCTTATGAGTCACAGGTTTCAGTGAAACTCGGGTTTTAGGCCAGGGTTTGGGTTCAAGACCTCCAGGACAACACGGTGCTCACACATCCAAGTCCATTGCCTGGGGCGAGGCTGGGCCTTTCTACAAAGAGGGTTGGAAATGTACCTGGAAAGAACTTAATCTCCTCTGTGGGATTGTGATCCCACAGAACTCCGGGCATTTGTGCCATTTTCTTTCAGAAAAACCCTTTGGACTCGCAGTCAGGCCTAGGATTTAGCTGTATTATTTCCAGGCTGAATGGAGGGAAGGCCCCACCCAGCAGGTCCTGGGTGAGACAGTGCAGAGCCCCTGCTCACACTGACCCAGCTGGGCTGGGAACCTCCCGGGGCACAGCTCTGCCACCAGAAGTTCCTGGCTTTGAGAGCCAGTGCTTCGAAAGCACCTCGAAACCATGAGGAAAAGGTTATTTGGGCTACTGCAAAAGTTCACACCTCATTTCTTGTGAGGGGAAGGTGCCCGCAGGGGCACAACACATCCTTGCTCCTTGCCTTCAGATCAAGTGACTTTTCCAAGAAATCAGTGCAGTGAAAAGAGCTGGAGCTGTGCCTGGGAGCGTCACCTGGGTGCTGTGACTCCCCCCGTGTGTTTTCCATGGAGGTGTTTTTTCCTCTGGAGACACAGTGCAGCACTGGGGTTTTTTTCAGAGATCAGTGGAGAATTAAACATCAGTTCTGCATCCTAAATATCCAGGGCCCCATCTACTGAATGTCTTGAGGAATCTTGGAATGTAAGGGGCAGCTGAGGGAGCTGGGGGGCTCAGGAGGGGGCAGCCTGGGGGGTCGGGCTCTGCTCCCAGGGAACAGGGACAGGAGAAGAGGGAATGGCCTCAGGCTGTGCCAGGGGAGGGTCAGGTTGGGCACCAGGAAAAATTCCTTCATGGAAAGGGTGGTCAGGCCTTGGCAGGGGCTGCCCAGGGAGGTTTGGAGTCCCCATCCCTGGAGGTGCCCAAGGAATTCCTGGATGTGGCACTCAGTGCTCTGGGCTGGGGACAAGGTGGGGATGGGGCACAGCTCGGACTCGATGACCTTGGAGGGCTCTTCCAACCTAAATGATTCTGGAAGTCTGTGATTCTCTCCTATTTTCTGGTTCTGGGCCGATCCCACCCCAGCCTCGCCCTTCCAATCTGCGGTTTGGGAACTCCTGGGATTATTTTTGCTTTACAAATGCAAATCCGAGATCCTTTTGTGTTCAGGGGCAGGTGCTGCTGAACCAGAGGCCTGAGACTTTTGTGTCTCCCTTGTCCAGCAACAGCATCGTTCCGGCCCTTGGAATGGCCTGGGGAAAACAGGATCTCAGGAGCCATTTCTGGCTGCTGGTGCTGCTACTTCCAGTCAAGGTTCACACAGCAGGTAAAAAAATGGATTTATCTCAATAATTTCCTTTAATCCATTCATTAGTCAGACTGGCAATCAAATATTTTTCAATATTATACAGCCAAATTATTTTTCTTTTCCCAGTGCTTTCCTGTGTAATAATTTCTCCAGGTTTCTGTCCATGTGCATTTAAAAAAACCAGTAAATCAAGAATTTATTTTCTAGATATTTGTTACCTGCAAATAATCCCTATTGAAGGCAACTCTGCACAGTTTCACTGTAGCTGCTTTTCTGATAGAGGAGTTAAAAATAATTCTAAAATTAGCATAGGAACAATTAATCCTCAGAATCCCACTGTCAGTAAGTGGCCAGAAAATAATAATTTACATATAAAGATGTGGGAAAAGCTTCAGGGTTTTATGATGGGCTGATCCGTGTGTGAATAAATGCTCCCAAAAAAAGGAGCACTTCAAGGTTTTAATCAAGGAAAAATTTACCTCTAAAACCTTTCAGCCTTGAGCAATATTCCCACCTGTAATTCCTTTTAAGTATTTAGTAGCTAACTTGTGAAGGTTTGGTGATGAATGTTGTGTTTGCAGAGATCCTGAGGGGGAAGGTTAAAGAAATATTTATATTTTGGTCAGATGTTTTTGCTAAGAAGTTGCATGGAAATATCAGGGAGCAGCTTTTTTCCAATCACTGTTCGAAGCCAGGGTTGTAAATGGCAATTTCAAGGTTGCCATCAGAGTAGCAGATTATTTAAATCCTCATTGTTGTAATTAGTGTGAAATAAAGGTTGTAAAGGCTCTTAGAGAAAATATATTTATGTGTAGGAACTATCATAATGCATCAACACTCAACATCACCACTCTCTTTCTTCTGGAAGAGCATTGTCTCACTGTTTTACTGCTTTTTATCTGTAAAAAGAAGCTTCTCAAAGAGAAAATTAATGCACTTTCTGCCTAAAAACATCAAACTTCAGTCCTAAAACTTCAGTCCTTCCAGTGCATCCTCTGAAGACATGGAAAAGTGCTTTTGGGAAGCTTTAGGATCATTTTCAGGGATGTTTGGGAGAGATGAGAATCTCAATAAGAGATTTATTTCATTATTCTCTATGTCAAAGTGACCCTCTGGGACTGAAACAACTCTGAATATAATAATTTTCTGGTCAAAATAATGTGGAAACCGGAGCCTCTCGGCCCACAGGTCTGGGATACTTCACTGGAAGGGCTTTTCCCGATTTCCCAGAGGTATGGAAACGTGGATCCAGAGAGGTCCCTGGATCCATGCTGAGAATCCTTGACAGCATTTCTGGGACCTGGAGCAGAGCTGGAGGAGCCTTGAAGGTCCTTTGCCTTCAGTGACATTTCCAAGAAATTCCCTCAGACGCCTCCTCCCCCCTCACGCTGCGGGAATGTTTTCTGGGTGTCAATCCCGATGGATTTGTGCAGTTTTGCTGCCACATCCACAGTGCACAGGGGGATCATAAATGGGAATTTGGGATGTTTTCTCCCCAGAGGATGCTGGGGGAACTGAGATGCTCCAGCTGGAGATTTTAGGTGAGAAAGGAAACCAAAGGGATGCTCGAGGTCTTTTTAAAACTAATTTATCCCTCCGAGCAAAGGGAGGGATCCACTGACAAAGGGAAAGGGCAATTCCCAGCCAGCCAAGCCTGCTGGCCTCTGGCTTGCTTTTCCCGGAGCTGTTCCACCTGGAATGAGCTCACCTAAACCCAGAACCAGAGCTCGGTGAGAAGCCAGGTAACAAAAGACTCCTAATCCTTCTGGAGGCTCCTTTGCCGTTAAATCTCTTCATAATCGGCTGTGAATTGGTCACGTAACTCCCCTGACCTCGGGATGGTCAGTGGAGCTTTAAGGAAGAGAATTCCTGAGTTTTGGGGCTGTGCCAAATCCTCCACTGCTGAGAGAGGCAAAGCCAATCCCTGTCCTGGGCTGCTCTGCCCACGCTGCTGCTGCAGCCCCAGCACAGGCTCTGGGAGCTGCATCTGCGCAGGGTTTAGATCCTGGAGCCTCAGCCTGTGCCATGGATAATCCCAGCCTGTGCCATGGATAATCCCAGCCTGTGCCATGGATAATCCCGGCCTGTGCCATGGGCAATCCCGGCCTTTTCCATGGATAATCCCAGCCTGTGCCATGGATAATCCCGGCCTGTGCCATGGATAATCCCAGCCTGTGCCATGGATAATCCCGGCCTGTGCCATGGATAATCCCAGCCTGTGCCATGGATAATCCCGGCCTGTGCCATGGATAATCCCAGCCTGTGCCATGGATAATCCCGGCCTGTGCCATGGATAATCCCAGCCTGTGCCATGGATAATCCCGGCCTGTGCCATGGATAATCCCAGCCTGTGCCATGGATAATCCCGGCCTGTGCCATGGATAATCCCAGCCTGTGCCATGGATAATCCCGGCCTGTGCCATGGATAATCCCAGCCTGTGCCATGGATAATCCCGGCCTGTGCCATGGATAATCCCAGCCTGTGCCATGGATAATCCCGGCCTGTGCCATGGATAATCCCAGCCTGTGCCATGGATAATCCCGGCCTGTGCCATGGATAATCCCAGCCTGTGCCATGGATAATCCCGGCCTGTGCCATGGATAATCCCAGCCTGTGCCATGGATAATCCCGGCCTGTGCCATGGGCAATCCCAGCCTGTGCCATGGATAATCCCGGCCTGTGCCATGGATAATCCCAGCCTGTGCCATGGATAATCCCGGCCTTTTCCATGGATAATCCCAGCCTGTGCCATGGATAATCCCGGCCTGTGCCATGGATAATCCCAGCCTGTGCCATGGATAATCCCGGCCTTTTCCATGGATAATCCCGGCCTGTGCCATGGGCAATCCTGGCCTGTGCCATGGATAATCCCAGCCTGTGCCATGGGCAATCCCGGCCTGTGCCATGGATAATCCCAGCCTGTCCCATGGATAACCCCGGCCTGTTCCATGGGCAATCCCAGCCTGTTCCATGGGCAATCCCTGCTCTGCTGCATTTATTCCCCTTCCCTTCATGGACAGCCCAGTGCTCATTTGCCCCAGCACTGAGAGATGTGGGTTCATCCAGTTGTTTGAGGAGAATCCCAGAATGGTTTGGGTTGGAAAGGAACTTCTTAAAGCCCACCCAGTGCCACCCCTGCCATGGGCAGGGACACCTTCCACTGTCCCAGGCTGCTCCAAGCCCCGTCCAGCCTGGCCTTGGGCACTGCCAGGGATCCAGGGGCAGCCACAGCTGCTCTGGGCACCCTGTGCCAGGGCCTCCCCACCCTCCCAGGGAACAATTCCTTCCCAATATCCCATCCATCCCTGCCCTCTGGCAGTGGGAAGACATTCCCTGTGTCCTGTCCCTCCATCCCTTGTCCCCAGTCCCTCTGCAGCTCTCCTGGAGCCCCTTTAGGCCCTGGAAGGGGCTCTGAGCTCTCCCTGGAGTCTTCTCTTCTCCAGGCTGGACAATCCCAATTCCCACAATGTTTCCCATACCTAGCCAGGTGCTCCATCACTCCATTCCTTTTCGTGGCCTCCTCTGGACTCTCTCCAGCAAGTCCCTGTCCCTCCTCTTTTGGGGAACACAGAGCTGGCCCTGGTGCTCCAAGTGGGGATCCACCAGAGCAGAGCAGAGCAGAGGGCCAGAATCAAAGCTGTTTTGTTCCTCTCCGAAATATCCCAAACTCCATAGGAAAACTTGGATCTTCTCCCAGGAGAGAAGGGCAGCAGGTGCATTCCTTGTATCTGCATCACTGCCATGATTATTCACGTTCTCTCCCTGTGCAATAATTCTATATTTGTGTAGGAATTTCACACTGCAGAGAGGTTTTAAATACTTCTCCTCACTGCAGAGCTGATCCCAGCACGGAATGTACTGGGAAAGGAAAGGAATGAGCACAGTCAGAGGCACAGACCCTGGGAAGCACATCCATGTGTGCACCGCCGTGGCCCACAGGAGTTCCAGGAACAGTCTTTGCCTCCAGCTAAATTGGTCCTTACTGACTCTAAACGTGCTCGGGTAAAATATCATCATTTATCTGCATTGCTGAGCTGGTGACATCAACACGACTCGTTGTGATTTTGGATTCTTTCCCTGCTGACCTCAAGGATTTAATTGGTTGGAAAGGACTGTGGATTTCTTCTGTCCACCCGCATTTCCCAGCACAGCTGGGGGGATCTCTGCTGAGCTGGCCCTTGGCTGAGGCAAGAAAAGCCTCGGATAATTCATTCTCATCAGTGTGGAGATGGATTCCTTCTCATTTATTTCAAAATCTGCAGGAGCAGCTCCTTCCCTGGGGCCTCCCCATCCCTAAATCTCAGCCAGAACAAAGATGTCATGACAAGATTCACTGGAGGCTTAAGGCAAGACAAATATTTGAGTTTAGAACGTCGCTGTTTCCTGATGGGTCCTTTCCATCCCTGAAGGGCCACACGGGGCCAACACAAACTTTTCCTTGTAGAAATATTTAGTTTTGTTTGCAGAACTGACCAATTGTTTCAGATGGCAGTGAGATTAAGAGCTGTGCAATCCACAGATTTCCTTCAAACTAAGAAAAAAAATCAGTAAATCCTGTCCTTTGATTCCAGATACGAAAAATCCTCACAATTTTCTTGATATTGAAAGTGGATTTAAGTTGAAGGGGAACTGCCTTCCTTGCAGGTTTTGGGTTCTACTGTCTCAGGCAGCAGGACGAACACCCAGCATCGTGTCCTGGCCTGATCATGACTAATTTCCAATTAACTACATATAAGAAGCCAAACTAAAGGGTAATACAGGATTGGGAGGTTTTATCTCCAACTTTTTCTCAATCTTTGCTGTCTGAAACAGAAGAAATGCAGTTGGCAGCTCTCAGGGCAGAGATTTGCTTGGACTAATTTCCGTTTGTGTGAGAAAAGTCTCAGAGTAATGTGATACAAGGCAGATTGATGTTCAACCAGAGAGGAACAAACATCCTTTGATGGTGCTTTTATCCCCTGAGTAAATAATGCCAAGAAACTGCAGAGAGTCCTTTAAGACATTTCCTGCTTCTTTCTTGGATCATTCCCACATTAGGGACACTCTGCTCCTTTGAACTCAATTATTTCAGGTACCCTTGGCCTTCTTGACCATCCAGCTCAAGTTGAGTCGCTGTCACCAGCTCTCCCAGGACATTTTCCAGCTTTCCAGCCCCTCTTCCTCCAGCCTGGAGCTGCAGGGGGCTGGTGTGACCCAAGGCCAGGACCTGGCCCATGGCCTTGGTGACCCTCCCAAAATTGACCTCATCAGCTGAGGGATCCCGGCCTTCTTGTGAACTTCAGAGCAGAACTGAATTTTCCACTGTGTCTTTGGCAGGTATGGAATAACCCCGGGATCTATCAGCTGCAAGCTGGCATGTTGTGTTTCATTGGAACAGACTGGAAGGATCCAGCTAATTCAATGATGTCACAAAAGAAAGACTCCCTTTGAACTGTGCTGTTGCAACTCATTAGACAAAGTGTCCTTAGTTTAATTATTCCAGATGATGGCAAAAAGATTCATTTAATGTTCCACACAAAAGATGTCAAGGGTAATGATTCAATCAGGAACAAAACTGCTGGCAGGGAGAAGCCTCCATTTGAAAGATGTTTTGATATGAAATGAATAAAAAGAATTAAAGATTTAAGAATTGAAGATGGCACAATAACCCAACCTCCCCCACAAATGCTGTATTTTCCACTGAGGTTCTTCAAGTAAACAAACCTTTGCTCTCCCCATTATATTTTTCTCCAAACAAATTCACTCAGACCTTTATTTATTCCACAAAATGCTGGAAAAAAACCCCTTCGAACATGGAGCTGGTTGCAGGGGGTGGTGTGAAAATCAGCCTGTTCAACGGCAGCGTGTGTCACCCAATCTGTCCCTTGGCTCTGTGCCTGCAGGGGCTGTGCAGAGCCAGGCTCAGGGTGGTATTTAAAGCTCTAATTCATCCCACCAGCTCCGTACTACAGGAGTTGAGTGGAATGAAGAGTTTTTTTCCAATCAAATCTGACCGTCTGTTTTCCGTGAGTGAAGGAATCACCGGGTTGGATACACTGAGGGGAACTCCCCCACTGTGGGAATTGTCACTGCTCTCTGAGTCTCAGTTTCTCACTTCTGCTTAATTGGAGCAAATCCAGAGGAGGCCACCAGGATGTTCAGAGGGATGGAGCAGCTCCGCTGTGAGGAAAGGTTGGGAGAAATGAGAATGTTCAGCCTGGAGAAGAGAAGCTCTGGGGTGACCCAATTGTGGCCTCCCAGTGCCTAAAAGGAGATACCAGAAACACGGAGAGGAACTTGGGACAAGGGTCTGGAGTGCCAGGACAAGGGGGAATGGCTTCAAACTGACAGAGTAGGGTTAGATTGGATATTGGGAAGAAATTCTTCCCTGTGAGGGTGGGGAGGTCCTGGCACAGGGTGCCCAGAGCAGCTGTGGCTGCCCCTGGATCCCTGGCAGTGTCCAAGGCCAGGTTGGACAGGGCTTGGAGCAGCCTGGGACAGTGGAAGGTGTCCCTGCCCATGGCAGGGGGTGGAACTTAGTGGTCTTTAAGATTCCTCCCAGCCCAGGCCATTCTATGATCATATTGTCCTAATTAATTATAAAATCACCACTAGGATCCTGATGTTAACCGGATGTCTTTAGTAGAGCACTTGAAAGTTGTTCAGGTGTTTAATTAGGGAGGGATTGAAGCCTCACTGAATTAAAATACTGACATGCTCAAGGCTGGGCTTTGGCCCAGGGATGGTCACCAGGGCTGTGCTTTGCCTCGTCCCCAGCTGACCTGGGTCTGCCACGGCACCAGCTGGGCTTTGGGGAGAACAAGAACCAAGTTCTGCTTTCACAAGCTGAACACGGGGTTTGCCAGGTCCTTGAATTTTCATCGAATCATAGAACCACGGAATATCCTGAGCTGGGAGGGACCCACAGGGATCATGGATCCAGCCCCTGGCCCTGCACAGACACCCCAACAATCCCACCCTGGGCATCCCTGGCAGCGCTGTCCAAACGCTCCTGGAGCTCTGGCAGCCTTGGGGCCGGGACCATTCCCTGGGGAGCCTGGGCAGTGCCCAGCACCCTCGGGGGGAAGAACCTTTCCCTGAGCTCCATGCCAAGCCCTGACCCAGCTCCAGCCATTCCCTGGGCTCCTGTCCCTGTCCCAGAGCAGAGCTCAGCCCCTGCCCCTCCGCCTCCCCTCGGGAGGAGCTGCAGCCCCCGAGGAGCCTCCCCTCAGTCTCCTCTGCTCCAGCTGGACGAGCCAAGTGCCCTCAGCCGCTCCTCAGACCCTTCCCCAGCTCTGTGTCCCTCCTTTGGACACTCTCCAACAGCTTTGGATCCTTCTGATCTTGTGGTGAGCATTTTTAGTTAAACCTGTAAAACCTGGACGTAAAATATACCAGAAAACCTCATTTTAAAGCCCAGCACAGCTGATTGAGCCTCTGTTCCTTGTTGCTTTTTCCTTCTGGTAAATGTTTGCCCCTTTCATTCTGAATTGCTCCAACAAAGCCCCAACACTTTGTGTTTTCCTGCTGCGTGGTGACAAGGGCCGACCTCTCCCTGCTCTCCTCCCACAAAGGCTTTTGTGTTTCCATGTTGCTAAGGAGGGAAGACCTGGGAGCTCTGTACCTTGTTGGCTTTCCCTTCTCCTCCCTCACGCCCCAAAGTGCTCTGTGACTTCAGTCTTTACCCCTTGGCAGCCTCCACGGGAAGGAATGGATTCAATACGGAATTTAATCTGTAGTTAAACAGAGACACAGAAGGGAATGCTCAGAGGGAAAGGTTTTCAAAGCTCTGCTGTGAAACTACAACAATACCAGGTGGGACTGAGGTGCTGTTGAATTACCCCAGTAAAGGGAGCCCAGGCTGGGGCAGTGCAGGGCAGGGACACCTCCAACCATCCCAGAGTGCGCCAAGCCCCGTCCAGCCTGGCCTTGGGCACTGCCAGGGATCCAGGGGCAGCCCCAGCTGCTCTGGGCCCCCTGTGCCAGGCCCTCCCCACCCTCCCAGGGAACAATTCCTTCCCAATATCCCATCCATCCCTGCCCTCTGGCAGTGGGAAGCCATTCCCTGTGTCCTGTCCCTCCAGGCCCTTTCAGAAAACCTCTCTCTCTTTCCATCTTTCCTACAGGCTCCCTTCAGGCACTGCAAGGCCACAATGAGGTCACCCCAAAGCTTCTCTTCTCCAGGCTGAACAATCCCAATTCCCTCAGCCTTTCCTTGCAGCAGAGCTGCTCCATCAGCAGCAAATCCAGCAGGAAAAACCACACCAAGCTCATGAGGGTGCAAGCACAGAACAGCCAATCCTGAAATAAACTGCTGGCTCAGCTTTAAAAAATATCTGAACTTTGATTAATCCTTAATGATTGACATTGTCTTTTACTCCCACATGTTTTGCTGCTTTGTTTTCTGAGGTTTAGGATGGCCTCTAATGGCCCACAGGATGTGCAAGGTGAGACCCTGCTTGGTTTGGCCGAGCAGGGCAGGCACAGAGCAGGGACACGGGGAAAAGCCAGGCTTTGCCCAGAGAACAGCCCAGGCTGGCACTGAACAAGCTCCAGACAGCAAATCCTTCCCGTGTCAAGTATTAAATATTAGATCAGCTTGATAGGGAAAGGGGAATGGATTTAAGGTGAAGAAGGGGAGATTTAGATGGGATATGGGGAAGGAATTGTTGGCTGTGAGGGGCTGAAGGACTGGCACAGGGAAGCCGTGGCTGCCCCTGGATCCCTGGCAGTGCCCAAGGCCAGGCTGGACGGGGCTGGGAGCAGCCTGGGACAGTGGAAGGTGTCCCTGCCCACGGCAGGGGTGGCACTGGGTGACTTTAATGTCCCTTCCCACCCACACCATTCCATGATTACTTACAAGGTGCATTTTTCTCTCTGCAAACAAACACCAAGCATTTCCCAGCTATAATTTAATTTCTTCTCTCAGAAGAAGCTGCCTTTGCAAAATCTCCGCCTAATTAGGGCAGCAGGGACGTGATCAGGTTTAAGGTTTGTGTTTAACGGCGTCACTTGGGTATGAAATGAGATCAGTGAGCTCATTGTGGTCCCCAAAGGACACATTTGAACATCTCCGGGCACTGCTGGGACATTCAGGTACCTGAACATCCCCTGGAGCAGGACCAGAGGGAGTCACAGCCCAGTGGGTTCATTGCAAGGCTGGAAATCAACAGGAGGAAAAGCGACTCCTGTTGTGGAACTCATCCTAATTCATCCCCCTGGGGTCAGAACGGAGCAGGAGAGGAGGTGATGGGCATCCCAATCTCCTCCAGAATCCCTGGGTCAGCACATTTCTGTCCCGAGTCTGAGCTGGATTTTAATCACAGAATCACACAGGATTAATTTTTTTCTTTAGCAATTTCCTTTATTTGAGGAAAAAGTGGTGTGAGGGATTACTCCTGCAAAGCCAAATCATCTCCACGTGCTCTGGGAGAGGTTTTTGGGGAGAGGGACCCCCTGAGTGACCGCCTGCCTCTCCTCTCACTGTCATTTTGTGTCACCAACACAATTTCTCATGGTCAGTAATGGCAACGCTGCTGTTGGAGACCAACTTGTTGCCCAAAATTCCTCCCGTTAACCCCATTATTTATTTGCTATTTAAAATCCAAATGCTTTTCCATTAGTGTTGCCACAACCCCGTTTTTACACCCGAAATTTTCCCAAACAAAGCCTTATCCGGGCGACGTGGGCGCTCCTGAGGGTTTGAAATGGATTCCCACCACAAAGTGCATTGTTGTGCCTGCAGTTCAGCCCAGTGCACCCCCAGTTTGGCCCAGTAACAACAACTTCCTAAACTAAGGAGGGTTTAAGGTGTGTCAGCTGCTCAGCCAACCAACCCCAGCCTGCATTACCTGAGTGACTTCCATAACATTTGGAATTTGCTTGCAGAGGGAGCAGAGTTGTGAGGAGCCCGGAGCGCTCACTTGGACAAGGAGTCTCAAGGCAACAACATGGCTTGGAAACGTTGCTCTGGGAAATATTTGACACCAAATATATTCATATTCCTGGCATTTTATTTCAGCACGTGCACAACAACAGGTAGGATGGACCTGGTGGTAATTATTTCATGGAATGCTCCAGGGAAACTGAGATTTAAATTAAGGCGGGAGGTGAGGATTTTTTAAAAGGGAATTATGGATGTGTATTTATGTGTCAAATCTGTGCCTAAATATTTTGAAGCTGGGATTAATAGTGGCATTCAAAAATTCCTGAAAAATATCTGTACCTGCACGTGCACACAGTGCAGAGGCAGGAAGTCAAGGCAGAAGGTAATGAAACACTTTATAACCATTGTGGATTATTTTGGAGGTGAAAAAGAGAGAAAAAAAAATCCCAAATTGTTAAGAGTTGAGCATATTCCCTGTGGTGGGAGGGGAGGTTTGCTGTGTGTTTTCAAAGCTGTAAAATGGGTCAGGGAGGAGGCTGAACAAGTGGATACTGACACAGCCACACATGCAGTGGATCCTTTGGAACTGGAACTGGAATTGGAATTCCTTGGCTACCTCTGGGTACCCAAGGAAGGAGATCTGAATCCTTCAGATCTCTTTCAAACTGAAAAAAGGGAAATTTAGGTGAGATATTGGGAAGGAATTGTTCCCTGGGAGGGTGGGGAGGCCCTGGCACAGGGTGCCCAGAGCAGCTGTGGCTGCCCCTGGATCCCTGGCAGTGCCCCAGGCCAGGTTGGACGGGGCTTGGAGCAGCCTGGGACAGTGGGAGGTGTCCCTGCCCAGGGCAGGGGTGGCACTGGATGAGCTTTAAGATCCCTTCCAACCCAAACCATTCCATGATTCTGTGAATCTACCTGGATCAGGCAGCAGGAAGGCCCAAGTTCTTTCTAGGAAGAGTTCAGGGAGAGGCTTTTTTAACACTTGCTGGGATTGTGCCCAAATTCCATTCTTTGGATAAGCACAAACCCCAAACCCATTATCTGCAGTGATTTCTTTAACCCTGACTGCAAATATCTGATGTTTGAGAGTTGAGCACAAGAAAAAAAATGTGCCTGAAATTTCCTCCCACATAAACCTGTCCTGATGCTTCAGCACTCGGGGGTAAAACTGCAGCTGAGTCTCAGAATACAGGAATATAAAAATTATTGTGGTGTAGGAAATAACTCCTAGAAAAAAGGTTTCATTGCTTTTTTAAAGCCCCAACCCCCCCAAATTTCCCTCACATAAAGGTTCTACCAATATCTGACATCTTAAAATGCTAGAATTAGATGACTAAAGCAACAGGCATGAGCTGGAAATTCAGAATGGAAAGAAAGAACCAAAACAGAAACTCTTTACATGAGGTTATAAAACAAAAGAAAAACTTAAATCCAGACAGGTTTCATGGGGCTTGGAGCACCCTGGGATATTGGAAGGTGTCCCTGCTCATGGCAGGGGTGGGACTGGATGAGCTTTGGGGTCCTTTCCCACCCAATTCTTCCTATGATTCTATAAATATTTGAATTATTGCAGAGAAGCCTCTGCCTCCTGCGGGGCTGAGGAGGAGACTCTCCCTCCACCATGCCTCCCACTCCTGATCCTGAGGGATTCCTTGGGCAAGAGGGATTCCATTTCCTGGCTGGCACAGTCTTGGCTCTGCTACACCCAATGGCCGTGCTTGGAGCAGATGGATCAGGAGACCTGGTGCAGATAGAAGATCCCAAAAGAAAAAGCAGCACACTCAAATCTCACCAAAAATTCCAAAATGACACAGAATCCTGGAATATTCTGAGCTGGAAGGGACCCACAGGGATCATCATTGCCAACCCCTGGCCCTGCACAGACACCCCAACAATCCCACCCTGGGTATCCCTGGCAGCACTGTCCAAACGCTCCTGGAGCTCTGGCAGCCTTGGGGCCGGGACCATTCCCTGGGGAGCCTGGGCAGTGCCCAGCACCTTTGTAATTAATTAATTAAACAACAAATTAACTAAAAAAAAAAGGGAAAAAATCCTGAAAATCTTCTCCTCAGATTCCTAATTCTTATTTTCTGCTGAGCTTTGAGCCCTCTCTGTCTCCCCAGCAGGTCTCAGGAGGTTGGTGCCCGGCATGAAGAACCTGGCAGCGATCAGGGAGAAGCTGCCGGAGCCCAAACACCCTTTGCTGGGACTTGGGACAGCATCAGATGGGAACTGCGGGTCTGGAACGGGCACAGGGACAGCCCTGGGTGACAGATTTCTGCCCAGCTCCCCTCTGCTTGGGCAAAGCACCGTGGATGAGTTGGCCTCACAGCTCCTCAACCCCTCACTGGTGCCCGCAGAGCCCTCGGGCCGTGGCCCAAAGCCCCCCATGACACAAAGGGCACACACATCGCTGTCCCCCCGCCACGAGGGTGACAGTGGGGACCCTCCCCAGCCTTCTCCTGTTGCAGCCCCCAATGCTGAAGGATCTTCTCCCCTTCCAGCCCTGCACATCTCCATCAGTGCCAGAGCCCGGGGTCTCCAGCGCAGGAGGAGCAGAACTTGGGACCCTTCCGCAGCCGCCCTTTGGGCACTGACAGGCCTGGTGGCACCTGACACGGGGGGCATGGGGGGCCCTGCAGGGACCCCCTCCTTGCTTGGCCCCAGGGGGCTGCCCAGACCCACTGAGTGCAAGAGGCCACCGAGCTCCAGGGGCACCTCTGGGATGGACATCCTGGCCTGGCTGCACGGCATCGGGGCAGGTGAGGGCTTCTATGGATTTATTAATAGTAATCAGCTGATTCTTTTATTTAATTTATTGTTTGAAACAGTTTATCTGGGGGCAGATCATCATCCTTCTAGTGGAAGGTGGCCGTGCCCATGGCAGGGGGTGGAATGAGATGAGCTTTAAGGTTTCTTCCAACCCAACCCGTTCTGGGAATCTGTGAACATCATCTTCCTTCAGAAGTGTGTTCTCTTCTCTGCCAGTGACAGCTGAAATGTGTTCATACCCCTTAAACCGGGGAGATTTTGCATGATTTTCTGGAAACTTCTCCCCTGTGGTGCATTATCTGGGTCTGGTTACTCCTCAGAAACCCTCCCTGGGCTGTGGAATTGTTTCAGTTCTCCATTGCAGGCTCTGGATTCCCCCAGTGCAGACCAAGGGATGTTGGGGTCACTCAGGGCACGACTTTGGGCCAAAATCAGAGACTTGTCTGCATATTTCTGCCCTTTGACAGCCAGAAGTTTTTGTTTGAGCAGCCACTCACAGGAAACATTGTCCAAATTCTCCTTTTAGCTTTCAACGTTGCATCATGTTCTAATTTTAGGGAGTCACCTGCGTCACAGGTGGGTTTGGGTGTGGGGTGCACCTGGCAGAGCAGCTGCTGAGAGGATTTCTGTTCAGATAGCAGCAATAAACTGAGATGATGCCCTAATCCAGAAGTAAATGAGAATAAAACAGGGAGAATCACTTCCTTCCACAGCCCTTGGGATGGTTTGGATTTCAAATGCAGTTCTCAGTTAATGCCAGCAGAAGGAAGTATTTGGTTACAAAACCAAGTGGTAAAACCTGATAAATCAATCAGAGTTTAGTGAGCGTTCGTTGACACGGGACAGGCAAAGAATGGAAGTTGTTACGAATTCCTGCTCAAGCTTCTTCATTCCTTTTGAACTTTCCTTTGCCCCAGCAGCACAAGTGCAGGAATTATCCCCGTTTCAGAGCTGAATTTCTCATAAGGACATTAATTCCTGGTTCAAATGGCAGGTTTGAAAAGGCAACTATGAATTAACCCACAGCTTTTCTGAAGGTGCTGCCTTCCTCCCCAGCCAGTCAGGCCGTTCCCTTCACTTTCATTTACTGGGTGAAATCAGGAGTGTGTGCAGCCAGGTGTCGCTGCCAGGGAGGTGCAAACACCCAGTTCTGATAAAAGGAAACGATGCTGGATTATGTAAGCGTGACTGCAGAGACATCAGAGAGAACAGCTTTTGTTTGAAGGGCTCTCATGTCATCCCCTGTAGCAACCATAACAAAGGTGTTTGGGTTAGAACCTATTGCCATGAGTAGATTTTGCTTGCAAAAATTAACTTAAATCTTAATGTTTAACAGTATCAGGCCTCCCTCTTGGTGCAGGTGTGTGTGGAACTTTTCCACGCAGGATTTTGAGACTCACACTAAAATAAGCAGAGCCCACTGGGCTGTTTGTACTTAAAATTCCAAGTGAAAACAGGGGTTGTACCTTTTTGCTTAACCTTGAAGACCCCCAGGATCATACCCAAAGCTCCTTTGTTTCAATTTTATTATTTTATTTACCTCTGGTTTATTTACCTTCAAAGCTGGGATGATTTTTCCCCTCCCCTCCAATTTATCCAACATTTTTATGCAGGAAGATGAAGCCAAAGACAGATCACGTCAAAGAGGTGACCCAGGCAGAAATGAGTTGTGAATCACAAATTGTTTCTCCCTTAGTAACACTTGAGGAAAGGTCAAGGATGTTCAATTTACCCAATTCTTGCACAACCAGGCAGGAGCGGGCGCACGTCAGTCCCTCACATCGTGACAGGTGTGCTTGAGGTAATTTCAGCAACTCCAGGAGGAACTTCTAATCTTTCTGTGTTATCCAAGCAATGAAGAGGGTCTTTGTATCCCAGAAATTTTACAGAGAAATAACATTTATGTGAATGAATCCAGGCTTCTAAAACCGATTTAGTTCCTCAGGAAAACGGAATTTACATTAATTTTGTTATTAATGTATATTCCAGTGTTTACTGGTTCTTTACTTGGGAAAAAGGTGTTTTTAATATAAATTATCTCCAGCATTTACAAAAACCCCTTGGATATTCAAAGCAGAACCGTCCCCTACAAGTTGTAGAAATATAAAGTAAATTTTCAATCCAATCAAACAAAACATTTCATTAATACTCATAAAAACCTCCAGCTGAGCGAATTAGAATTGATTTCCAGAGAATTTCCAGATCATCCAGACAAACATTTACTTTTCTTCAGGCATCTGTTGGAAAACTGTCCCTCTAAACCTAGAACTGAGATGGTGATGAAGCCTCTCCATCAGGGATTAAAAAGGTTTTGGGCCTTTCCTGAGCACACTGTTTGGTCAGAATTAAATAAAAAGTGATGGAAAATGCAAACAAGAATTTATTTCTTTTTCCTGGGCTCACCTTGAACAAGAAATGTTGGGTTTGGAAGAGGTGTGAGAGGAAAGGGGAGCAGAATTCTGGAAAGAGAACAGGGACAGGACTTCAGGGATGAAGGAATCCAATCCCGCAGAGAGTCCTGTAGATTTTCATATCCCTTGTAGATTAATCCTAATAAAGAATTAAAGAGGAAAAGCATCGAAGCCTTTCAGTATTGGTGATGGCTCAAAATAGTTGGAAACCTTTTTAATTCTCCTCTAGGTTCAGGGATGTGGCAGTTCTTCCTTAAACTTTATCCACTACCCCACGGATCTGCAAGAGCAGCACATGTATTTGCTGGATTTTGCCGCTTCATCCGTGGGTTTACCCCGGGCACTCCCTCAGAGAAATTCTCCTGAATCCCTTTGTCCGTTCTCCAAGGGAGAAATCCCAGGGGATGACTGAGACTGTGCCAAGCTGTCAGTTTGCAGTCCTGGCAGTGGATGTACCCCTTGATCCCAAGGAATGGGTGCTGGGAAGGAAGGATGAGCCCAACGGGCTTTTCTTGTCAATCACCCCGGGCTCTTGGTGCTCACAGCAACGCACAGAGAGCATCAGGAAATGTTTGCTTGTCATTCAGACCAGAGTTGTGCCACTGAAATGTAAACTCAAAGCCCAGCCAAGCGCCTGTCTCCGTGTCCACCCTGAACTTAAATATCTGCGAGATGAATGTGTGATTGTGGCCTTCAAGGGTGTAGACCTGTCCCCATTCCTGCTCATTTCATGCTCAGATTCACTCCCGCTGACCTTTTCAAGCAGAGAGTTTCTTATTTACCTTCCCTAGAGGGAAAGTGCCAGGTTCTAATTTGAAAATCCTCGGGCTGTCAGGTACAGGTGTGGCCCAAACCTCCAGCGAGGGCTGGTGTTATGCAAGGGGCTGGAGTTTAAGAGCATTTCCCCCTTGACCATCACACTCCTCTCATCCCCTCCCGTGTGAGGGTCACTCCTGTGCTGCCCAGAGCAGCAGATCCCAAAGGGAATTTGGGAAAATTTCTAATCTTGTCAGAAAATTCTAATCTTGTAAGAAAAAAAGGATGGATTGGAAGATAAATTTATCCTGCTCTAAGATGAAGGTTTTATGTGTTATCATTGCATTGTGCTGCTCTTCTGGTAAGTTGAATTTATTTAATTATTTAATTTTAAAAGGATCTAATTTACTTTTTTATTAGAAAAACTCTGTATATTTTTGTACAGGTGAACAGATTTTGCAAATTAAATGATGACCACTAAAACTAAAAAGAAAACAGGTTTTATTCCCATGTAATCACTTCAAACAATATTGATGATTAAAACTATCCAGAATTTGTGATACATGTGAAAAACCCCAAATCACTTTGGAGTGATGGGCTGATCTTGCTCACGGTCTTGTCAATGTTTAGCACTTTCACTCATCAGTTAAAAGAAGAAAACAACAGAGAGGACAACATTTATTTTTCAGATTTATTGAATATAAATAAAGAGGGAATTGCCAAAGCTGAGCTGATCTAATTTCATGTAGCAAAAGCCAAAATATAAATTGCAACATTTGTTTTTAGCACGCAAAGTTAATTTCGTTTTCTGAAAATAGATGAATGAGACGTTAATATTTACTTTATGAACGGCTCATCTACATTCCTCAGTTGAGTTTTGAAATCATAAAAAGAGGGAGGGGAGATCCAAATCATAACTGTTAATAGAAAAAAATCAAGCTAAAAATATTTTGAGAATTTTACAATATTTTCCAGTTGTGTATTTTTTACCCATGAAAAAGTGGGTAAAAATGACATTTTCAATGGCAATGAAATGACAGAGGGTCTGAAGCACTCCAGTCTCTGAAATTTTATTTCTTATAACATGAAAATTAGCTTTGGAAATGTCTCTGAATTTAAAATCTAGAAGGCATTTAATAATCTAAAATTTCAATTATTTTTTTTTTTTAAATCAAGCTGGAATTACTTGGTTTCTATATGGAAAAGCACTTTTGTGGCAGTGGTTACTCAAAGGTTTATAAATTTCATTTTATGGAATAAATAGAACACTTAGGACTTGAAGTCCTTGTCACTTACTGAAGTCTCCGAGAGTTAATTAATTAATTAATTAATTAAAATTACTAGAGGCATTTTAAGTGCATTGGTGCCAACATACAAAATGTCTTTGTTCACACAACCAGCAGCTTAACTGAAATTAGTTTTAAATTAAAGGCAATTAAGGCTGTTTTAATTCTGAATTAGAGGGGAAGCACTGGAGCTAAACGTTGTTTGAAATTATATGGGCTCAAAAACAGCTGGAGTTTTTAATATTAATAAAATGATATTAATTTCAATTAATTTACCCTGTCTGAGTAAGATTTAGGCTGTTTTTGTCTGAGCTGGTGAATAGAAATCTGCACGAGGATTCCTGCCCAGAGCCAGATTTTAAGTGCAGGTGGAGGTGAAAATATTCCCTTTTCCCCACTGCACTGCAAAAGGAATCCAACTTCGATTTAGAGCATGGAAACTCCTGTTAGGAATTTCTGACTGGGAGCAGGAAATCCCTGGTGCGTTGTAATGAGGGAACTTTGATGTTTCAGTGAATTCTCTGCGGATTCACCAAATGTTCCTTTAGAAGGACAAGGGTCACGTCCTTAATTCTAGAGTTTGCAATTCAATCCGAACTTTAATTAACATTTTAATGTCTGCAAAATTACGGCCTAAATATGAATATATATCCAATTACTGTTAGAAATGTGTGATTCCAGGTTGCTTCCCAGAGGAGTTTGGGATACAGAGAGGTGGGATACGGAGAGTTTAGCTTTGTGCATCACCACATCCCTCTGCCAGAGAGTGTTTGGTCACCTCTTTTAGTATTCTGAAAAATCCCTCATAACAAGACTATTAGGCATGGCCAGGAATGGCTTAAAACCTCCAGGTAGTACAGAAAAAATTGGAAGAATTTAACCGTTCTCTAGATATTTATATAGCAAATAATACATAAGTTAATGTAGAAAAAAAATATAACATAAATGCACCAAGGTACAGAGATTCCAGTATTACACATTTTAGGAAAACCTCTCCTTACTCCTGATATTTATAGAGATCTGTATCCTTTTTCTACTAAGAAATAGATATTTTTTATATATATACATATATATATGCACGCATATATTTATATTTATATTTATATTTATATTTATATTTATATTTATATTTATATTTATATTTATGTTTATGTTTATGGTTATGGTTATGGTTATAGTTATAGTTGCATTTATATTTACATTTATATTATAGTTATATCTATATTTTATATAGATATATACATTTTATAGCACAGAATGGCTTGGATTGGAAAGGACCTTAAAGCTTGTCCAGTTCCACCCCCTGCCATAGGGAACCTTCCACTATCCCAGGTTGCTCCAAGCCCTGTCCAGCCTGGCCTTGGACACTTCCAGGGATCCAGAGGCAGCCACAGCTTCTTTGGGAATTCCATCCCAGCCCTATCCCACTATCACAGGGAACAATTCCTTCCCAGTATCCCACCCAACCCTGCCCTCTGGCAGTGGGAAGCCATTCCCCGTGTCCTGTCTCTCCAGTGTGTTTATGTACATCCTTAATTCTAAAACGATGTTCAATATCGTGACCCTTAATGTGAATAAAAAAGACAAGGACAGGTCTGTGAGTAGAAACAAAGCTTGAGGAGCTACTACCAATTTACTCATTGCCTCACTGGCTGCCCCTTCCTTTCACTGACTCTCCTCTGACCTTCCATTCTGTTCTAATATTATTATTACCACGCCTGTTATTTGTAATATTCTGCTGTTTTCTAAGCCCTCTAACGCACAAAATACCAGAGCATCTCTTGATTGAATCTGGAATCCAGAAAGACAACAAAGATTTAGGAATGGGGAAGAGACAGGGCATTATTTTTGTATATAACAGACAGGGCTGGGCCTTGCTCTGGGCTGGATCACAGGTGACAAGTCCTGCTGAGAGGGACAGCTCAGTGCTTTGCTTTGCTTTGCACAGCGTTCATGTGGCCACACAGCCCCTGACAGTGCAGGTGGCTCCAGGTGGGTGCACAGCAAGCTCTGGGAGTGCAAGGGGAGCAAATACTTGCAAAAATCCCACAGAAATTCTTCCCCTTCCATTGTTCAGCTGGGGAGTTGTGACAATAAAGAGATTTGATGTGGCTCTGCCCAGCTCAGGTGAGACCCCACCTGCTGAGCTGCCTTCAGCTTGGAGGTCCCAGCACAGGAGAGAGAGTCCTGAGGAGGCACCAGGATGATCAGAGGCATAGAGCAGCTCTGCTGGGAGAACTGGGGCTGTTCAGCCTGGAGAAGAGAAGCTTTGGGGTGACCCTGTGACCTTCCAAAACCTGAGGGGAGCCAACAAGAAAGATGGAGGGGGGGGGAGAGAGAGAGAGAGACTACTGCCAAGGGCCTGGAGTGCCAGGACAAGGGGGAATGGCTTCAAAGAGATAGAGATGAGATATTAGGGAAAAATTTGGAGGGTAGGGGGGCTGTGGCACAGGTTGCCCAGAGCAACTGTGGCTGCCCCATCCCATGGCCTGGAAGTGCTCGAGGCCAGGTTGGATGGGGTTTGGAGCAACCTGGGATAGTGGAACTGGGATGAAACAAAACGGGCTTTAAGGTAGGGAGGGACCAAACTATGGCTCAAGTACGACTGCGTGATTCCATGAAGTTGTTTGCTGGGATGTGATAGTGATTCTTCACGTTTGAAAGAGCTTGGTCTGAGTCCCTCTCTCCCTTTCCCCATCCTTCCTCTCCTAACGGCACTACCTGAGGCAGGACGCCAGCCCTGCTCATTTCCTGGTAGGGATCAAGCCCGAGCATTACTAATGAGTCTGGAATGCTTTACCAGAAGAGAATCTCCTGAGGTGACACAACCAACCTGACAGGGGAGAGACCGGGGTGTGATTCTTGTGACGGATTATTAATAGAATGAGCCCCTCCTTAGAACCACACCGTGGAGATGGTTTGGAACATTTGCATGCACCTCAGGGGAACAGGGGAATTTAATTGGGGTGACAAACCCATGGCTATTGTGGTGTCGTCACTGAAATAGCCATGGATGAATAGCAGATTTTTTTAGGTGTTGCCAATTCAGAAAGCTTGAAAAAAACAGAGTGTGAATATGCAATGCTTACATAAAAGCTGGAAAAATGCTGGACTTGTTCAGAGCATTATTCTTGACCTCTATATTCACCCATTTAGGTATCTACTACTGCTTTGAAATCTGGGAATTACAGACATGACTGATGTCCCTCAGTGAAATACATTCAAATCCTGAAACAGCTCAGTGTTCTCAAGAAGCTGTTCCAGAAGACACTGAACAGTCTTTGACCCTCTTTTCCATGGAAAACTTGGGACATCAAAAAGATGGGGCTGGGTGGGAACGTGATTTCTCATTGGAAAGGAAGGAGTTTGGGGTTTGGGGAGTTCTTTGCTAACCAGCTTTACTGCAAAAAGCAGAAGAATCTGAAAACTAATTACTGAAAAATAACAAGACCATGTAAAATAATAAAGTGTTAAGAAGTAAGAAAAGGAACAAATTAGTACAGCCTGATTCAATTTCCTTTTTGACAAAAGGTTTCAGCCAAAGGGAAGCCCTCAGCCGGACTAAGAATTTAATCAGAGAATAAATTTTAACAGTGATTGATGTAACACTTTGCTAAAAGCAGAAATTTTCCAGGGTAGAGAGAGAACTTCATAGATGCCTGTTACTGTTCTTTTCTGGGTTTGGATGAAAAAACTTGGATTAAAAAAATCTGTAACAATTAATGCCTAGGACTAAGTGAGATTACATTTTAAATGCTATCAGTTCTCCCCCTTAGAGACAGTTTCTCCTAAATCCTTTGAAAGATTATCGATGGAATGATAAAAGTTAGGTATCTTGCAAATATTTTGGAAGACGGGATTAGAATTCAAATGATTCGGAAAAAAAATGAATAGCTCTTCCAAACTGCAGTGGAGGAAATTGGGACACCTTGCACATGTGAATGCACATGTTCAGCTGCAAAGAACATTCTGGTTTTATTGTTCTTCTCCAAAGATCTCCTCAGAGAACCTCCAGATGATTGATTAGAATGCATGAAGCAAGAGATAAAGTGCAAGAGGTGACACAGCGCGCCTTGGCGACCACCTTTTTGGCCAGCTCCGGTGGTCGGTGGCCGCTCCTTCTCTCCGCACGGGAGAAGCTGGTGGAGCTGTTTGCGAAGCGGGAGGGTTGGTGTGGTCCGCGAAAGGGCTCGCCCGGCCCACCGATGTTAAAGGAGATGAAGCGATCAGGAGGGGCTCTTTGCAGGGTGAACAGGATGGGTTTATTGGGGTGCGAGGGTCCAGGAGTCCAGGAACGGGGGAGCAAAGAGCAAAGAGCAGGGGCTTGACATGGGGTTTTACACCCCTACAAAATTGGAGGAGTAAACTGCAGAAAACCAATCAATACGGGGCAAAGGGGTTGTACACAGGCGGGGAAACGTACAATGAACCAATGGGGTACACGGTAGGCGGGGAAGGATAACTGGGAGCCAGTGGGATATTGAAGGCCAAGGAGCTTTCTGGAACATAACAATAAACGAGGGAAGGAGGGGACGGATCTACATAATTTGCCTGGGTGTGTGGCTTGCTGGGTCCTGGCAAACTGAACACACCACAACAAAGAGGTTTTGTGATAACACCACTGTTGAAAGGGCAAAGGTCCAGTGATCACTCAACCTGTTGGACTGAGTCCAGAGGAGGCCACCAAGATGAGCAGAGTGACGGAGCAGCTCTCATGTGGAGCCAGGCTGAGACAACTGGGATTGTCCAGCCTGGAGACGAGAAGGCTCCTGGGAGACCTTAGAGCTCCTCCCAGTGCCTAAAGGGGCTCCAAGAGAACTGGAGAGGGACTTGGGACAAGGGCCTGGAGAGAGAAGACAAGGGAGAATGGCTCCAAGCTAAAGGAGGGTGGATTTAGGATAGGACTTAGGAAGGAATTGTTCCCTGTGGCAGTGATGGCACAGGTTGCCCAGAGAAGCTGCGGTTTCACCATCCCTGGAAGTGTCCAAGGACATGATGGACGGGGCTTGGAGCATCCTGGGGTAGTAGAAGGTGTCCCTGCCATGGCAGGGGTGGGACAAAAGGATTTTCTGGATCCCTTCCAACCCAAACCATTCCGCGATTTTATGCTAACATTATATAATACAGTTCTTCATCACCAAATGATTCCTCAATATCTTCACTCCCTAATGTTTAATTAACGTAGATATAGGGACTTATTTACAATAAAACCTGCATAAAAGAAATCTCAAAACTCTGACTAAGTGAAAAAAGAAAAACTGCAACAAAAGAATATTTAAATAAACAATGCATACACAGAGAATTTGTTTGAATAATATAGAGTATTAAGAATATTAGACGTTTTCAAAAACTACCTAAAAAATCAATTTCTATTACAGGAAATTCACAGAAACAGGGCAGTGATGGGACAAGTCAAATCAATGAGACAAAGGCTTCAGCCTCTTCAACTCGGCCAGAGCTGTCTCCACTTGGGACAACCTCCA
>VZTE01002340.1:4305-30957 GCA_013397775.1 Eulacestoma nigropectus
CGCGGCCGGCACCCCCGCCTGCAGATGCCCTGTCTGCGCAAGGTGAGCGACACCGGCACCGGCAGCCGCCCCGCGGGGAGCGGGCACCGCGCCGGGGCCGGGCACCGGCACGGCGGAAACCGGGCACCGCCACCGTGGGGAGCGGGCACCGCGGGCACCCGGTGTTGGGACTGTGGGGATCGGGCACCGGCATCGTGGGGAGGGGGTACCGAGGGCACCGGCACCGTGTGGACCGGGGACCGGGTGCTGGGACTGTGAAGACTGGGCACCGGCACCGTGTGGACCGGGGACGGGGCGTTGGGACAGTGGGGACCAGACACTGACACTGGGTTACGCGGGCATCGGGGACCGCCGGCGGGGCGGGCAAGGGATCGCCGGGGACCGGGGACCAGCGCTACCCAGTGTACGCGGGACAGCGGGCACCTCCCCGGCCCCGGCGCCGCCACGGCGCACCGGGAACCGCCCCAGGAGGGAATACCCATGGGGAGTGCCCCGGAGCTGCGTGCTCTGCTCCCCCACGCCGGGCTGGGGTGCTGCCACAGCGTTGGCTGAGCTCACTCCCCAAAACCGGGGTTCCCCGGACCAGGGATGCCCGGAGGACGAGTGTCTGCAGCTCCAGCATCACACGCTCGCCCGGCTGCTGGGTGCCTCGGTCAGGTTATGGTGTGCCAGGCTGTCCCTAGGCTGGGCACGGGGTGCCCGGGGTCACAGTGAGGGGACCCAGGCTGTGTCCAGGTCGCGGGGTGCCCGGGATCACAGTGAGGGGACCCAGGCTGTGTCCAGGTCCGGTGCCGCCGTCGCGGGGCTGAGCACAGCGGTTCCTTGCCCGGCAGATGGAGCGGATGATCGTCAGCATGCAGGACCCCGACATGGGCATCAAGATGAGGAACCAGCGCTTGCTCATCACGGTCATCCCCCACGCCATGACAGGTGGGTCCCCGCGATGGGGTGCCCCGCGAGGCGCGTGGGGTGGGGAAGGCGTGCGGGAGCTCCTCGGGTGTCCCCAGCACTGCAGCAGCGCCCACCGCCGGCCCCCCGCGCCGCTCCTCTCCCCGCACCCCGGGCGCTCAGCGCTGCAGCTGGGATCAATTATGCATCGGCTGCGCGGGGCGGGCGCTCGCACGTCCTTGGCAGGGCCCCCGTCACCCTGCGTGACCCCTGGCACCGCCATCCTGTGCCAGGTGCCCCAGCCGCGAACCCCCCCATGTCCAGTCTGGGGGACCCCATTGCACCCCATTAACGCAGCCTCTGTCCCCAGGGAACGACATCGTGGAGTGGCTCATCCAGAAGTACGGCATCTCCGAGGAGGGTGAGTGCCCTGGCGCAGGCAGCCGGCACCGCGGGGGCAACTGGGGCTGCCGAGCCTCCACTCAGCCCCCAGTCCCACTCCGCAGAGTCGCTGCACCTCGGCAACCTCATCGTGAAGCACGGCTACATCTACCCCCTCAAAGACCCGCGCAGCCTGGTGCTGCGGGCCGATGAGTCGCCCTATCGCTTCCAGGTACAGCCGCACCGGGGCACGGCACAGCCCCAGCGCCGGGGCTCCCCGCCTGGGCACCGCGGCACCCCATAGCGGGTGCCTCAGCCTCTTCCTCCCCCACAGACCCCCTATTTCTGGACCAGCACCAAGTGGCCGGCCACGGAGCTGGACTACGGTAGGTGCCCCGTGCCGCTGGCACCAAAGCGGGCTCCGACCCCTTCCCAGCCCCCCTGAGATGCCGCCGCTTCTCTTGCAGCCATTTACCTGGCCAAGAAGAACATCCGCAAGCAGGGAGATCTGATCGAACATGAGAAGGTGAGCGGTGCCCTCCTCACCGCTGAGATGAGCTGGGGGAGTCTCGGCTCACCCAGGAGCCGGTGCTCGCCCGTGGAGCGGGGCACCGGCGCTCCGTGTGCTGGAGTGGCAACAGGACCCGGAGCCGGGCGAGGGGACGGGTGCCACACCGTGCCTACCTCTCGCTCCCCAGGACAACTACAACCTCCTGCACAAGCGGATCAACCACACGTGGGACTTCGTGGTGATGCAGGCACGGGAGCAGCTCCGGTGAGTGCGGGCACGGCCGGCACCGCTGCGCCCCGGGCAGCGGCCGGGATGGAGCACCCCGGGTGCCGGGCAGGCAGGGTGCCAGCACCTCCCCGCTGCCTCTGCACGGGCAGGGCAGCCAAGCAGCGGCGCAAGGGCGACCGCATCGTCATCGACTGCCAGGAACAGGCGTACTGGCTCGTCAACCGGCCCCCGGTGAGCGCGGGGCGGGGGGGGCCGGGCTGGAGGGTGCAGCCCTGGCACCACGCACGGCCCCGGCCTGGACAGCGGATCTGGGGGGGCGCAAGGGGTCCCCCCAGCCCCCAGCATGGTGCTCTCGTTGCAGCCAGGAGTCCCCAACGTGCTGGAGCAGGGTCCCGAGCGCAGGAACTGCCACACCACCCGTGTCCAGCTGGTGAGTGGAGGTGTCCCGGCACCCCCGGGGCTGCCAGCGGCCACAGGGCACACCCAGTGCCTGTGCCGGGGTGTAGAGCTGCCCCAGTGGGTGCCCATCCATCTCACCCCAGGCTGTGCCCATATTTTGGGGTGAGGGGTGAGCCCCAGCTCTGCTGTGTGTCCATGTGTCCACCCCGAGCACGGGGAGTCCGTGTGTTTGTCCTTGCACCCACCACCCCTTTGTGCCAGCACCTCTAATCCCTGCAGGGCAGCTGTGCTGCGGGGAGCCCTGGCACCCTGGGGTGCCAGAAGCAGCCACCAGGCCCTTCCTTGTCTTGTGACCCCACTAATGCTGCCCCAGCACCCTCAGGCTGTCCTCACTAACCACCCACTTTCTCTTCTCTGCGCCGTGTGCCGTGTCCTCTGCCCACGTAAGTGTCACTAACCGAGGGCTGGTGTCGCACCGGGGTGTGCAGGGGGGAAGCCAGGGGTCATTCCAGGGTTGTGCTGGCTGAGCCAGGAGGGCTGTGGGAATGAGGCTGGAGGCCACAGGGATGGGCTACAGAGTCCCGGGGTGGGGGGCTGGGTGCCTGGATTGTCCAGGGTGGTGGTGGCAGGACAATGTCCCGGCCCCACCGTGCCCTCACCCAGCCCTGTGCGTCTCTTGCAGACCAAGAACATGGATTACTACAAGCGAGAGGTGAGTGGGGCGAGGGGTGGGGGCAGCTCCTGGGGGGCACGAGCTGCCAGGCACCCCAACATCTCCCCTGCGCCTGGCCCCAGATCGAGTACTGCAGGAAGGCCATGGCCAGGACCAGGGTGAAGTCCTCCATCTGCCTTGAGGGGTGAGTGGCAGCAGCCGCCCCAGCCACGGGCTGGGTCCCTGTCGGGGCGACAGGGGCACCCACATCACAGCAGCTGGTGGCTGGCACCACAGCACCACAGCCCTCAGCAGGGAGCGGAGCTGAGGCTCTGTAGAGCTCTGCCACATCCCCACCGTGTCCCTGTCATGTCCCCACGGTGGCTGGGGTTGGTGGCCCTGGTCGCCTCCAGCCGCCACTCCTGGCAGGTACATCAAGTTCAACGAGCAGTATGTGCCCCACGACCCCATCATGTCCGGCTGCCTGCCCAGCAACCCCTGGATCACGGATGACACCACGTACTGGGCCATGAATGCCCCCACGTAAGTGCCCCGGTCCCAGGCCCCCCAGTACCCCAACCCACAGGACAGGGCTGTGGGGTCTGTGGGGTCATGCAGGCTGCCGTGGGCTGCCAGCCCCAATGCTGCTCTTGCCCACAGGGTGACGACCCCCACGAAGCTGCGCGTGGAGCGCTGGGGCTTCAACTTCAGTGAGCTCATCAATGACCCCCTGGGCCGGGCACAGCTCCTCGAATTCCTCAAGAAGGAGTTCAGTGGTGAGCGGCCCCAGCCCTGAAACACCGCTATGTCTTGGCACCCCGGACTCACTACTCTGACCCAGCACCGCCAAACCCACCATGCCCCAGTAGTGCCTAACCCACTGTCCAACCCCACCACCACCAAACCAACCCGTTACTGTGTACATTCTGCAATCCACCACCACATCCCAGTACCTCCCAGCTAATCTGCCCCAATTTCCCTGGTTCCACTGCCCCAGCTGGCTCTGTCCCACAAGGACACATGTCCAGCCACGATGGCCTCTGGGGGTTGCCCATGGGGGGTGCCCAGTGCCGTGTCCCCATTCCCAGCACCATGTCCCCCTCCCCAGCTGAGAACCTGAGCTTCTGGGAGGCGTGTGAGGAGCTGCGCTACGGGGAGCAGTCCCGCATCGCCGAGATCGTGGACTCCATCTACCAGTGAGTGCCAGCGGGATGAGAGTTCGGGAGGAAAGGTTTGGGGGTGGTCAGGCCATCACGGGGCTGTGTCCCAGGGCGGGGCCGGGCTCATCCCGTCTGTGGCTCCCCAGGCAGTTCCTGGCTCCCGGGGCCACGCGCTGGGTGAACATCGACAGCAAGACGATGGAGCGAACACTGGAGGGCATCAAGACGCCCCATCGCTACGTGATGGACGATGCCCAGATGCACATCTACATGCTGATGAAGAAGGTGGGTGAGAGCGGGGCTGGGCAGTGCAGGGCTGGGCAGGATCCTGACGCCTCTGCTCGCCCAGGACTCCTACCCGCGGTTCCTCAAGTCGGACCTCTACAAGAACCTCCTGGCCGAGGCCGTCATTCCCCCGGAGACCAAGAAGCGGTGAGGGCAGGGGCCGTCCCCTGGGGCGCTGGGTGGTCCCCGCCGGTTCTGACCCCGTTCTGCCCGCAGGGTCTTCCCCTTCATGCGCAAACAGCGGCATTCCAGCCCCAGCCCGGCCCTGCTCCTGCCCGCGGGCGACGCCGAGGAGAGGAGCAGGAGCCCTTCCACTGCCCCCGTCCCCGAGGAGGAGAGCTGAGAGCCGCAGCCCCCCGCCAATCTGGGAGCCCCCTGACCCAGCACACCCAGCCCCGCCGCAGGACCCTGCCGGCAGTAGCACTGAAGGAGAGAAGCCATATTCCTCCCAGAGCCCCCCGGAGCCAGGCTGACCCCGCCGCAGCCCCCGCTCACATCCCCACACCCTCCTCTCCCTCGGGGAAGCCGCACCCAGCCGGCCTGGTGCGGGGTCACCCCCTCCTCCCACCCCCACCCCGGGCACGGGACAATAAAACCCCCATGGGGAAAACACTGTGGCTCCCGTGGGTTTTTGGGGAGGGGGACCAGGGAGACATTGGCAGGGTGGGAGGTGCACAAAGTGCTGCCCACTTCTCCAGGCTGGATTGTGACCTGTACTCTGGGCTGCAAGCAGCGTCCTCCCACGCCTGCCGCAGCCAGCACGGCTGCAGACCCCGGCAGGGGAGCAGCCCCCCAGACACGCGTGCCCATGGCACAGCCATCACCCGCGGCTCTGCTTGCTGCGAGGGGCAGCGCCAGCCTGGCATGGCTGCGCTGGCACCCGGGCGTTACTGCCGTGCCCACCTACACCCCTGGGAGGGACGAAAAGGCCTCTGGAATGGGGCTGGAGTGCCACGGCCCTGTGGGCTGGCAGGGGCACCAGGAGCAGGGCTGGCAGCTGAGCCACCGTCCCTGTCCATGGACTGCTAATCTGAGCAGAGGCCGAGGATGGCACGGCAGGATTATTCCCTTCCCGGGAGCCGAGCCCCAGCTGCGGGGGATTATCGCTGGTGGTTACATAAAGCAGAGGGGGGATGATGCCCAGCAGTGCTCAGCCCTGGAGCCCAGCCTGCTCCACACGTACCCACACAGCAGAGCTGGGGACAGCTCCAGCCCCACATGGACAAAGAGGTGCCATCCCGTATCCTGGCTAACAAACACCGATGGGATGATGGGGATAGCGGCATCCTTCCCTAGAGCAAGGGGCATTCTCAGCTCGGTGCTGGGGCAGACAGAGGGCCCTGGGGCAGGGGAAGCTGCTGGAGCCTCGGTCACAGGACGGAGCTCGGGACCTCGGTGCTGGCAGCCACCGGGCAGTGACAGATGGCCCCGCGCTCCAGGAGACAGCGCCTGCCACGCGTCTCCCTCCGGCTTGATCCAAATCCAAACCCCGACATGAGATTTTCGTGCTGATGGACTGCAGTGGGAATCTGGGGTGTAAAACCAGGTCACAGAGCCCCAGGCGGGGGGCAGGGACGGGCTGGCCCAGCCTGGTTATCTAACTCCAGCCTCTCTCCACACGCTCCCTTCTCCCTTTTCCTGGTCCGTCGCCTGCCTGCAGCAGGACAGGGCAGCAAGCAGCACCTCAGCCGTCAAAGCATCACCAGGACACCTGGATCCCTCCCAAGGAGGGGGGTCTGCCTTGGGGAGGTCACTCAAAGAGCTGCCAAAAAATCCCAAAATCGTGTGTAACGGCCAACATCAAAGCAGGGCGCCATTTACAAACAATGCAAAAGAGGGTTTATTGAAACCATTCCGGTTAGAGCACGTCCTGTACAGCACAATTTGCAATAAGTTAAAGAACCAAACCAAACAGTTTCAGTGTTAAAAACCACACTAACACAGAACACAGTGATATAGCCATCGCCACCCAGCTGAGTTATTGAATCAAGGCACAAAGTCATTCATTAAATACTGCAAAAAAACCAACGACACAGGAAAACAAGCTGGAAAACAGACTGGTTTTGTTAAGAAGGTGCTGGTTTGGCACGGATGCGTTTAATTGAGCTGCCACGGGGAAATCTGCATTTCCAAAGTGTCCGGAAACATTGCTGGACAACTTAAAGCCAGAAAAGCTCCCCAAAGCTGAAAATCCAGCGCTCCTGAAGGAACATTCAGTGTGCCTATGGGAAGGTCTGGTCTGGGTAGGGATCTGAGGAGGGAGAGTGCAGTGAGAATACAGCCCAGGCACCTTGCTCCCTGCCAGGGGAATCTCAGCAGGAAACAATCCACATCCAACACCCAGGCTGGACTACAGTGCAAGCCTGGGGGTCCCCTGCCCTAGCTGGCTGAAGGGCAGCCTCAATCCAGCCCTCAGAGCGTCTTATGGCTGCAACACTGGCACTGGGACCTGTGGGGCTGTCAGGCCCAAGGTGCTGAACAAAGAGGAAACCCAGGCTGGGGGACACAGCTGGGGAGCCTCCTGGTACTTGTAGACTCCCTCAGGAAACAGCTGGTAAGACAGGCAGAGGGGGAACCCCAGCATTTTGAGCCCAGGGTGCTTTGAAGGTTGTGGAGCACTCTCCAGAGAGCATCCCTGGCTTCCCGTGCAGCCGGGACACCCCAGGACTGGCTCCCTTGACTGCCCGGGATATGGGTCACAGGGCAGAGGGAGCTAGGGCACCCTTTAGGCAGCCACTGGCCAGCTGGAAGCAGGAGGTGTCCAGGCAGCCCAGCTCCCTGTGCTGTCTGCCTGGGAGTGCTGGGGCTGTGGTGTGAGCTGGTGACAGCAGCTGCCCGTTCGGGCTCAGCAGCGGCTGCAGGAAGAGCTGATGCCTGATGCTGATCATTCCCATCCTACAGTGTTTCTACACATCCCCCAGTGTCAGACTCAGCACGGGAGGGAGGCACTGGCCAAACCCCCTCCGGCACTGCAGAGCTTGAGAGAGGTTATTTTTAGGGCTATTTTTATTTTCAGGACTGAGCAGCTGGTTCAAACTGTTTTCAAGGCTCTGCACCTTGTTTCTACAGCCTGCACTGGCACCCATCAGGACAGGGCAGAGCAAACACCTCATGGTGCCACATGAATCTCCAGGAGAAACATGTCATCTTCACACAGCAACCTGTCCCATCCGCTCGGGATACCAGGCTGGGCAGAGAGAAGAGTGTCCGAGGATCCTCATCCAGCATCACTTCAATTCCAAGGGCTGGGAGGCAGCATGGAGCTCCTGCTCACCTCCTGGCAGCAGGGACAGTGCTTGGAGAAGGCTCCTCAGCAGCTGGAAGGCTGAATGAGCAGGGAGCTGGCACTGCCACTTGGGTACAGGGCTTCCCAGAGAGGCAATCCCAGCTCCCAGAAAAGGTTAAAGTGCAATTCTACTCAAAAAAAAAAAAAGTCCTAGATCCTCTGACTCCTTTAAACCAGGAGAGGTGGTGGTGGTACTGCCAGGGACCAGCCAGCCTGGGCTCAGGGTGGATCTCTCACCACCTGTAAGCAGACTGAGGGAAGGGAGGAACACTGATGCATCCATCAGGTGGGAGACCAGCTCCCTCTCAGTGTCACCAACACTCCACAGCATGGCTGGGAAGGAAGCAGCAGAGGACACAGACACAGGTAGGCTGGTGACTGCAGAGCAGGACACGTGGGGCTGTTCTTGGGAAAAGGCCATTTGCTAAGTAGAACGACACTTTAACCTGTGCTTTGCTGGCCCAAGTGACACCAGACACACCACAGCCATGGCTGGGGTCACCACACATCCCCCACCACTACTGAAGCAGGGCCCAAATCCAGGAGAGGGTAATTGCAAATCAACCTGCAGCCAAGCACCTCTCCCCAGGCAGGAGAGCCGACTCAGAAAGGAAATCTTAACACCACACAGTGAACTCCACTTCTCAGACATCCCAGGAATCACCAACTCTGGAATCTCAGCAAACACGTGTTTTCCTCCAGACACATTCCTGAGTCAGCACAGCTCTGCGGGCACAGAGGGATGGAGGGGAAAGCCCTCCTCCGTGAGCTGATGACACTTCAGTGGTGGCCAAGCACTGAAGTCCCATCAGCTCTGAGGACGGACGCTCTGGCAGCTGCCCCCACAGCCTGGGTGTCCCTAGACACCGGGGGTGCTTCCCTGCCAGCCACGCTTTGGTTTGTGGATCGAGAAAGGCAGCTTCCCATCGGAATCCAGGCTCTGGGCTTGCTGGGAGCACGGCTGCAGAGCAGAGGCAGCCTCTCCCCGTCCCTCGGCAAGCTCACGCTCGGCTCTGGAATCGCATCCTGTAGAGGCGGTCCCGGATGTACTGCTCACTGTCCCCGGCCATGTGGCTCAGCCAGATCAACCTGCTCCCCGAGACATCCTCCTTCAGCTTCCTCTTCATCAGGGACACGGGGCCCGGCCCCTCACCGGGCTGGGGGCCCCGCAGCAGCACATAGCAGGCGTGACGGCTCCGCTCGAACAGCGCCGCTGCAACACGGAGCACATGGAAACCCAGCCTAAGCCTTCCATGCCTGGACTGGCCACCAGCCCCAACACCACCCACAGGGGCCAGGAGGGACCAGTCTCCTCCTGCAGCTCCTCGCTGGAGGGCTGGAAGGAGAGGACTTACCAGTGAACGCAATTATTTGGTCTGTGCTGTTGCGGAGCTCCAACAGGACATTAGAGTAGGAAGGATGGAAAAGGTACAGCTTCTGGAGGGGAGCTCTGTCTCTCTGCAACCAACAGGACACTATCAGGACACAGATTCACACATTATCCCAGAGACAACACCAGCACCAGGCTCAGCTATTACTCACGCTCGACACGATACAGCCAGCCAGACACTTGTCCATGTCACCCCAGCTCATCCTGACTGACGCCATTAGGACAAGTGCTGGGATTTTGCTTACTGCTCTCCTCCCCACCCCAAGCCTCCTGCAAATAGCTGGCCTGTCTGCTGCAGACAGGAGACAGATTTTTGCCTCAGGGATAGCAGAGTGAGCAAGGAAAGCAGAGGAAGCTCAGCTGGTGCTCCAGCAGCCTCTGAGACACAACCTGTCACCAGTGCTGCCTGTCACTACCCTGAGGGCTCTGCAAGCAGCTGAGCTGTGCACTGAGGCTGCCAGAGGCTGCCTGGGGCACAGAGAGGATATTCACGTGGCCACAGGGATCACTGCATGCAGTGCTGCCATGGGAGGCTCCCAGGGAAACAACAGCGACTCCAGAGGTACCAGGCCAGAAGCCTCCCACCTCACCTACAGTGCCACACCAAGACAGGGCAGTGACTTTGCTCACAGAGCCACCAAGTTCCTTCTCTCTACATAACCAGGCTGAAGATGACAACAGCTGGGGCCACCACCACCTGCAGGGACACAGCTATGGACACTGACCCCTCACGCAGTGCATTAGGCTGCAGTGTCAGTGGCACAGACAGATGGGAATATCACCACTGTGAGAATGGGGTAACTCCACCCAATTCTGGCCCGAAGTCTGGAGAAGAGCAGCCCTCAGCAGCACCACTCACCGTCTCATTGCCTGGCTCCTGGTAGTCTCCCCAGATGAGGAAGGCAGAGCGGTGATCTGCAGTGGAAAGTGTGGCTGGGCCAGGGCTCCCTGCTCCCGAGTTCAGCTTCAGATCCCACTGGACTGCTCCAGATCCACTCTCAACAATCATAACCTAGCAGGAAAGAAAGAAAAGGAACGCATGACAAAGGCATCTAACAAGCCATGAGAGAGAAGTCAGGTCAGCTGTCTCTCCCCACACTGTCTATGGGAACAAGTATCTGACATGGGAAGATGAAGAAATACTTGAAGCAGAGCATCACAGAGCTGTGAGACCTGGGGTGGGCCACTTTAGAGTAAAGTCACAAGTTTTGCAGCTACTTCAAGGGGTTCAAAGTTCTGTCATTGAAGCCTCTTGCTGAGAAGAGAATTAAAGTGCCTGAGCTGGCTTCAATAACCTGTTGAAAGAGATCTTTTCGCAGCTTAAATCTTCCTAAAATCAGCCAGAGGGAACACATCCCACCAACTGTCCTTGACTCAATTCCTGCTTGAGCTGTGACATACAGAGAAATGGGAAGTTAAAAGGAAGAGATTTCAAACCTTCTTCCTGTTGGGTCCAATTTCACTCTCCAGGACAATACCAAGAACATCAGGTTTGTAGTAACCGAGCAGCGGCTCACTGAGGGAGAGAAAGAGCAGGGACAGATCAGAACCCACCCGGATGGTTGGGCATACTTTGCTTTCCCAGTTGCCTCTATCCTCCCACAACTGCCCTGGTAAGAGACTTGACTGCCACAACATCGGGTTGGCCTGGTACCACCCCAACTCTGAGCCCAGCCACATCACAGCAGGCACAGAATGAGGAACCAAAGCTTTAAGCTCCTCCATCCTGAAGCAGCTCCCAGCATTTGCTAGCCGAGAGGACACAACACCATAAGCAAGATCCAGGCAAAAAAAAATTGCATCTGCCAGGACACTGCTGTTGCTGGGAACTTGGAAATGCCACATCTAGCCCACAGTGAGAACACTACCTCAAAGCACGGGACACATTGAGGGTCCACACAGTGTGGAGATCTTTTGTGTTGATCAGCGTAGCCATCTCTGAGCTCACAACCAAGATGTTGTCCCGAGACCGCCCAGGAACTTTTGCCAGGTAGCGAAAGTCTCCAAATCTGAACAAGGACAGAGAAATGATTAAGCTTTTTAGACCATGGGTGGTTTCACTGCGAGGTTTGGAAATTTTTCCCTGCACAGTAAATGCAAATAGGAAACCCCAAGGTGCTTTGCCTGCTTCCTGTGAACCCCTGATGAAGCCATTAACACCAAGCCTCTTCCTGAGCTTTGGATGTGCTCCTGGTCCAAAAGCCACATAGCCAGGAGAGAACAAAGCCCCAACAGGCCATCCTGTCAGGAACACCAGCATCCTCCACTCCACCAGCCTCCAAGAGGTAACCTCACACCTGAGAAGGGATAAGCGATGCGTGGTGCGGTCAATGTTCTTCTCCCACTGAGGATCCTGCTGGAGGCTGGGAAGTTTAATTTCCATCCCAACTGCTGCACTGCACAGATCTTTCAGGGAATATGCATAGAGAGAGTTCTCTGTGCAAAAATAAAAAAAAAAAAAAAAGCAAGAATGAGAGAGATAAGTTATCCTGCCCTGGCTCTGAACTCTATGATTTTCCAGATCTGTCAGATCAACTATATTTTTAGGGCTTGCATCATAGAGTTGTAGTGGTATTTTGAGACTCAAGCCTGCTATTGAATGCTTTTAACATTTTATCTGTTCATAATCCAAGTGTTCCACAGTAATCAGTTGCTATAAATGACTGCCTAATCCTTACATGCTTGACATTTGTTAAATAAAATCACTACAGTACATAACAAACTGCAGTTTAAGCAGAAGCCCCCCCCTTCTCCTGGCCCTGAACAGCTCTTTAACTAGGCGAAAGCTCCACACAGCTTGTAAGAATGCAAAACACACTCTCAGATGATGTTTACTAATCCTGATCTCAGTTACAAGCACTCTTTCAGATGGAATTCCCAAGCAGAGCTGTACCTGTGTAGAAAAGGAAGTAGGAGGAGGAGTGCAGGTCCAGCCTGACGTAGCGAGCGTTGCCATCCGTGGTGAGGCTGCCAGTGGAGCCGATCTGCTGGCCAGTTTTTCCTGAATGGATGAAGGTCTTAACCTACACAGGGAAGGGATTAAGGACAAAAACCAACAAGGTTAAAGCTGGTACAGAACAGCAACTGAATGGGAGCAGCATAGGCTTGGATGGAAAGTCTCTCTCTGGTTTTGGAGGAGTGGGCATGAGTTTGGTGACCCCTCTGCTGTGAATTCTTCTGGAAGTTTGAAAGACACTTCCAGCATAGCCACCTGCTCTGAGAATTTGCTACCTCTGTCACCCACCTTCCTTACAGACTGGGACTGTGGAACAGCAGCCTCAGCTCTGTAAGGACAGCAAAGATTCATTCAAGCCTATGATGGAGATGACTTTAAGGCAGGAACCATGCAGCATACGGACATGGGAAACTTGGCTTCACATGGCAGCTCTGTTAAATGTTTTAAGTGCCTTAATCTACTCCTCCTTCGGCTTATGTGAGTCCAAGAAGATAAAGGAGCTGATAGGTTTCTTTCTATTCTTTGTGCAAGGTAACAAAATCCACTAAAAACATTTCACCCAGAAGAATAAAGGTTAAAGTCAGGATCAGATTTAAAGGTCTGAGCAACAGTCAGAGTCTGGGGAGAGCAATGGACTTTAGGGACAAACATCTGACCAAGAGAAACAGCACCCATCAGAAATGCTGAGTCAGGCAGGAACCCTTCCCTCTACCTTGAGAGGGAGGGACTGGGAAAGAGAAGGAAATCTGCTGCTCCCAAAGCAAATCTGGAGAGTCTGGCAGGTGAATAAGGGATAGAGCTTGCTGGGGAGAACGAGAGCACAACTGGAGAGGGAGAGCAACACATCCACCAGCTGTTCCCAGCCTCCCGCACTGGGAGGAGACACACACCAGCTCTGGTAGATCAGCTGCACCTTTACTGGCAAGCACTGGTCCAGTGGCTGCCCCGGGACAGTGACAGCCAGAGGTATTCATACAGGGAGTGAGAAAACACACCACCTTCCTTGCTGCACTGCCAACTCCTCTGTGTTGCCACAGGAGATGGATTCCGAAAACCAGCGCATTGTCTGGGATGTGTTTGTGCTGAAGCTTGCAGCAGGCAGGGGTCAATGGGACTCTCTGGGAAAGCTGCCATCCAACCCCCTGCACACAGACCCTTCCACAGACTGCTCACAGCTCTGTCCTTTCAACTTCAGCCCTTGATAGCAACGAAGCTCCTCTACTTGAGTGCTGAATCTCCCTTCTGACCAGGCCTTTCCAAGCTGCAGAGCTCTACTCCAGCTCCTGCATTTGCGTGATTTCTCAAAAGAGAACATACTTTTCCTTAAGTTGGCAGAGTGCTTGCCAAATCCAGAGGGAGGAAGGGATTTCATACCAAGATAGCAAGAGAGCTTAAATAGAAAACAGATCAAAAGGCAGTCTTGCAGAACAGAGGCTACATTCAAACATTTCTTGGCCACCTAAGATTAAAAAAACAAAAGTCTTGAGATAACTGGGATAGCAAAAACAAGGAGGAAAGAAAACAGAGAGAACTGTAGGAGGTGGAGAAGACAGAATTTCTGACAACTCTGGCAACAACAATGCTTTGGACAGCAAAATCCTATTTTCTTATGGAGGACATTGGCCAAGAAGACCAATGGCACCTGGCTTGTACCAGCCATGGTGTGGCCAGTAGGGCCAAGGAAGTGCTTCTGCCCTTGTACTGGGCATTGGTGAGGCCACACCTCGAGTGCTGTGTCTAGTTCTGGGCCTCTCAATTCCAAAAGCACACTGAGGTACTGGAGCAGGTCCAGGGAAGGGAAGAGAGCTGGGGAAGGGTCTGGAGCACATGTCCTGTGAGGTGGGACTGAGCGAGCTGGGGGGCTCAGCCTGGAGAAATGGAGGCTCAGGAGAGATCTCACTCTCCACAACTCCCTGACAGGACGGTGGAGCCAGGTGGGGGTCGGGCTCTGCTCCCAGGGCAAAAGGGACAGGACAAGGGGAAATGGCCTCAAGCTGTGCCAGGGGAGGTTCAGGTTGGACATCAGGAGGAATTTCTTCAGAAAGGGTTGTTAAACATTGGAAGGGGCAGCCCAGGGAGGTCGTGCAGTCACCACTGTGAGAGGCGTTCAAGGAAAGCCTGGACGGGGCACTCAGTGATCTGGGCTGGGTGACAAGGTGGGGATGGGTCCCAGGTTGCACTTGATGATCTCAGAGCTCTTCTCCAACCTTAACGATTCCATGGCTCTGGTATGAGGACATGGGGCTCCCACTGCTCTCATCAGACCCACAGGGACCTGTAATTTGCGTGCTTTGACCAGGACAGACTGGGCAGGCAGACGATGCTGTGCCACTCCATCAGGGATGTAGATGTTTTAGCAGAAAAACTGCTCTAGCTACATGACTTTCCCCCTCTCAGAAATGGGAAAAGCAGTATTTGGAGGGAGATAATACCACCAGCTGCTGTTCCACTAAATGGACTCAGATCAGAATTAACCAGCACTGTGACACTGGGAAGAGCAGTGCAAAGCAGACCACAGGCAGAGAGAGGGAAGGGATCAGAAAAGGGTAGTGCTGGTACTAAAGCACTGACTGTCAGCTGTGCTTTGATCTAAGAGCCAAAGCTGTCAGGGTTTGTTCACTTCCACTTCTCTAAGCAGAGAAGCAGAAAACTGCAAGCTCATCTTGCCCCGGCTCACTCCCCAGACAGCCCAGGAACATGCAGTGAGGGGGAGGGATTACTGGCAGCTCGTTGATTTATTTTATTTTTTTAAACCATAAAACACTTGTGCTGATTTGGGAGTACATCTCTGGAGGGTGGGAAAGAACCTACCCCAAACCCACAGAAACCAGACGCCTCCAGACACTTCCTCTGAGATTACAAGGTGGAAATAAACAGCATTCCTGCCATCCCCTGGGGTTACCAGAGCTTCAGGATGACATACCTGGCCTCCTTCAGTAATAAAGATTATCAAGTCCTGAACTCCGTCATTATCCACATCTGGAATCACTGACAAAGGAGTCAGCAGAGTATAATTAGCTCTGAAGTCACCAGATTCCCTCCACAGAACTTCCCCTGGAAGACAGTTAGTGGGAAACAGTCACTAAAAGGCATCTTAGGTTGAAAGGTTATTAATGCTCCTGTTCCAGCCCATCAGCACCACAAACCAGCCACATTTATGCTCATCATGGGGTACTTCCTTGCTTTTCTGCATTCCCAATGAATCCCAGTATCCACAATTTCATCTTACATTGGAAAGCAACCCTAGCTGTCTGCAGGAACACACCCAAACACCCTGGCACAAAGGACAGCTTGCTTCCCTTGTGCCTTTGGTTAACAAGCTTCCCAGCATGTTCATGGCATGGAGAATCCTTTGTTGTGATCCAAATCCCTGCTGCTGTGCACTTAAACCTGCACAGACATTTCGAGACCATAAAGCAGCTGAATTCTGACCAGTGTTGCTGCTACTCCTGGCAGAACCTTCTTTGTTGCAACTTGCCTCCTGCAGATGTTCCCGCAGATGTTTCCCCACTGACATGACCGGCCACAACTCAGGCCACATCCCACCTCTCCCTTGTTTGAAGAACACACACAAATCAATCTCGTTTGTAAACTGAGGTAATAAAGCTTTGTTTTTTAAAAAACAGGGGGTGGCTGGGGTGGGTTTCTTTTCAATAGCTCCAGACCAGTTGAGTGGATCTATCCATCCACTGTCCAAGGCTGTGGGCCACTTTCCAGTCACTGACCAGTGGAATTTGCAGTGGAATCTGGCAGGGAGGACACTGCTGGGGGGTTTTCTTTCTAATGAACACTTCAGTGTCTGATTAGGTGCTCCCAGGGCAAATGTTTACCGTCCTCTTTACCCAGCATCACATACAGCAATTATCATTTCAGGAATGCAAAGTAATCATCTGTTCTTTGTCAGGAAGGCAGCTGGACTGAAAGCCAAGGAATTACTACTTGATGCTGTCTGCAATAATTTAAGGCAGGCTGTATTTCTAGTAGGATTGCTCCAAAGCTTTTACTGCAACACTGAAAAAACCACTTGGATTTGTTACTATGACAACAGATGTGAAGTGAAGAGAGCAGATTTCCTAGTTTCCTTAGGAAATCATGGGAAGACAAAGAATTTTGCCCTCAAAGAAAATAAGCAGGCACAGGAAGAAGAGAAGTTTTAAATTACCACATTCTAGCTTCAGGACAGTCCAAAGGTACAGGAGTAAGACCAGGCTAACGAAATTCACTTGTCAGTGAAGGCTCTAATCTTTGGTGGTTAGACAGCAGACACAGTTTGGGAGAAAACATCTTATTCTCTTAAAAGAGCAGTCTGAGTTAAGAGAAACAGGGGACACTGAGCTGGATTCAACACTAAGCACTTGAGAAGCTTTCCATGCTCTAACCCAGCCCACAGAGAGCACAGACTGTGAAAGCAGCTCCCTCCTGCTCCATCAATAGGAGATGAGACTGTCCTGTCTGACATCTGCAGTGCCACAGTGCTTCCTCAGAGTCTGGGGTCACGGCACAAGCACAGCAAGAGGAGCCAAGATGGAAATAAGGCAAGTGCCTAGACTGTAAATCTAACCTGGGTGAAAGGGTTGGATTTTTTTGGTCTGGAAGGAATAATAAAATCAGAACTCAGAAGACTGCGTTCAGCTCTCACTTCAAGCAGCTGCAGAGGACTCAGAGACTTTTCTCCCTGTCAGACATTCTCCAGGTTGGAGTTCTGGTTTATTTACTTAGTGATTTCTCACGCAGAAGCAGTTCCATACATCTGATCATCGTGATGCCCTTTCTGCCATATCCCTCAGGAGACCTGAACCACCCACAGGCCTCACAGTTCAGGCTGCTGGAGGATCAGGTGAAGACAGAAGGTGTAACAAAACCCTTACTCCCGTCCTCTTCCTTGACACTCTGCTTCAAGCTGTGGCAGAGATGGAATAATATACAGCTACAAAGACTTTTCCTTTGACCTGGAACAGTTAATCTTAAGCTCTTATGTGTCCCAGTTTGCTGGTAAGATAAACATGCAGGAATGTTGTATGTCCCACACAAACAGGAGCATGCACTCCTACACTTCCCTTCTTGCCTGCTCGGGTCACTTCTTGTGGCAATGAAGAAAGCAGGACTTAACACAACTTCAACTGATAAAAAACCACTAACTTTACCAGCATTTAAAGATCAAAACCACATTAGACACTTTCAGATGATAATCTGCCTATCTCTCCCTCAATCTTCCTACAGGCAGGGGCTAGACAGCCTGAGAGCTCTGGAATCTCACCAAATCCTCCACGATGACAAATCATTAACAGCTAAAGATTGTACTGGCTACTGTTTTTAGCACACTGTGATGTAAGTTAGACTTTGCCTCTTTGAATACATTTAGCCTATTTAAATACATTTTATTCTGCTCTGCCCTCCTAACCCCCAGTCAACTACGCTCAGAAACTATTTTTAACCTACTTAATAGCAAAAAAGCATCAAATACACAAAATCCTGGGTTAGTCACTTTTCCATCTGAAGCATTTTTTCCTCTCTTGCTTTGAAGTTATCTGTGGAATGTTTTCTTTGCCATACTGCTGTGACCTGTAGCTTAGCCTGGCTCCTTCTCTCCACACTTGCCTTTATGGCTGTCTTTAATTACACGCCTTCGGCTCCACAGCCAACTTTCTACACTTTGACCTGAAAGTAACCACTTCATTAATACTCTAAAAATAACTGTGCTAAAGCCTACACATGAGGGAAATGGTGCTATCTCTGTTGGTACAGAAACCTTCTAGCTCTGTGTATATCTACACTTCCATCTACACCGGAAATTAAAAGCTACACCAGATTTTCCTCAGATTCCTTAGAGCTGTACCTCTTGCTATTCCTTTTTTTACAATTTTTGGAAAACAGGGTGTGAGGGGTTCAATACCAGATACAGAGGGTGGGATCCTAGGGAGAACATGTATTGTTTAGACCTCTGAAACAGTGAGCCCCAAAATGGAAATGTATTTTAGGCTTCACCAGCAAGGAAGGTTCAAAGTGCAGCAGATGGTCACTGTTCCTAAAGTAGTACAGGCACTCCTTACCCCCACCCACGTTAGGCAAGATGATCATGATGAATTTCTCCACCTCTAAGTTTAGAAAGGAAGAAACCTTTCCAGAGGAACCAGGAAGAATCGTAGATGACTGAAACAGACTGGCAAGCACTTATCCTAAGTGCTCTCCTTGATGACTTTAAAGTTATAAATGCCTACAACTCCCCCTCCTCTTGCCATGGCAGGCGCTCCTGGCACGCACACACGAATAACTGGGAAACGTTGCAGGTGCAGGTTTGTGTCTCACCCTGGAGAGTATAAAGTAACATTCACAGCTAGTGACTGCTCCTCCTGTTTCAAAAGCTGTTGGAGCACTGGTCTTATGAAACACTGGCTGGCACAAACCCCCACCAGAGCCCAGCCTTTGGAACAACGAGGCTGAGAGCACGCGCTCCTCAACGCTCAGCGAGCGGCTCTGGCAAGGTTTCCAACATAATAAATACCCAGTGCCCATTGTTCACGTACCAGCCAGTCACGTCACGCTGACGTCCCCCCTGGAGGCCACCAGGTGAGGAAATCAAGTGGCCTGTCCCCGGTGTGGCAGCAGGGCTCTGCTGGCACTCACCTGTCCGCAGGTCGACTGCTATAAGGGACAGCAGCTTCCCCACCACGAGGCAGCCCGGGGCCTCTGCCGTGCCCAGCTGCTGGATGCCACACTGCAGCCACTGCACGTCCTCAGCAGCAGGGCTCTCCCAGAGCACGCTGCCATTCGTGCCGGACACGGCAGCAACGAAGGCACAGGGAGACGGCAGCCCTGGGGAGAAGAGATATCAGAGGGAGCTGCCCTGCACCACCCAGGAGCTGGGACTCACCCAGCTCCTCTCCCCACCCAGTTTTCTCTCTCAGTCACCAACTGAAACTAAAAGAGAAAGGACAGCCCTCACTAGAAGGCGTTTCTGAAGCAGGTACCTTCATCCAGACAGGACCTGTTGAAGCTGCTGCTGCCATTGCTGGATTTGAAAGCAAAGAGCACATCTTGTACTTTGTCTTCATTCACATCTTCTATAGCAAGGAACTGGTAGGGCACTGCAAGAGAACACAAGCCAGGCTATGGTGAGGATTTTCTTAGCCCACGGCAGACAAAGTTGGAGCAAAACACAAATTCCTAGAGACCTACTCACTGCCTCCATCCCAGACAGTGTAACATCAGGACAAATCGGCTTTTGTGTTAAAAAAAGCCACGTATACAAGCACCAAGGACAGGAAGTTAGTGCCAAAGGACTTTTTAAATTTGCTATCCCCCAGAGGATTTGTCTTTTTTAAGAGCCAAGCAGCCAGAATGTGAGCTATGTTGAACAAAGAACAACTCTGGTCTTGGTGTGGGGTTCCTATTCTCAAAGTATAAAGAAGCCCCACCCACACCCCACAAAACCCAGATACTCCATCTTTCTATCAGCTAAAAGCAGCTTTCTTGAGCTCAGAGTAGCAGAACCTGGGATGTCTGCAGAACCTGGGATGTCTGCAGCACCACACGCCAGCTCAGTCCCTGCTGTGAGCACTATCTCTGCAGTTACAGCACATCCAGCACAACCCACTGCACACAAGATTAAAGAAAAGCCCTCCCAGAAGCGATTGCCGAGCCACTGGGGAGCAGGACTCACGCTAAAGAGCCAACTAAAGCAACCAGAATAAAAATAGCTATAGTAACTATAGAGCAATTTATTAAAAAAACAGGATGGAATTATTCTTCTCCCCTTCCTGTTGGCCATGGGGAAAAGGGAGAAAGTCAAAGTGACAGAGGAAAAAATGCCTAGCTGCCTCCAACCTCAGCTCGAACTTCAAGGGAACATTTCACAGAGCAAACATCAACAGAAATTTATTCCCAGATACCTTTCCTCATTTTCTTTTGTGAAGGAGGCCAGCCTGCTACCTTGTTAGCACTTCAGAGCAGCATCTAATTTCTCCACTAGATCCTGTAAACACCTCCTGGAAGGCCACTCCAACTACGATGGGCCATTGCTTATCCAGGTCAGGTATTCATAGCTCTGGCTCCCAGGGGCTGCATCCCTGCAGGTCTGGCTCCATACTGAGCTTAGGTAAAGGCCCACAACCCAAATCCAGGGCACAGAAAGGAAAAGGACTCTTGGTAAGTATTTATTCTGCTGCAGCAAGCTCACCTGCATCGTTGTAGTATCGGAACCATGTTCTTTCTGAAACTGGTCTCTCTGGGCAGGGAATGATAAAGGAGAAAGCAAACACAATGATCAGGCAGAGGAACAGGGAGATGAAGAAGGCGGCAGTGCGCCACCGGGACAGCCGGGACAGCCCCGAGGACTTGACAATCCTTCTCTCCACAAAGTTTTCATGGTTCTCCTGAGCTTTTACATCCTCAGTCTTCAGAGGGTGGATCTCAGCTTCTGAGTTCTTGTTATCCATCACAGCTCATTCATCGGTATTCAGACACCCTTCTCCCCCTTCACTGCAACAATGGAAAGAGAAGTTAAAATACATTTTGAAACATATTTTAAAAACACCAATTAAAATATTCTGTTACTACCTGATATTGACAACATTTAATAGGAGGTGAGCAAACCAGTGTATTGTCACAGAGCTGGATACAACAGACTGCTGGTGCCGGAGGTCTCCCACACAGAGCACTGGACAGAGTCCGTGGAATGCAGGAACAGCACCAATTCTTCTCCAGAGGAGGAAATACACTCTGCTAGAGCAGGACAAAGAAGGCTACAGACCCCACGCAGAAAAGACTGACCGGTCTGCAGGTCTCCCTCAAGAAAAACACCCTAAAAGCTCCTTTTGCTGCAAAAACTTACTGCCACCTCCTGTGTACGTCAGCCTGACTTGCAGCTGGAGAGGTGAAAGGAAACACTTGTGACCTTTATCTCCCACCATAAGGCTGTTCCCTACTGTAATGTGCACTTGAGCTTCCCCAGGAGAGAGAGAAACAAACACCAGCATATTCTGTAGAGGAGCAAACCAAAGCTATGCAACACCTTCTTATATGAGAAACCACTGGGTAAGTTCAGCAACCCAGCCTTGCAGGAGGCAAGAGAGTGATGACTTTTCTCTCCGGAGAAAAAACAAGGCAGCAGTTGAGACTAAAATCAGGCAAATTTGATTTCATCAGACTGGAAGAGTTAACAACTGCTATTTTAGCTTCTCCTGCTATAAATCATAACCTTGAGCTACAACTACAATCAACAGAGGGGTTCTGTGCTAATTTGCTATGAAAAGGGGGGAAAAAGAGCCCTAGTCAGTCAGAGGATCCTGTAACTCATCACCCACAACAAAAATAAAAATCCATGTTTTATACAGATTCTCTGATAGTGCTTCTTTTAAAAAATACCACAAGGGAAGAAATAAAGAGTAACACATTCCAGTAGGCTTGGAAAAAGCTGCTTGACAGTGTTATGAAAAGTTATATCAGAGCAAATAACCACGACAACCAAGCCAATTTTCCATGACGGTGCCCCAGCAGTCACATGTCTGAATTGTCCACTGGAGCCATTTACTTCCCCAGCAATAAAGAGCTTAAAGTCAGCACCAACACAGTGCAGAGAGCCTGGGATTTCAACTCCAACAGCAACAGCGCTTGCTGTGTCTCAGGTTTCTACCCAAGATCATTTACAGGTTCTGTGAAACACAAGATGAGTCACCCTGGGGAGGCTCAGCTCCTCCAGGCAGCTGTGGCTTCCCAGGCTGTCCCTGTCCCACTGCAGAGGCCTCTTCTCTTCTGGGTCACAGGGAGACAAATCCATGGCACGGCAACCCTGAGGCAGGGGATCAGCAGGTCAGCCTGGCACTGTCAGTCCTTTAACCTCGGAGCCTGCTAGACTTAGAAGCAACCCGAGCACTCTGGCATTTGTTCTACATCAAGTACAGGATCTCACTCCAGGTGATTTAATTCAACCTGCACAATACCATGCAAATGAATCAATAATGCAGAAGTTGCACCTTATTCCCAAGACCTTACTCCAAGGATTTCATCTGCCCGTCTCATCAGCCTGCCAGCCACACAAGGGACACCGTCACGGGGCTGGCTGTTCCCGGACCGACTGCAGGCACCTGATGGGTAGGAAGGCTCCAGATGGAAAGGGGAACAACACATCAAGTGGTGCTTTCAGCCTCTACCCCGAGCTGAGCATGGCTCTTTTACTGCACCAGGCCTTGAGCAGCTTCAAGGTACAAGGCTCCAGGCACAGCCTGAGCAAATCATTTACTGGCGTGGAGCAGCCACGGCTGCGGCGATGGGGACAGAAGCAGGAATGAGCTACATGACCTCCCCTGTGCTGGGGCAGGTGGCTCGTGTGTCCCTGGTGTGCCCATCTCCAGCAGCATGGAGAGGGGGATCTTCTCAAAACCAGCACCCACAGCATGGGCTGCAACAGGGCTCCAGCACAATCCCACTGGCCTCTCCAGCAGAGCCCTCCACAGCCTCCCAGTACAGAGCTGGGAAAGATCCAGGGCACAGCCGAGAGCTTCCAGCACCTATGAGACTTCCCAAAGGGAACCAAACCCAGGCTTCACCCCTCCCTGTCCAAAAGGGACACCACTTAACACAGCATTGATGGTGTATTTTTATGACTCACTATAAATCTCACCACTGTCATCTAGACTGGGATGAGAACAATAAAAAAGCAGTAATTATGCTGACAACCCCAGTAATTCCCCTCTTTTTTGCAGCGATGACCCTACGGAGCCACCAAGTACAAAGAGCCCTCAATGTCTTTAAAGCAATTCTCTCTCTTTTCTTTCAGGGTTTGAACAATGCCCTTTGCACCCCTGCCAGAGCAGAGGCGTTGCCAGAACAAGGACCACGAAGGTCAATGGCAAAGACTCAAACAATGCAGGAAATCCCAGCGCCCGCCGCTGCCAAAGTACACGCTGGCAGCATGTGGAATGGCCTGAGCTCGGAATAACAAAGAGAGCTGGTAATCAGTTTAATTGAAGACAAGCAGAAAATGATAGTGTGCATCTGAGATGGTTTTACTGTCCTCTAGCAGCCGACATCTTGTCTCCTGCTGGAAGAGGACACAAAATAATTCAGCTGGGAAGTTTAACGCATCCAGGCACCTTCCAAGGGAACAGGATCCAGCGCTGCTGCAGTGTAACACAGGCTACATGCAGTAGATCTGGAGATGGGAGAAAACATGGGAGAAGGACCCTGCAGAATGAGAAATAATTAGAAAGCACATGTGATAGACCCAGACTAAACTCACACAGGCCAGGGAGCACAGCCAGGATCTGCATCTCAGAGCTTTAAAGCTCTCCAAGCTTTAAAGGCTGCTTCCCCCAGCCATGGGATGAGCTGGGAGCAGTCCCCAGCCCAAGCTGAGGGGGAACGAACACCCTTTCCTGTATCACAGTAACAACAGGGACAGGACAAACACAGCTTTACTCACCTTCATGGGGGACTCACTGCCCTGTTTCCTGAGGCCACAGTGTAGATTTACAGATCTGATCTGCCTCAAACCAGTGGCACTGGCCCAGCTAAACCCAAGGGACAAACCATTAGCAGCAGTCAGACAGAACTGCCTGACAAGCATGGAGAACCACAGACAGTCAGGTGGATGAAGACTGGTGACAGAAAGCACTTAAGGATCCATGCATTGGAAAGGTTTAACTCATTTTCCACCCATAAAACACCAAACCACAGCATCTGGAATGTCACCAGGCACCAGCTCTTCCTGGAAAATTTCTAGCAATATACCATAACTCAGATTTGATGTTCAACACATTTTTATCTTTCACAGAATGATGAAATCAGGTTCTGACTGGGCATTTTAGGAACACAAACACAGCATTTGGCTGGTTTGGTTGGTTAGTTTAAGCACCTCAGAGGTTTCATTCCTGTCAGCCAGAAATTGTTGAAGCCTCAAGCTGCAATCAGTAAAGACAAAACAGCCACGTTTTGCTCTGAATAAGATGCAACTTTCCCATCACAGCTATTTTCCACGAGCAGACTGTTGGGTTTTGATCCCATGCACAGTGTGACACTGCAGCAAACTCACTGGGCAGTCACCTGCTGTGACATTCAGTCTTGGGTCATTTGTTCCTTTTTCTGCAGTCCCACTTACATCAGGACAAGAAGAAATAACATGTAACATTTCCCAGAATGAGCTTTTCTCTCCCAGAGACACTCAGGCTGCATGCAGCATACAAACTTTTCACTTTGCTGGGTCATCTGCAGCTCACAGCTCTTTCCTGACATCAGGTCACAGCCAAGGGCTGGCCGGGGACACTGGACCTGAAGAGACCATCCCTGTCTGACATTGGGGTACCTCTGCTCCCTAAGGCCTTTGTAAGGACACAGTTTGTAATCCAAACCCCACCAAAGAGACTGGTGTGGCCCTGGCACAGGTTTTCCAGAAAACCTGTGGCTGCCCCATCCCTGAAAGTGTCCAAGGACGGGCTGGATAGGGCTTGGAGCAACCTGGGATAGTGGAAGGTACCCCTACCCATGGAAGGGGGTAGAACAAGATGACCCTTAAGGTCCCTTCCAAACCAAACCATTCTGAGATTCTCCTGCTGGAGCTGTCCTCAGGTTCTTCTGAAATGACATTTAACCCTCCAGTGCAGACACAGCACCTGCCACAGAGCACTCAAAGCACGGGAATCAGAAACTCCTCCAGAGCACAAACCACCTTGCAATGTGATACATCTATCATTTGTAGGAGAAAACTCTTATCCAGGGCAGTTTTCACTACAGACAAGAGTTCAAATACAGAAACTCGAACTGTTTAGGGAAGAGCAAAACAAAATCCAATATAATTTCCATGAGAGCAATGGGAAGATCAAAACTCTAAGACGAAGAACAGCATTAAAGCTGCGTGGAACTGATTATAGGTCAGGCCAGTAATAACAGCTGCGCTGCAGAAACACCAGTCATTTATCATCCCAAGGCTTACAAGCTCCACTGCATCCAAGCCACTCACCCTCACCAACCACTGCAGATCCCTTGTGCCAACTCCAAGGGTAGCAGCCAGTGGGGTGCTTGAACCTCCCACATCAGAGACACTCCCACTTCACCCAGAGATACCCCCACCTCACACTAAGAGATCTCCACCTCACCCACAGGGCTCCCCTCTTGCCTCAGAAGCACAGTGACATCCCTCACTGACAGAGACTGAGTGCACAAGGGACTCTGGAGAGATCTCTGTGCCTGAAAACCCCCTGGAAAAGGCTGCGGTCATTTCATGTGGGTTTATTAAAAAGACAAAAGAAAGTACATTTTTAGGTGGGGAACTCACTCCACAGATCACAAATTCCATGCTGCCTCCTGCACAGCCTAGAGAGATTTATGGCAGCATGAAACCGCTGTTCCAAGGAGTGTTCAAAGGCCAGGCTGGATGGGGCTTGGAGCAACCTGGTCTAGCAGAAGGTGTCCCTGCCCATGGGGCAAGATAATCTTTATGGTCCCTTCCAACCAAAACCATTCCACGATTCTATGAAACAATGGCTTTCCTCCAGATACTGTTGTCCTTCACAGCCACCTTCAAGAGAAACTTCTTTTCTCCCCCCAGAAGTGGAATTTTTCTTTCTGTCTCTTACACACACACAGAGCAAAGGTCCCTCACAGGCCACTCCACCCACACAAAAGGCACCCAGCCCTGGGGAGCCTCTCAGCTCTACAGGCAGCCCAATCCTGCCCTGGTACCGGGAAGGGCTGGCTCCAGTCCCTCCCTACAGGACAGGCTGCCCCTCTTGCTCCCAACAGTTACGCAAGATGTTTTTGCCTTACAAAATAAGGAGAAGAGGCTGGAAATGAGGTCGGAGTTAAACACGCTGAAGTATTTTTCTTTCGGCAGGAAGCCCTCTAATTCATGCCTGCAAATCAGGCTTGTGAGCTCCCGAGGGAAAGGGGAACAGGACTTTAACCCTCTTCGGGAAGAGCGCTGAGGATCTGGGTGTGCTGAGCTCTGCAGAGGTGAGGGGCTTTCTTTGAAGCACAGACCCGCAGTCCCAGGTGCTGCGTAAGCAACTCCCCAGGCCCCCTCGCAGCTGCCAGCCTCGGGATAAAGGACCTCGGATCAAAGGGAGCAGCCTGGGCTTTGGAGAAAAGGATGAAATTCTTTCCCAGGCTTTTCGCTATGGTTTGGGGCCACTTCTGGAGCTGCTCAAGGCGGACAGCAAACCCCTCCGGGTCAGCGGAGAAGGCGCCAGCGCTGGGCTGGAAGCGCTGACAGCAGCGGGCTCTCACCAGCGCGGAGACAGCGCGGCCCGGGCCCGTCACCGGCCGCACCGCTCGCGCTGCACCGACCCCAGCGCTGCCACTGCCAGCTCCAAGCTCCCGGAGCCGGAGGCAGCGCGCGGGGAGCGGGGACGCTTCAGGAGCCGGCTCCCTTCCCCGAACGCCCCCTCACAGCGCGGAGGCGCGGCCCGGGGACAAGGCCGTGTTCTCGGGGCGCACCCACGGAGGCGTCAGGAGCCCGCCTTGCGCCGGGCGAGGCTCGGGGCACCCCCCGCCCTGCCCGGGTCCCCCCTGGCCCCGGCCCGGCC
>VZTE01002340.1:31042-50163 GCA_013397775.1 Eulacestoma nigropectus
CCGGCCGGTGTCGGCGGCGGCGCGGGCGGAGCACCCGCAAGAACGAGTCCGGGCAGCAGCGGGAGCCACAAACACAGATCTTTAATGCGCTCAGACCGCGGGAGAACAGCACAGGCACGTACAGGCACCCCGAGCGCGCGCCCGCCGCCCCCCGCGCCCCACGCGGAGGTTACAAAAACAACACGTGAAACCGCGGAATTAGTTGTAAAAACGGACAGGGAAGGGGGGCATGCACTAGGGACTGACACCGGGGGAGCGCCGCGGCGGAACCCGAGCCGCGTTCGGGGGGAGGGGGGAAGGAGAGAATGGAAGGAGGGGGCAGCGCCGGCCGGACCCCGGCCCTGGGAACGGCAATTAACGGCGGTAATTAAGCGCCTCACCGAGCTGACGAGCGGCCGCCGGGCGCGTGCCTGCCAGCGCCCAGCTCGGCGGGTGACAAGGGCTTCGCTCACACCGTTCCCACAAAATGCCCAGCCTGGGGGTCGCGGCTGGGGCTGGCACAGCCAGGCGCCTTGCTGCCCTCGTGGGAAACAAACCGAGGTGCAAATCAGCGAGTGACAACAGGCAGAGGCCTCCCACACGTGTGGGGACACGGCCGGTGCCTCTCTCCCAGGAGTGGCACACACTGGCACGGGCTCCACCCCGAGTCACCTCTCGGCACATTCTGCCTGACTGGCTTTGGAAAACACACTAACGCTTTTGTCTGCAGGTCAGAAAGCCCCACGGGGAAGCTCTGACTGCAGAGTGCACAGTAAATAGGCAGATGAGCTGTGGCTGTGCTTCTCTAGAGAAGAAACCAGCCAGGTTTCCCACTGCTTTGCTCACACCAACTATCTGAACTGTAAAGGTACTAAAACCAGACTTGAGCCCAGCTTCAGACATGTTTCAGCTGATCTGGTCATCCTCAATGATGAACAGCTTTCAGAATAGATCAGGGCCATATTTTGTCTGTCTTGCCTTAGCTGGGCAAGTGAGGCAACTCTCAAGTGCTGGAGACATAAAAATGAGGTGGCTAACTACTAAAAGGAAAAAAAAAATCTGAATTTTCTTTTAACATATATAAACAGAAGGAAAAATATAATTGAGAACCAGTGCTACTGGTGTGCTCACAGAGGGTCAGGTGGGTCTTTTGGAAAGGGCTGAAGCGTTACAAAGGTCAGGGCAGCTCAGGGCTCCAGGCACAGCATGGCCCCGACCACTGCGCTCGCTGCGTCAGGACAAACACGGGGTGTCCACACTGGCCTGGACTGAAAACCATCCATCCAGATTTATTTATTCCTACTAAAACAAAATCCTGTTAAACAGTACGTAACTCTGTGTCTCTACAAACTCACAGCTATCTGCCAAACAATAAAAATCCCAAACTACAAAAGATGAGTTGTATTCAGTAAATATAAATGGGAAATTTAGGCTTTGTGTAGAATGTTTATCAGACTATTTACAGTGCAACACAGATCGTTTGAGTTCAGATCTCGCCAGCTTCTCTCTCTTCTGACCTCTTGGAACGAGATTTGCCATTTGTGCTCTCGTGCCGCCTCTCAGAAGAGCTCTTCTCTTTCCTCTCTCTGTCTCGGGACTTTTCTCTTGAAGATCGATCTCTAGAAGATCTGAAGTATAAAGTAAACCATCGCTATCAGCTTCACAACTAAAAATTGTCAAATACCCACCAAGCACCATCTTTCCCTAACAGGGCTGTGGGATACGAGTTCCGTACAGGAATATGCCTGGGTACTGTGGCATGGGGAGTGGGACCCCCATGACAGCAACTCTGGGCCCTCTGCGAGGTTTCTGTAAGGGAATGTCGGCTCTGCAGCGCTGAGTGCACGGCAGAGCCTTTGTTACTCCTTCCTTAGAGTGATCTTTTCAAGCTGTTGCCACAGGGGTTCTCTCAGGTCTTCCCTGCGCCCCTTATTTTTCTGGGCCATACTGAAGTGCCTGCAGTTTCTTCCTCATCTCTGACTCAGCTCAGTTCATGGCTTCCAGAGCAGTTTTTCGTTATGCCCTAAGCTACTGGCTTTTTCCTGAACTGCTTTAAATACCAACTGGATTCTTTGCTGGCTCAGCCCTGGGCTTCTCACTTTGCATCCTGACAAATGCTGGCTTTGGCAGCATCCTGGGTTTACAATCAGGATGATACAGATTCATATTCACAGCCCACCACAAGGGCATATCTTTTCACAGCCACAGATTTTCAGCAGTGCTTCCCTCTGTCAGCCCACGCAGAATTAAGCAGAAGGCTTCACATTAGGTCAAATCTGAAAGGCTGTTTTGTATGTGATACCTGCCAGCTTAGGGAACAGCAGGATTCAACAGGAGCTGATCCTGAGTGAGCTCAACAGAGGCTCCCACATTTTACTCCAAGGCTCAGTACACAGGGTTTTTTTACAGTCACAACAGAAGGTACCTTAGAGGTTCCACTTTCATTCTTGTTGATTTTAAGGTTTGAAAATACTGCACAAGTGATACATCAAAACCCGACAGCCATTTCATTTTCACTAAATTGTGTCATTTAACGTCTGTGTGATGACATTAACTCTCTACCTGTTCCATAACAATGCCTGCTGCCTGCAGATCTCCTACCCTGAGATATCCAGATCCTGTGACACACTCATTTCTTTCAGTGAGACCTCAGACCAGCAGAACCTGAGGGCAGATTTCATTAACTCTTGAGGTGAAAACTACCCTCTACCCTTGAGAAGCTACCCTCTTTTAGTAAACAGGGTTTTTCTGTTTGTTCTCTTGTTTTTGTTTTGTTTTCTTAAACTGATCCTGGCCTCTCCCCAGCTCTCAGCAATTTTGTGCAGGTGTGTCAGCTGGCCAATCCCCCTGCAATCTCAATGGGCTGGTTTGGATGTGTTCAAGGGTTCCGAAGTAATCCCTTACCTGCTCTTTAGTAATAGTTATTACAGGATCTTCCTCACTTCCTAATTGTCCAAACTTCTTTTCTTTATTTTTCATGTTCAAGACAGATTTAAAAAAGCACTTTAGTATCTCAGCCATTGGAGAATCAACAGTATTTACACCCCCCTTCAATTATTAACAGACTTATTTTTCAGACCGTTATTTCCCTCCCCTTCACCAGGTACCTTTAAAAGAAAAGCTGTTTTTACCCCTTAGCTAAGCTGACACAAGACACACAACAGTAGGTTTGTTTCTAGAATTGTACTTGAGTGCTGGTGCCTAATCAGGTGACAGTGCTAAAGCACTCCCCTATTAACCAGGAGTCTTTAAAAAAAATCCAGATCTAAGCTCAGCAAGCACCTGGAGGTAGACTTGCTCCTGGGCTTAGAAGGGCTGTAAGGAAACACAATGATTTCAGTCAGTTTTTCTAATACTCTACACACACTTGCCTCATCCTTCCTCCAACACAGAGGCTGTTTTGCTGAATTTCAGAAAAACGTTAAGCCCTTCTTTGGACTATAGTGCTTCTCCTCAGAGACACAAGAACGGTATACTCCTCCTGTGTTTCTATTTCAGGAAGAAAAAGTGCTGATTCCTAAAGAATTCTCTCTCTCAAGCAGCCTTCTAACAGACTATCCCCAGATCTCAAATCATAGCCTCCTTCCCAATGCCAGCACTGAGAGAAGGAATCTGGGAAGCAGAAAATAACTACAGAAGTGTAACATCCAAACTGCCTCTCAGGCACTTGGCTTTTACAGGTCCAGAGAAGCTCAGTTAGCTCAGAGAGGCTTTGTGCTGCTTCCCATCCAAGGAGCATCTCAAGGCTCAGCACTGCAAATCAGGGAACCTGTTCTATCTCCTGGACTCTCAGCTGGGATCTTGGTGTACAGCTGCTGCCCTCACGTGAGGCCACTGGGAAATCCTGCTTTGGCCCAGGAGCTGGCACAGGCCACCGCAGCTGCTCTGGAGAACCCTGCCATGCTCCTGCTCGCTCTACGGCCCAGAGAGGTCACTGTGAGCCAAGGACTCCCCTTTCCAGAAGCACTCCTGTCGGGAATACATACTTGTGTTTTGAACTCCTGTCTCTGGACCCCCGGCGGTGACCTCTGCTGTGGCTGCGGGAACGGCTCCGGTGGCGCCTGTGTCGGTCCCGGGACCGGGAGCGAGACTTCCGCCGTTCCCGGGAAGCTGATCTGGAGCGTCTCCGCCTCCGCTCCCGAGACCGTGATCTGGAGGGAACACAGACTGCCTCAGTACCTCAGATCTGCACCCCTGAGCCACCTCTCAGACGCTACTGAGTAACAAATACCCAGAGCATCAGCACGGTCCACCCCTGCCCCAGCACGTCCCTGCCGACACCCACGGCTCATCACCCACACCCACACAGGGGGCAGCTCCCTCCTCCTGGGCCTTGTGCTACCAACAAAATGCCAGTGGGTTATTCAGTTTGCTGTGAGAAGCTTATAGAAAAAGCTCCACTATTATTTGTAAGCATGTGGCAAGGGCCAGAGCAGAGCTTACAACCCTGCATCACTCACAAGTGAGACCCATGTAAGTAGAAGAGAGACCAAAGGAAGTGGCCTGTGAAATTACCATAACCCTAAGAGAATCTTCCTGAGGGTCAAAGTCCTGCACTTTAGAAGCAGATTTATTTCACCCTGCTCTAAAGATAAGAAAGATGCCAAAGGAAAGCAGTAGAGAGGGAGATCTCCAGGTCCATGATCACAGAGAATGTTGCCATAGCATTAAGGCAAGCTCTTCCCAGAGATGTGGGGGTTTTAATCTCAACTCTGTATTTTCACATCTGAGGTATTATATATATAACAGATACTTCAGGCATTAGAACTATGGAAGTATATCAGGCATTTATTGAAAGAGGCCTCGAGGACATTTATGGGCTCACACTTTGGAGCACACAGAGCCCATCCTGGCCAGGCTACTCAGCAGCTGCTCTACAGCCCAACGAGCAACACCAAGCTGAGGTGCCCACACTGCACTTCCCATTTCCTTCAGGGAGCAAACCAGACACTGAGGCATTGAGTGAACTGCATTTGTGAGACCCAGGAAAAACCTCAGTAGCTAGAAAGAAACACAAACAGGCATTTGGGAGAACAGCAGAACTGGGCACTCACCTTCGACGATCTCTATTTCTTGATCCAGACCTAGAAAGGAAAGTTAAGTGAGAGAAGTTATGATACAGCCAGTGGGTTTTCAATAGGAAAATTCATCCAACCTGGCAGCTCTTCACAGGAATAAGCAATACCCCAAGTGATGCATTACTTAAAAAAAAAAAAAAAAAAAAAAAAAAAAAAAAAAAAAAAAAGCTTTCAAATAAAACATTTAATTAGCTTCAATTTTGGAAGCAAGAAGAATTTGTGAAAAACTGGAAAACAAGTTTCTGAACACTCAGCTTCCTGTCACAACAGAAAAGGTCTAGAAACCAGGCACTATTAATAAAGCACCACAATGAACCATCCCAACTAATTTTCTATGCATATTTGTTATATACTCTTTACTCCTTGCTGTCTAACACCAGCTGGATCAACTCTAACACTTTCAAGAAGTGCCACTCTCCAGTCAGAAAGACATCTGCCAGTTTCCTGCTTTTGGTTCCTTTGAGGCAATTGCATGTTAAAGAGGTTTTAATAAAAAAAACCCAGTCTTTTCTCACTCCTTGTATTTGTTTACCAAACACTAAAAGGAAATTTGCATCAATAATTTTTCCCTTTTGGGAAGATAACTAGGAAAAAAGAGGGGACAGAGCCACAAGAGAAGAACTATTACTGACAAGTGACAGAGATAAACTGAAAATCCTTAGAAAGCACTTGAGAAGAATAATCCAGGCCTTGCTGTTCTTTCTCACACTCCAGGAGCTTCAGAGCTCGCGTGTGGCACTCTGACCTTCCTGCTGTCAGCATTAGCTTTTGACAGTTTGTAAATAACAAGGGCAGAATTCTTTCAACTTCTGCAGCACCATTACTCAGCACCACTTAAAATACCACTGCACATGGAAGCTACACCCTCCCTCTTCCTCTGTGGCCACATTTCAGAGCCAGCTGAACATCACATGCTGTCTGAACAGTCTCGTTTTGCTTTAATTAAGAAGTGGCTCCTCTCCCTGTTTAGTGACTTACAGACTCACTCCTGTAACTGCTCCCCATTGCACACACTCACACAGAGGTTCTGTCTACACCCCACAGAGCTGTTCTGGCACTGTGACAGAAGATACGGCTGAAAACTACACACAGACAAGAATTTAAGAAGCAATAGACAAGCACCTGTTTTAATAACATCATTTAAAACCATGCCTGGATAAGACAAGATTAAGAAAATCAATGTGCACTGACATTTCTTCACAGTGAAATGGGATTGTTCAATCATGGTAGAAAGTAAAAAAAGCCCCCAAATTTAGAAAGGAATTCAGGTAGGACTGTAAACAAAGTGGAGCTGAACTTGAAGTCTGCAAATGAAACATGCACTGTGGCATGTGGTCACACATGACCAGGTGAACAAAAAGCTGATAAACCAGGAGAGCAAGACAGTAACCACACACCTCCATTCCCATGTAACAGACAGAGCAGCAGGACCTCCTGTGGATACGTGGCAGGCAGCTGGATTTTTTTTTTGGTGGTTGTAATTACTCCAAGTTCTTAATATTCTTTTTCCTCCTGATCACTTTATTCTGAACCACCAGTGCACACATCCACAAAAGCCCTTCTACATCCCCTGAAAAGCCCGGTTGCCCTTCCCTGCCTATGATCCAAGCAGGAGTAGGCACAAAAAACATCTGATAATCACTCCCTAGAACCAGACTTCAGAATTCAGGAAGTATCCAACAAAACAGCATTGTCCTTACTAGCCTGAATCATTGTAGAGCAGGAGACTAAAGAAGACTGCTGTCCATAGGAGCAAGAGGCTAAGCAAGTCTATTTTATTCATTTTTTCCTCTTTTTTTTTTTGTCCCTGTATCACAGATACTTTGTGCTGAGTTTCATAACCTGTCTTTTGTCCAGCTTAACACAAAGGAAATCCATTTGGCACCTCCACCAGACTTGTTTGCTGGTGTACTCTGGAAGCAAACACCAAGGTCTGCACTTTCAAGCATGCCACTTTTCCACAGAATTCCAGTCTTAAGAGATTACTGGGCACCCAACAGCCACATCAAACGTAAGACTTGTGTTTATTACCCCTAGGGTGGCAATCCAGTTCACTCATTCCTATGTGGAATCACAGTTTATTGACAAATTAATTACAGCTGTGAGAGGCAGAGTTTCACAAGGGAATCCACAGGTTTCCAGGGATGTCACGGTGCCTGTCAGTCACCAAAGACTCCCGAAGTCAAGCCATACTCTTTTTCTTACTGAAGTAACACCATGAAGATGCTGCATAGGAAGATATGACAAGAAGAGTTCTGAAGGAAACATGTTTCCTGTGGTTCCTTAAAGTACCAAGCTCTGGATAAGAGAGGCTGTCTGGAAGGTGGTAGAAGTCACCAATTAGTTTTTGATGAAAAAAAATGCCCCTGTGAGCATGGTGTGCACAGCTCCCAGCAGATAAGGGCCTCAGAAATCTAACCACAGTTCTGACACCCTGTGTCCACTGGGAAAACTACTGTCCTCCCTCAGGTTAAGTTCTCATTTTGGAGAGGCAATTAATTTAACCTCTTCTGTATGGCACTCCTGACTCCTTCATAACAAGTTTTTCTGTGGAGCACACACATGCCTCTGCACAGAGCCAGAGCAAAGGCCAGCCACAGTCTCTAAGTACTGTTACATATGGAAACAGCAAGAACTCCGACTTCAGGCCAGCTCCATGCAGTTCTTAAAACTTTCCTATTTTAAGCCTTAAATAAACATTCAAAAGCAGCCTTCAAACGCCCTCATCAGATGCATCCACATATGGACTACTTGTGAACATGAGAGGCTCTTTAGCTCTCAAGAACTGAGGGCTTGGGGTTTTTTAAAAAACCACTGAAACAAAACCACAGGCACACCACAGGAGGAAGAAAACCAGCATTTTGAGAAGATGTGGATCAACAAAGAGATCCAGATGATTCTTCCTGAAGGCAACTCTGTTGAGCAACTTTCACAGAGAAATGACCTCCAGGAAGAAGAGGCACCATGGAGACAAAGTGAGTCCAGGTTAGGCAGGGTCCTGCTGTGGGTCTAGAAGAGCCTGCCATGAAGCAGCTGCATGAGAAGACGCTTCCCATGTCACTTCCACATCTCTGACCACAGCAGCAGCAACAGCAGTCCCTTTTGATTAACTCCAGCAATCATCAGGTAGTTCCAGACCTGCAGCTCCCAAACTTAACTGCATTACAGTTGCATGGATAACAGTAAGTTGTGAGGCTCTCCATGAAGTGCTACAGTTCAACAGAAAGCTGTAGCATGAACTGCTCCTTCATATCACACCAGGCAATCCCCAGAGAAAACCCACATAAAACACCGTAACTGGAGTTATGCATAATATGCATATAATAATATGGATAATGAATAACAATTTGGGGCTCACATCTTCATAAGACACTAAAATCACCATGCTGCTTCATGCTGGTATTTGACAGCAATTCCAGCAATGCACAGCCAGAGCCAGCACCATCTTAGAGCACAGTGCAGTTATAAATCTCATATTCCTCAGACAAACTCACTCTTCAGCTGACTCTGAGTTTCAAAAATAGCTCTGTACAGGCAGCAAGGTTGGGGTCTTTTTGATGCAAGAAGTACATGAGGAGAAACACACGAGGTAGCCAGGGAGATGCTGTGACAATCCGAACAGCATTCCTACCCAGCCACTTCCTCTGCCTGACCCCTGCAAATAACCACCCTCCCCACACCAGGCTGTTTAACTGAGCTGTTTACACACCAGATGCCTCTTCAGTTCAAGTACACAAGAAATTGTTTTTCCAGTTCAGCTGGCAAGATGCAGAACAGCTTGTCCTGAGAAAACCAATGTTCCAGCCCCTCCCACTGCTCAGCAATTACAGACATCTGAGCAGGTGACACACATGGTTACAACCACCAGAAGCAGCCACTCCTTGGGATCCCTCAGCTTCCTTAGGAAATGCTTGCCAAAGCTGTGCCAAAAGCACCTCCCTTACTGTAGAAAAGTTACAGGCAGTCCACTACTTGGCTCATGGACACCAGCCTGTTGTCGCCTCCAAGCAGTGAGGAGGGCTGTCCAGGGAATTTCTGCATGACTACTGCCTTTTGAGCAAGCCTAGTCCTCACTCATCCCAAACTTTCCCACTTAGATGCTCTGGATGAGGGTATTTTATCCAGACTCAGATTCCCTAAGACAGGGATTAGACCAATATAAGCCTGAAGACTAAGGGGAACTCCCATCTTTCAGACACACAGTAGAGGTTAAAATACATGTAACAAGCACCCTAAGGTGGAGGATTTGTGCACTGTTTTCATCTTTAACTGAATCCCAAGATGCTCACACAGCATCTGGAGCACATCCAAAAGCCTCTCCAGAAGCAGATGCTGAATTTCTGCAGTGCTGATGGACAAGAAATCAGATACTTCTAAACTTCACAGGCCAGCTCCCAGGTTCCACTCACCGTCTGCCCATCCTCTCCTCTCGTTCTCTCTCCTCTCTCCGTCTCAAACGATCCTGGTTTCTCTTCTCTTGCTTTTCTGCCACTGTTTTCTAGGGGAAAAAAATAAATCCACATCATATTTCAGCCATACAGTAACAGGTCAGATCTGGAGGAAGACCATTCCAATAGCAAGACAAAGAACCATTTCACTGCATTTAATGTGCTAAGTTAAGATCTCTATCAAGGTTCTCATTTTTCTCAGCTGAGGCACTGACCTCAATGCACTGTGAGTGAGGCACAGGAATTACAACTCTTACACTGCTAAAGGTCTCTGTTTGCAAGCAAGGCCAGTACCACAACCCATTACAAATCGTTTCAGACAACTCCTAATGGCTTCAGCTATTCAAGACATTTTCACTGACAGAACCATGTGAAACTTCGGTTCAAACATTTCATTAAGAGGTCTCAAAGTCAAAAAAACCCAGAGTAACAAATTTCAGTCATGTTAATGAGAATGACTGTACCAAAGCTCCAAGGAATAAATTACAGCAGTGGTCTGGTTTGACTGATTCTGAGGGTACATATTTAGTTACCTAGAAAAGACAGAACAGAACCCAAGACGAGGCTAAACAAAGCTCCGTTTGATGTTTTAGGGATTCTCCAATCGGAAATTTCTGAGCTTTTACAAACCCTCTGCAAAGAATTCTGTATTAATTTAATAGAAGTGTTCAAGGTCTTCAGAACTACAATGAGAAGGTTTAAAACAGAGAGGATTACCCTCAGCTGATCCAGTTTCTCACGAATCTGAATGAAACCCAAGTGTAATTTGCCTCCGAAGTGGTCAGCGAGACGCCGGTCGTTGTCATGGAGACCCAGATATGCTGAACAGACTTCACACACACGCAGCTTCTGCTGCTGGAAACTGGATGCAGGCATTGAATTTCGGTATTCTTCCTACAGGGAGGCAAAAAAACCCACACAAATGTCAGGGAACCCTTACAAAGACACAGCCTTCCAAGGAAACCCCTGCAAAGAACTGCTTTGAAGAATCAAAACCCACCCTCACACAAAGGAGGTGCCACACAAATGCTTTGTGGGCACAGCTAACCCGCCAGTCTATCCCTGCAAGGGACTGGTGACCAAATACTCCAGAGGACAAAGCCCTCCCCACCCCAGTCAGCTCTCTGCACTAGCTAAAGGCTTCTAAAAAGCTTTTCATCCACCACAGCACACTGCCACCTGTTTGCTGGCACAGGGCTGGAACTGCAAAAGGAGATGCCAGCAGACAGGAACAGAGGTAGGAACCACCCAGCCTAGCCCAGGCTCCTGTGACAACTCACAGGGGAGCCAACACTGTACCTCTGCCTCTTTCTTTTTCGCTCGGACTTTCTCCACTTCCATCAGGATCTTTTGAGACTCATCAACATTTCCTTCAGCTCCCAGCTGTTCAGCTTTAGCTAGGAGTTTTCCAATGTCTTCATTCAGCTCATGTACTTTCTCTGCCTGAAGAGAATAGTTAAGTTTTTAATAAGACAAAAACGTGATAAAGCTTGCAGGACAACTTTTCATTTTTCTTTAAGAAATATTGTGTAACAAAATCAGTTGTTGGAAGATGACCATGAATCTCCAAAGGCCCCAGCAAAAGGGACTGGTGGACCCATGTCAACGCAGTCACAGACACATGGCAAAGAGAGAAACAGGATATGGAGAGATCATGATCTGCCAGTCATTTCTGGCTTACAGGTCAGCATAGAGGCCACAAAATCAGCTTCAGAAATGTCTTGTATTGGCCCAATTAGGCAAGTTCCCAAAAAGGAAACTCCATGAGCATTTGTTAAATGAAACAAAAATCATGGGATGATGGACTTACAATTCTAAATTATTATGGTAACATTTCATAGCATGGGGGAGAAACCAATATGCTTTATTTCCAGGCTAAAGCAATCTCTGTTAGAGTCCACGGTGCTCCGTAAGTTTGTCTCCAGAATGGCCAGAGCAGCATTTGAGGAGGACGGCTGGAATCCCCAAATCCTCTGTGGAGCCTAACTCCCCAGTATCACTGGTGTCAGAGAAACAGAGCACCAGTGCTCCCACCAAGACTTTCAGAACCAATGTTTAATGAGAGGCCAATACCTTTGCAGACACTTCAGCACTGATCTCTTCCTGTGTCTCAGCCAGGCGTTTCTTGGCCAGTTCTGTTCTCCTGTCACACTCTGCAATGAAGGATTCCAGGTGATCCATCGCCTGCAGGATCAGATAAAGAATTAGGAATGAAGGTGCTCTCCATGCCAGATGTAGCTTTGACGGCCAACAGCTGCAATCCCTGTATAATGTACAAACAACCTCAGGAACAGATGCTTTGAGAAAAAAACCAAATGACACTTTGTAGAACAAGTAACATTTGACCCCTGCCCTGTAAACCTGACCCAGTTCTTTTACTCTGACACATCACAGGGTGCTCACATCAACACTGCTTTGCACTGGAACTACCTTCCTATGCAGGAGCAACAGATGCAAGGACAAAAGCACTGGAATAACATGAAAAGGAAAGACAGAACTGTGCTTTCCCTTGATCTGCTCCATCACAGAAAGGTGAAATGAAAGCTAAATCTGACAAAAGTTAAACTACTGAGCAGAAGGCCTTTAATGTTAAATCTTTCTGGGACAGGGCATCAGGTTACAAGGACCTGGTACAGAGCAGCAGGCATGGGGCCCAAGGAATGCCAGGGAGCCTCCCAACTAGCTGGGCTAATGGGGTGGCAAAGGCCATAATTACACATTCTCAAGTCAGCAGTCAGGCTGACATTCAGGAAGGGGCTGCACATTCTGGACAGGTAACACATCAAATAACATGATGAGCTGAAATGGCCACTGAGTTCTACTGTACAGCCCAGTAACTTCAAGAAGCAGTTTCCACAAAAGTAACTAAAATTTCTCCATACTTACATCCAGCTCAAAAAACAGGTCTCTCTCTTTACTTGCAATCTCATAATCTGCTCGCAGAGCCAAGTCATGGATCTTTGTACATTCTCCCAGGTCCATTCGCTGTTAAAAGAAAAAGGAGAACCCACATAAGAAACGCTCCATTACAGCAACAGGCAGCAGATCTCTCTTGCCAACTGCATCATATCAAAAGGAAGTTTTTTATGAAAAGCAGCTTCCTCTTAACCTGTCAGTACCAGAACCAGCCAGAAGAATCACACACTTGCCAGAACTCCTTTTCTAGGTGTTCTGGGAACAACATTAAAACAGCCCAAATGCTTTAAGTCCAGTCCCACTCCTGCTCTAAGTCCCAGGACAGCCTCAGAAATGGCTGTGAGGGAGCTGTGTGTCCTGCAACAGGCAACAACTGCAAATGCCTCCTATCGTGGAGCCACAGCACAGCAAAACATACCTGCACCCTGTTTAAAGCTCATCTGGAAATGCACATCTGTGTCAGGATGAGCCCAAGTCACATATGACATACCAAATTGTAGGACACACACAGAATGTTTCCTATCAACAACAAAAGGACTCAAAAGGAATAAGGGCTACAGCCAGTAGAAATGCACAACGCCACACTCAGCAACAACAGACTGTTAATTCCACAGCCAGACCGTTCCCACATCCAGCTGCAGCCTGGAATTTGAAAACCTGCCCAGCAAAGCTAAGTCCTACACATAAGCCCATTTAATGAGAGACTTAAGAGCATCTCCCTTCCCAGAAAGCTGACCTGCGTGCTGCCCTTCCCTCCCACTGCACTCCATGCTATTTGAATTTCTTATTTTTTCTCCCACCTAGTAGTTAACAGCCACATGAACCCAAGTCGATTATGCTCTCAAAACATGCAAGCTGCATTTCAACATTATCAATTTGTAACAAAGAACATTTCTCTTCCTCTTAGAGTAGAAAAAGAAAATGACATTTTGAAAGCCAAAATAATAAAAGTCCTAATTGTGAGCCACTGTAGGAGTGGCAGGGTACATGTCATTGCATGAAGGAACACCCCAACCCACCATCCTCTTCTCTCACTGTCACCACCAGTCCCCAGGAGCTCAAACCTCAACATGCACAACAGGTGTCAACTCAGTGAACTGCAGAAAAAGCTGAACTGGGATAACGCTGAATCCCTGTGGAATATCCACAAACTAAGGCTGGGGACACTCATCAGTGTGTTTCAATCCACTCAGCAGTGTTCAGAATGAAGCAGAGCAACTAAAAAAAACTCTACCAGTTTATGCCCAGGTTTTCAGCAGGTGCCTGTTATTGGATTTTCTCTTCTAGAAAAAAAAAAAAAATCCAGATGACTTGCCACTATTTAGCCTTCCTCATTTTGCTCAGATTTACCAGAACCAGAAGGCCACAGGCAGCAGAAACAGACACTGCATCCAGAATATTCCTGCTGAGCTCTCTAATGGTAGAAATTTAATGCCTACAAAAAAAGCATGTTGGTACTTTTAGAGCTTGATCGTGTTCAACTTCAGGCAAGCCACTTCAAAGAATGCTAGAGAGTTACTGTTATTTTACCACAAAAATAACTTTCTATGACATGACACATCTTTCATTCTTCTGGTCATTGTACTGAAATCCCTTTCCAAGACAAGGAGAGAATAATGGTATTGGATGCAACTGTCACACATTTTAAATATTCTTATCTGAGCTCTTCCTGCAAGCTGAGCCACTAACCCCACTTCAGAGAAGGGGCTCTGACCACTTCAGAACAGCTAACAATGCTGTTCTGAAGCTCCCTGTTCCTCTCCCTGTTCGTTAACAGGCAACGAATCCCTCAACCTCTTCCTTAGGGAAGAACATTCAGTTCTCACCAGCTTATAAACCTCAAATCTTCCTCCAGGTCCTTTAAGATGTTCTAGGGCAAGGACACTTCCACAGATATTGCTCACTCGGGCTAAGACCACCAGCCCTTCTGCCTCAAAGCATCCTCTCATCCCAAAGAGGGCTGTCATTGAACACTCACCCTTTCCACAGAGATCATGATTTGCTCCAGTCAACACTGGCTGGTTCATAACACAGGTATGTGAGACAGGCAACCTGCAGAGCCTGAGCCAAGATTTAACTCCCCATACGCACAAAGACTGAAGACATTTAGATGTCACTGATAATTAGTCGTGCTCACATTTGCTAAGAAATCCACATTCTGTGGTATCTCTTATGATCTCCACTGAACTGGCAACTCACCACAAAATGAAATTTCCACAAAGAAGATGCTTTAATGGTGATCAGAGCTGCGGAGTTTCATCCAAGTGAAAAAGGAAAGCACAGACACCCTCTCACCCCACAAAAAAACCCAATTCTAGAACCTACGGATTTCAATTCATATTTCCCAGTAGGGGACACAATTAATTCCCTGGATGTAATTTCCAAGGTATGTTCAACCTGGGCAGCTTTGAGGTTCATCTCTCCACCTCTTAGTGGAGCTGAAATTCAGGAGAATTGCCAGCTGATGCCATCTCTCAATGTGCTACAGTACTTTCACTGACAGAAATATGTTTACCATGAGCTGCAGAGAGAACTCAGCACTCACCATGAACGATGCGAATGACAAGGGCCCTGGTAACAGCCCATGGGCTCACTAAACTAACTTCTGTTCTTCCAGAATGTTCCTCCTTACCCCCAGAGACCAAAGAGAACCACTGTGGCTTATTTAGTGGCAAGTTTAGACAAGTTTCTGGGGCCAAAAAGAGAATAATCACAGGAACAAACCAACTTAAAATGACAGCTCTTATGATCAGGAACACTGGTGCACCTAAACAAAGCAAACATCAACAGGCCCCCTGCAGCTCTCAGGAGTATTCCAGAGCTTTGCTTACAGTCTGGACTCCTTCTCTTACTCTGCACACAGGTCAGTTAGTGGGACTCCATCACATTTCACTGAGCACAGCCACCCAAGGGATCAGCTTCCTGCTTGCCTTCAATCAGCTTCCCACTAAGGAGTATCTGCACACACGGAAGAGCAGCGGTAACAATGCCTCCAGGGAAGGACACAACATAATAAGCACCAGAAGGCTTGGAGCATCTGTTGGAAGTTTCCAAGAGGTCCAGGGTCCTGATTTCTGCAGTAATACACCCAGAGATAGATTATACCCCACCCAGCTGAGGCAGATTCACCCATACAGCTCTTCCTCAGTGGAGCACCGTAACGTGCCAGTGAAGCTGCCCGAGATCACGAGGAAAGACTGCACATTCCAGATAAGTTTCACTCTGTACTGGCAGCACTGACAGCTGAAATGCTGTTCCTGTTCTGGACATCACATGTTCTTCCAACACAGATCTGGAGCACCAATACTGTTGCCCCCAGGAACCTGCTGACAGAGGTGTAGAGCTCCACACCCACTTCAAGGCCACCACACAATCATGTGAGTGATCCACAAGATCACTTGTGCAGGAGCAGTCTTCCTGTTCCTACAGTTTCTGAGCACAAACTCCACAGCCAAGAGGGAAAGGACAACTCAATCAAGTCAAGTAACAACAGAAGCAAAAGAAACAAGCTCCTCAAGGTGCTTCTCAGCCCCAGGAGACTCACAACCCACCTGAAACAGTTCAGACCTCCTCCACGCTTTGCCACCAGCTCACACACATCACTTAGTTCAACCCCTTCAACTCACCATTTACCCTCTTCCTGAAAACCTGTCAGAAGAGGTAGAAGGCAGCCTTCTTCTTCAAAACACCCTTTGGGCCCCCAGAAACTGTTGTAGAATCTCGTGTCAAAAAACATACCCTGACCCCAGTGACCTATACAAAGGATGGAAGTTTAAAATTCTGAAATGGAGGTGAGGTCATATGGAGGCTGATGGAGCAATCGCTGAAAAACACATCTGAGCTTCAAATGAATTTAAAAAAATACAGGTACAGAGATTGGATTCAGCTTTTCCAATCTTATTCTGCAAAGGCAGCCACTGAGAAGCTAAAGTTTGAGTGCTCAGAGCAGAGGCAGCTTTTGCTACAGCTCTTTCTACCAGTGCTGCCACACGCCTGCTATGGCAGTGACACAAGCAGGGGCAGCAGTGCCAGCCCTCCCTTTGCTGGAGACCCACTGTGTCCAGCCAGCTCCCTAAAGAGCAGCAGGAAGGGCTATAAATAACCACAGCATCTTTCAACAATCTGGTTAAGTGGACAGACACTGTGAATTGCCACAGTATTTAATGCAAACAGCAAGGGCAAAGATGGATTTCAAACGTCCGTTTTCACCTCCATCCTGCGACTGTTAGGCAGCAATGGTGACAAAAAACACACTGTTTTCTTTCCAAAGTCAGGCTGCAGCTTTCATCTGGGAGCCTCAAATGAACACTTACTTCACAAGAGCTCCCTGTTAAAAGCCCACATCACCTCCTGCTCTCAGAGGTAGCACGTGAGCCAAACCTTCGAATGCTGGCCAGCTCTGTTCCCACAGGGAGCAGCAAAGGAGCTGAGACAACTGTCTGAAACCAGTCGGGCAGAGTGACACAAACAACCAAGCAGCTCAAACAACCAACATTCAGCCAGAGATGTGACCTGCCATCACCACCCCAGTAATGACAGAAAAGCTGCTGTTCCATCAGGGTTGGGGAGAGGAGACTGAAAATCTCCAAGGGTTAGTGCAGCTGCTAAGAAAACACCTGCTAACCTGAAGATGCAGCAGTGAACCAGGGCAGCAGCTTAGCTACAGGCTTGGAACCACCATTAAGACAAGTTTCAAGCTCTATCTCAAACTGCTAAAACAGAAATAATTTTGCAACTTCACAAGGGATTGTGAAAGAAAAAGCATTTCAGGTGAATTCTGAGACCTCCTGACTTTTTTTTTTTTGGGATGTGAGAGCAGTTCCATACACAGATCACAGGAACTGGAATTAGGGTTGCGACTGCTCCCTGGGCACAGAAAGCCTGATCTCCCCTAGAAGTCACCCACCCTGCACAGATAAGAGTTGTAGCAGCATCCTCCTCACCAGAATCCCTTATTACAGAGGACACACTTACTGTTCCAGCCAGGATATCATGGGGACAGCAATCCAGAAGGTGGCTCTTGCACACACGATCGTCCGTAAACTTCACCCTTTGTCTGGTTTCATCTCCTGAAATTCATGTGTGGTTTAAATAAGGAGACATTAGAACACCAAGAGAACACAGGTGTCGGCATGAACATTTCACCTCAAAATGCAGATTAAAATATTTGGTGCTCCTGCTCCCCAGAATTACTCAAAAAAAAAGAGAAAATCCTAGAGGGTAACAGGATATTCTGGAACACTTACAATTGGCAACAAACACTATTTTAGCATTTATTCACCCAGGACACCATGTTAAACACAGTGCTGGTGAGCCAAGCAATGTCCAAGGCCTGTCATCCACATAAAGAAGCAGCACAGCCAGAAGAGAAAAGGAGACAGACAGGCTGGCTCCCAGCCAAAACCTGTTATTTTTTCCACCCTTGTTTTTTTACTGTGAAGAAGGGGCAGGAGATACCAAACCCCACGCTATCAGATCACAAAACAGGGCTGTGCTGGGCAAAATTTATAGGCAACTGCTCTTTGCTCAGGTGATAATTGAGCCATCAGTCCTTTTGGTCTGGAACCCAACTACGCAGTGCGTGCTCTCCCAGGCCCTGCAAGGAAGGAGCTGGCAGGTCCTGGCCTGGAACACACCACGTGCTTCCCACCCACGGCCCACCCTCAGAGGACATTTTACACTCAGGAGCCACTTAAACGAGACAATATCAGAAAAGCAAAAAAATAAATAATAAAAAAGGAAACAAAGTTAGTCAATACACACTGCGAGCTCCAACACATACTATACCCATCTGCATTCTTCAAGACCTCAGCTGCAGAATTTTATGCCCATTGTTGAAAAGTTTTAAAGGAAAAGCTTTCTTGCCCACACCTGCAGTAAGGAAGTCAGGGGAATGATACATAAAAGTAAAGGCAAAGTGGTAATTGTATGTGACAATTTTAAAGCTCATCTGTGCATATGACACAGGTATGTGTAATACTAAAGTATGAATATAGTTTAGGATTCACAAGCATCCAGGAATAATGTTGTGTCTACTGAAAATTTTTTAATTTTTTTTTTCTTTCTAAGCTACACTTTTAAAGTTACTTGTGAAAAAAAGCAAACACTTTTTTTTTTGTTATAACAGCTTTAAAAATTGGTTGTGACTCACGGCTCGATGAACATGAGGCTTTTCTGCAACTCCCTTGCAGATTGATGTAGGCAGGCAAAGATACACTGAACCTTTATAAATAAAATAGAGGGGCCACAATTGTTCAGTTTGTATGAAATAAAAATATGGGAAGCAATTCAATAGCAACTCAATACACAGAGAAAGAAAAGCACTTATTCACTTACGAAACAAAGTGCAAAGTGCCTGGACAGCCCTGTTAACGTGCCAAAGGGAATTTAAGTACCCAGCGAGTCGCAGAAGGGAGACACAAACCGCAGCGGGACCGTATTTTGCACGGGCTGTCACATTTCTCGTCTCGGACAGCACCCGGCGCGGCCGGCGCTGCAGGCACACCTACCTACGCGCCTCTGGACGTGCGGGCACGGAGCGGGCCCTAAGCCTGTCCGCGGCAGCCGGGGCCCGGAGCGGCGGGGCTGGGCGGCGCCGGGCGCTCTCTGGGGCCGGGGGCGCGGCGGAACCACCGCCGCCCAGGCGCGGGCCCTCCCGGGCTCCCTCCGCCTCGAGCACGGACAGGCCCAGGCCCGATCC
>VZTE01002340.1:51053-73149 GCA_013397775.1 Eulacestoma nigropectus
CCGGCCGAGGAGGCGCGGTCCGGCCCAAGGGACGCGGTCCGGCCGAGGAGGCGCGGTCCGGCCCAAGGGACGCGGTCCGGCCGAGGGGGCGGTCGGGGGCAGCCCCAGCATGGCCCCGGCCCCGCCGCCGTGGGACCGGACCCCAATACCGGCGCTGCCCTGGGTGCCCCGGCAGCCGCCCCAGGGCTCGCCGGGCGTGGGCACGGTAGCCAGGCCGCAGCGGCGCCCCGGGGCCAGGCTGGTGCCCGGAGCAGGCCCGGGCTGCGCTGGCTGCCGGCAGCTCGGGGCCACCGTGGGGAATGTGGGGAGGGGAAATGTGGGGTAAGGAAAGCCCCTGCCTGGGGTAGGGGTGATGGCACACACGGCCGGGGCAGGCAGAAGCACCAGGAGGCGGGGTGGATGCATGGACAAGGGGACGAACCCCCTTGCACATGGGTACAGCCGGGAGAGGACCGAGGACAGGGCGGGACAGCACGGGACAGTCCGTGGCTGCTCTCCCAGCTCAGGGAGGGGGATGAGGCCCTGTTTGCAGGGGAGCTTGGGCTGTTGCGTCCCCCGTCTGGCTTTCTGAGCTCCAGCTCCAGCTCCCACCGCTCTCATGAGTTTTACCTCGTCTTGTCACCTTGAGCTCCCTGCCCCGGCTGCCCTGTGGATGCTCCCTGTGCCAGAGAAATCCCACCGGCTCTTCTTACTGCCACAGGGCTACAACGGCAGCGAGGGTTAGAGCCAGAGCCCTGGTGCGGGATGCTCCGTTTGCCATAGCCATGCCTGGTTTTCCCCCGGATTCAAAGCTCCGTTGGCTTTCAGGGAAAGGCAGAGTGAGCCAGTCCCGGGCAGGGCTGTGCCGCCGCCCCGCTCCGGTGCACCATCCCGGGTGAGCAGATCAGCCTCATCTCAGAGTGGGGTCTGCGACCTCCCTGCTTGTCCGCGGGGGTCTCTGCGGACAGGAGACCTCTTCCCTGAGGGACGGGAGCTCCTCATGCCCGGCCCTGGCGAAGTTTGGAGACGGGATGGTCACCCTGGGCGCTCGAATGGGTGCAAAGCCACATGCCCAAGCCTGCTGCAGGAGCAGTGGCATTGCCTCTCTCTGCTGCTCACCCTTGGAATGGTCCTGCTGAGCCCTGGGTGTTCCCTAAGTGCGTTATTGCTTCCCACAGAGGACGGACACCTCATCACTCCCATCTCTGTGAGCCAGCAGCCAAGTCATGTGCTCCCCACACCTTGTCCCACACCTGGACCCTCTCGCCAGCATGCCCAGACCCTTCCCACCTGGGCAAAGGGACAGTGCAGCCCTTTCCTCCGGCCAGACTGACCCGGAGGCTGTGGGAGCTCTCCCCATGTCCTCCACTGCAGGAAGAAGGTCTGGGGCAGAGGTGCTGGGGACACCAGAGGAAGCCGCCGTTCCCTGGGGATCGTGGGGGGGGGATCGGGGTGGCTGTCCGGCTCCCAGAGCTGGTCCCCCGGCTTGGGGCCGGTAGCAATGCCAAGCTGTGCCAATGCCGAGCTGTGCCGGGCGGGTGGGTGACAATGGGTGACATCAGAGAGCAAACCGAAGGGTGCCCGTGGCTAATCAGCTCCCGCCCGCCGTGTTTGCCCAGCAGTGCCCGGGTGGCTACTGCTCCCTCCCGGCGTTGCCACTGAGAGTGTTTAGAGAGAGGAGAGGGAGCTCTGCGGAGCCGGAGCCGGTGCCCAGCTCCCTCCCTGCAGGGAGCCCCAGGGCCGCCGGCCCAGGCAGCGGGTCGGTGACAGCCCTGCCCAGGCTGGGACACTCTCCTCGCCAGTGCTGCACTCTGCCAGGAGCTGGGGACACCATCTCAGCACTGGGTGCTGACACCAGCTCAGAACAGGGTGCACAGGGCAGGGGGCAGGGAGGGCTCCGGGGGAGAGACCAGGAGCTGTGGTCGCTCTGAAAACAGGAGAGTGGGGCAGCTCTGGAGCAGAGCTGTGGCTGTCCCCAAGCCCAATGGCCAGTGTCCCACTCGCTGAGTGTCCCCGACACCGGTGACAGGGTCTGGGTACTGTGTCAGGCCCCTGCCATCCTGTGCCCTTCAGCTGTCAGGGGGAGGCTGTCCTGTGTCCTCTGGCCATCCTGCATCCCTGTCACCCTGCATCCTCCAGCCATCTGTGTCCCCTGGCCGTGTTCTGTGCTGCCCCAGATGACCCCGCTGGCACGTCCTGCTGCCAAGGCAGGAATGGCACCTCTGGCACAGCGTCTCTGGGACCCGAGCTGATTGCCATCGTCCCTGTCCTCACAGGGGAGGTGCTGTGAAGGCCAGCACGGCCACAGGCCATAGCACAGACACAGGGCATGCAGGGTGAACATGCTGTCGTTTGGGTGCTGGCCCTGCCGAGGGGCTGGCCCAGCCGCTCTCCCCGTGGCATGTCCACCTTCGCATCCACGGGTTCCAAAACCCCTCCCAGGGCTGGTCGGGGAGCCCAACATCCATCTCAAAGGGGCACGAGGCTGGAGTTGGGTGGTCTGAACGTGCATGAGGGTGATGCAGCACCTGAGGGCACCCCACGGAAAGGCTTTGCCCACTGCAGCAGCAGCCTCTGTTTGCAGAGGCATCGCTCGATACGCAGTATGTTCTTCAGAAGATCCCTACTCCAGGAGTCAAAATAGCATGAAATTTAATTTTACGCCTATTTGACAAAGCTTGATTTCGCCTCCAATCAGCAGGGAGATAAGAGCCCTCGGCACAAGTGTGCGGGCAGTTTGGCAGCTGGGGCTGCCGATTTAATAGGTGAATTTACAGGGACAACACTTGAAAATCCCCTGGCTAGTGAACCATTAAGGTGAGCCCTGCCTTCCGTCCCTGCGTCCCTCCCCGCGCCGCTCTCCCGTTGCTGGGTGCTAAAGCAAACCCCAGCTCTGTTTACCGAGTCTACTATTACAATACGGCTACCAAATATTTGCCAGCCGTCAGCTCGCTGCTCCGCTATAAATACTTCAGGCCCAGGTGGAGGGACGGGCAGGGGGAGCGGCGCGGGAGCCTATGCATGGCCGGGCGGCAGCGCCAAGGTGAGTGCAGAACCGTGGCCCAGGGGATGCCCTCCTGCCCCGGGGGCTTCTCCGGCTGAGGGTGGCGGCAGGGCAGGCTGTGGGATGGCCCCGCTTCCCTCTCCCCGCAGCCCGGAGGTGTGCGCTGCCTCGTGAGGCTGAGCCCCCCGCAACCCACCCCGGGGCAGCGCAGAGGCAGGACCGGGGGTACCGCAGTGGGGACGGCACAAAGAGGGACACACAGAGATGGCAAGGACAAGCTTAGGCTGGGTGCAGATCCCATCACCATGCTTGGTGTGGCAGGAGCAGGTCTGGTTCCCCAGGATTTGTTCCCTGTCCTGAGACCCTCTCAGCATGGCCAGGGGTGTCCTGCAGGGAGGCAGGGCTGGGGACCCTTCAGCCCAGGTAGCACGAGCTACAAAGGGGCCACATCCAGCTCAGCGAGACCCAGCTGTGGCCAGAGCCCACCAGGGCAGGGCAGGGCAGGGAGGTGGTGGGTTCAGTCTGTCGCAGGGAAACCCATAGGGCCGTTGTGTGGGCAGGGCATGGGGCTCGATGGCGCTGAGCCCAGCGTGGCAGGGTGGGTGCTGAGCCCCATTCACCTCCATGCACAGCCCTGGGGGGAAGAGGAACATCCCTCTGCCCCACAGCTCTGCAACACATCCCCACTGCCCGACATCCCATGACTTGGCGTGGACATCCATGTCCCACGGATCAGTGTGAACATCCCTGCTGCCCCACGTCCCATGACTTAGGGACATTCCCATTGTCCCACATCCCATGGCTTGATGGGGACATCCCTGTTGCTTGATGTCCCAGGGTTCAGTTAGAATATCCCCACTGTCCCATGTCCTGTTGCTTGTAGGGGAATGGCATCTCTGCTGCTCCATATCCCATGACTCAGGGTTATGCTCCTGCTGCCCCACATCCCATGTATTGGTGGGGACACCCCTGCTGCCTGCTGTCCCAGTGCTGAGTGGGGATGTCCCAGGGGAAGCATCCCCACTGCCCCGTTTCCCATGGCTTGGTGGGAACATCCGCAACACCCCACATCCCACATCCCGTTGCTTGTGGGGGACATCCCTGCTGCCCTGCAGCCCCACCTTGGCCATGGTGTGGCACAACACGGTCCCCTACCCTCTCAGGGCTGCTGGGCAGTGAGTCGAGGTTGGTGCCAGGGTGTGTCACCCTGACCCCGCTGTCCCTGCCCGCAGGGTGAGTCCTGGGGGTGCCTCTAAGCACTGACATGGCCGCGGGTGTCGTCCAGCCCCTGGCAGAGCTGCGGCTGCCCTCGCCCTTCCCACACGGCCTCCTGCTGCCCATGCACCCTGAGCCCGACTTCCCCGACCTCTCCGAGGAGGAGGAGGAGGAAGAAGAAGAGGAGGAAGAGGAAGATGGAGTGGAAGCAGTGGAGGAGAGCGTGAGGCCGGAGCTGGCCGGTGTCTCCAGCACTGCCGAGACCACCCTGCGTCTCCTCAAGTTTTCGGAGCTCATCAGCTGCGACATCCAGCGCTACTTCGGGCGGCAGGGCCGGGAGGAGGCCGCCAGCAGCCGCCCCGTGCCCGAGGACTGCGGCTCACCCCAGAGCGCTGAGGCTGTGCCCGAGATAGTGGCCCCACGGGGCAGCCCGGGGGCCACGCACAGGCTGGGGCCGCTGGCCGAGCTCTTTGAGTACGGCGTGCACCGCTGCCTGCCCGCCCGGGTGGCCGGCGGCAAGACACAGCGGCTGGAGAGGAAGTATGGCCACATCACCCCCATGCACCGCAGGAAGCTGCCGCCCTCCTTCTGGAAAGAGCCAGGCCCAGGCCCCGCCAGCCTCCTCCACACTGGCACCCCTGACTTCAGCGACCTCCTGGCCAACTGGACAGTGGAGCCAGGGCCAGAGCTGCCAGGCACTGGGCGGGAGCTGCCGGGTCGCCCGGGGCTGGAGGCTGAGCCCTTTGCTGGGCTGTGACCCCACTGTGGCCCCGGGGGCCCCTGGTCCCGCCACGTGCCAGCCAGTTAATGATAAACCTGGTGGCCCCAGTGCCAGCACCGGGGCACTCGGAGCTGCCGGGTCAAAGCTGGTGATGGGACGAGTGAATAAATGACTCCCGCCAGGCACCAGCGTGTGCGGCGTCCTTTGCCACCCGCCCCTGTGGCGTCCCTGCTGCCAGTGACAAAGGGCCACGGCTTGGCTTGACCCTCGGGGGCTGCTGGCTGCCCCGGCAGCAGCGGGAAGAGGAGGGAAGCGCGGTGGCGGCAGGAGCCAGCAGCCCGTGTTTACTCTGCGGCCCAAGCCGGTGGATCCCATCCCCTTATCTCGGCCGCGCCAGGGCAAAGGGCGACGCGGGGCCCCATAAAGCACCCGGCTGTCAGCACCCAGGGGGGACCCATCCCTGCCTTAGGGACCCACCGTGCCCTACAGCTCCCCTGCCTCGCGGCAGGGCCAGGGATCTGGACCCACACAGGAGAGCAGGGCTGGCTTTTCTTCCCCACGGCCCCGCTGCCGGACCTGGCTGTTACCAGGGCCCAGCTGAGGCATCCTCTGCTTTGTGGTGGCTTTTTGTTGGTCTTGAAAGGGAAAAGAACCCGGGAAGGGGCAGCCACCCCTTGCCTTGAGCCCTGCTGGGGGGCAGCCCCCAGGATGCAGCCCCCCCCATCCCCTTCACTCCCCAGCCTGTGCCCTCCCAGCAGCAGGAGTGGGGACAGGGCTCAGTTCAGGCCCAAGGGGACACCTGAGCCTGGACAGTGGCCCCAAGGGAAGAGGGGAAGCAAGAGACAGGCAGCACCACAATAAAAGTACAAACAGACTTTATTTCAGCACAGATCCTGCAGTCAAAAGCCTCTCCAGGCACGAGGCTGCCGGTGTCCAAGTGAGGAAGGGGCAGTCCCAGGGCAGGGGGCAGGGCAGTACCAAGGAGAGGAGCAAGGATGGGGGAGAAGTGAGGTGTCAGGGCTGACTTTGATCCCACCCCCTGGCCAAATCTAGGACTGGTGGTGGGGTTTGGGGTGCCTGGAAGGGTGCAGGCTGCTGGAAAGGGCCAGAATATGCCCCAGGAGTGACTCTGGATCCCAGTGTGGGAGCAGCAGTGGTGGGAGGACTGCAGGAGGGGCAGAGGGGCACAGACTGCAGGACCAACATCGCCCCAGCGCAGGCAGCTCTCCCCTCCCCCTATCCCAGGGGTGTCTCCCCACACATGGGTTAGGGTCAGAGTGGCTGAGGGAGCCAAGAAAGAGCCAGAGGCGGCAGCTGCAGAACCACGGGAGCCCTTTTATTGCACAGCCAAGCAGGGCACGTCCCGCTCCTCAGTCCCAAGGAGCAGGGAGGCAACCCCAGAGCTCAGCCCAACCCAGCAAGCAGGACTACAGAGCAGGGGGAAATGGGGGCCTGGGGGCAGGAGGGAGCCCCATCACGTCCCGTCTGCTCCTCTCACAGGCCCTGCAGCCGGAGCTAGGGCAGGGCTAAGTCCCAGACAGCCCAGACTGGGTGGATGAGGCAACAGAGGCCATGTGCCGTGCCAGAGGAGTGTGCCCAGCTCAGTAGGGCATTCCAACTCCCCGTGGAACACTCCAGCCTTCACCCAACCTTCAAGGAGAGCCTATTCCAGGAGCTAACAGAGCCAAGGGTGAATTTTGATCCCTCAGGGAAGCAGAGGAAGGGGTGACAAGAGGAGGCAGTAGACGTGGGAGGGCAGCAACAGGCAGGAAGGCCGGGGCAGCACGGCCATGCCAGTGCTCCGGGCACCGCGACGCCTGCACAGACTGGCCCAGTCCTCTCCCCACCTCCTGCAAAAGGGGGTCCCCAGCTCTGAGGGGCTGGGGCATGTCTCTGCTGGGCCACACTGCCTCACGTCTGTGCCAGCGAGAGCTCCTCCAGGCCCTCCTTCCCCAGCCGGTACCTGGCGAGGTCCTTGCGGGTCACCATTCCCACCACCTGCCGGGAAAGGGATGGGGTACAGCCCGATGTGGGCACACAGAGCCTGGGGACAGCACATCCCTGTCCCCTGGAGGAGCCCAGGCTGCTTGGACACAAGAAGCAGGGACTCACCTCGTTGCGATTGTCCACGACCACCAAGTGCCGCAGGCCCAGGGCTCGGAAGAGCTTGAACACCCGCGGCAGAGACGCCTCCTGCAAGGCAGAACAGGGCTGGGGGGCGGCTGCAGCATCCCCAGCCAGCACCCATTGCCCACCCTGATCCCTGGGGAGCTGTGCAGAGGGGTCCTTGGCCATTACCTGGGGCACGGTGTAGGGCGAGGGGTTCATGAACTCGCTGAGGTCAATCATGCAGTCGCGCTCGTCCTGGGAGACGTGAATAGACTGGATGGGGGGGAAGCGGGGGTAGGCATCCCGAAAATCCTTCAGCTTCAGCCGCCGCTGCACCAGGTTCAAGTTGGCCCTTTCCACAAAAACCTTGGGAGGAAAGAGATGGTTGCGGACTGTCCTGCAGAGCTCACAGGCACCAAGACACTGCACAGGGGCAGGGAGGGAAAGGGGCAGAAGCGTGGGACAGATGGACCGTCTGCAGAAGCACAGCCTGTTTCCCACTCACTCAGGGTTTGTGAGCCCAGTGGGGTGCAGGGTGATGCTGGGGTAACCCCCCCACCGAATGGCAGCACCCACCATCCCCCTGGCTGAGCTGAGGGAGATGACAGGGACCCTCTGCCAGCTCCTCCTGAGCAAGGCAGGCAGCAAGGGGCCTGAGACAGAATTGGGACAGCAGACACAACCCAATCAGTCTCCACGCAGCATCACCCACCTTGTGCTTCAGCAGGACGATGAGCTGGGAACGCAGGATCAGACCCCGCAGTCCGGCAACCTGCAACAGGGCACCGTGTGTGAGGGTCCCACACTGCAGCCAGCCCTCCTGTGGCCACGCAGCTGCAACCCCTCCCCAGCGGCTCCCAGCCTACCTGTGTGGTGTCGGGGTTGCTCTCCACCACGGGGAAGCCGTTGTGGTTGGAGGAGGTGTCACTGAGGATGTCCACGACCGTGCCCACGCGCTCGATCCTCCGCAGGCAGGTGACGGGAGCGCTCATCACCTCCCTGCAGGGAAAGCTCCGGGTGAAACGCAGCCCCACGGCAGCACACACCAAATCATGCAATCACAGACTGGTTTGGTGGGAAGGGAGGGAGCTCTTCTCATTCCAAACCCTTTCCATGGGCAGGGACAACTTCCACTATCCCAGGTTGCTCCAAGTCCCATCCAACCTGGCCTTGGACACTTCCAGGGATCCAGAGGCAGCCACAGCTGCTCTGGGCACTCTGTGCCAGGGCCTCACCACCCTCACACCCTAAATATCCCCCCCAGCACATGACTCCTCTGTGCTGATGCCTCCTCTGTCCCCAAAAGCTGCCAGGGAGAGAGGAAGGAACACACTGCAGGTCACATCCCTGGCTGGGGAAGAAGCTGGGCTGGTGGTACCAGGGGGCAGCAGGCTCCTGCGACCAAAAGGTCACCACCTGCACTCCCAGCTCAGGCCAACAGCGTGGTCCAAAAGCTGCTACTGCAGCAATGCCCAGCCCACCCACCTGGCTGTGAGGGAGTGGGATGTCACCGGGGCCTCCCAGTGCAGGAAGGGGACGCTCTGCAGCTGGATGTGCATGTCGTACAGTCCCTGCAACAAGAGCCAAGCCATCAGGAGAAGCCTGGTGAGGTGCCAAGGGGCACAGCCAGGCAGCAGCTCATCCCCCAGAGCGAGCACATGCCTGTCCTGGCCCTCCCATGGCCCCTCAGCAGCACCAGCCCTGACCCACAGTCCTGGGAAGCACAGCAGCCCTCACCTCCACAAAGTAGTCTCCCACAATCTTTGCTGTCATCAGCACCAGCATGATGGGGAAGCCATAGGTGACGTTGCCCGTTGCCTCCATCATGATGACCGTGAGACTCAGCGTCATCCTCACTATCCCACCTGCCAGAGGCACCCAGGGGTTTGGGGGTTTAGAAGGGCAAGGGAACACGGAGTGAGGGCATCACAGAACACCTGAGGCCCCTGAATCTCTGAGTGATCCAGGACTGCCCGCCCAGGGGTGCCCTGGGTGAGCCCAGCCCTCACTGGCTGTGCTTGGCAGGGTGATTAGCAAGCTGACAGCCAGGATGGGCTTCAGCTGGGAAGGAAGCTGTCAGGGAAGCAGGGAGTGCTTTTTCCCATGACACCTTCACCCCAACCAACACTGTGCCATGGGGAACTCACCCAGCTGCGCAGCAGCTCCCATCAGGGCGTACTTCCCGGGATCAGCCCAGATCTGAGCACAGGAGAGAGAAGGAGCCGAGTCACCTGCTGGCTCCAGGACATCCAGAGATAGTCAGCAGAATCCTGGCCCCTAAACCCCCCTCCAAAGTGGGGAGAGGTGCCTGAGGCCTGAACAACTCAGCTGCTGGCAGGGCTCCACTGGGATGTGGGGAGGCCCAGAACCAGCTCGTGAAGACATCAAGCGAGGAGCCAGCTCACTTCAGAGCTTTCAGCCGGCTCCAGGCACGCTGCCTGCACATGCCACCAGCCCAGCAGCGAGGGAAGAGGGCTGGGTGCCAGGGCTTCCCAGCCAGGACTCACCGAGCCCTTGGTCAGGTAGGACAGGGAGATGCCGAAGAGCCTCCCCCAGGCCGCCCCGATCAGCAGGGAGGGGATGAAGACCCCTGCGGACACCGTCAGGCCGTAGGTCCAGCAGGCCAGGAAGAAATACATCAGTGTGAACATGCCCAGCGTCATGGGGTTGTAGGAACCTGGGGTGGGGACAGAACAGTCAGTGCTGGTCCCGCAGCCCAGGGGACACTGATGGGCTGTGGCCACAGATCAGGCAGCAGCGGCCCCACAACCCACTCCCAGCAGCGAGAGCCCCTCTTCTGGGGCTGCACCTCCTGCCCTGGCAGCACAGGCCTCTCAAACTGGCTCTTCAGGTTATTTCTGCCCCCTCCAGCGCCCCCACCCAGCCAGAGCCATCCCAAGCCCTCACATCCCAGTCCTCCATCTCATGACCCGGCGATGACCCGTCCCCTCCCAGCCCTGTGGTTCCCAGCCTCCCATGAGGAACTTCAAAGCCCCGAGGGAGGGACTGCCAGGGCTGAAGGACAAGGTTGGGAGGACAGAGGCCCCATGCCAGCTTTGGGATCAACTGAGCAGGGCAGGTCCTGCAAACTCCCTCCCATCGTGCAGCTCCCACGGCTGCTCCAGCCAGTGCCATGCTGTCCCACAGCACAGGCTGTGCCATCTCAGCGAGACCCTGCCGACCCCACAACCCTGCTAAGCACTATTTTGGGATTGCTGAGCAGCCCAGTCTAGTTTAAACAAGTACTTTGCAACCCCTCCTTCAGACAGAAGCCTTGAGCCAGGGAGGACCCAGCACTGCAGGGAGCAGCCCCAAGACACAGGATGGTCATCTCTTGGCTGCAGGTGGCCAGGCTGCACCCTCTGGGCTCAGGAACTCTCTGTTCCCCACCCATGTGCAGCTGGGCACAGAACTCACATTCCACAACAGGCAGAGGAGACACTGGGGTTACACCAGGTCCAAGGAAAATGGAGCTGGAACCTGGGAACCAAACTGCATTTCTCAAGCCAATCCAAACCCCAAGATCCACCTCCACAACCCAGAAGGTAAAGTCATTCTGGGGCAAGTGGCCCTGCTAATTAAGAAAACATCCAGCAGCATTTCCAGAATGGACTTCAGACAGACAGCAAGGGTCAGCCACACTCTCACACAACTCAGAAGCAACACAGCGTGCAAATGTGCACGAACAAAACCAGGTCCTTGGCTCCAGAGTCTCCTGACACCACAGCCCTTGGGCTGAGCTCAGAGGTGCCACCAGGCACAGCACCCATCCCTCCTCCTTCCATCACTGCAGCACAGTGTTCTGGGAAGCTCTCATGGGCTCATTATCCTCTGCATTGTCCCAGGAGTGGTCAAGCAACACATTGGCCACCTTGCATGGACCCTCTCTGTTCATGTTCAAGGCCTCACTGCCGAGTGCACTGACCTGGAGGGTCGTGGAAGAGGTTGACAACGCTCTTCTCGGGTGTGTTGAAGAAGGCAGTGGCCATGGAGTTGTACTCTCCATCAGCACAGAAAAGCTGAAAAGGCAAGATAAGGAAGAGTTAGAAGTGGCAGGGAAGACCGAGGGACAGCAGCTCTGGGCAGGGAGGACACCTACAGCATCCTTGGGTCTCCAGCTCTGCCTGCACTGGAGGGCATTGACTGTGAGGTCCAGTGTCCCAAACTCAAGCAGGGTCTTGTCTCCCTGCTGAGCCCCCCAGCTCAGGGTGCCCCCCACCCTGAATGCTGTTCTGCAGCATGTCCTACCTGCAGGGGATATGCCACGGAGCTCCCCTGGATGGGCTGGCAATCCCTTGAGCAGTAAATCATAACAAATCCCACGGTCGCCGTCACTGCTGCCACCAGCATGGCCTCAACCACCTGGAGGCAGGGCCGGTGGATGTACCTGTGAAGAGAACAGAGGAGTGAGGGTGGCACCCAGGGGTGTGGGCAGGATCAGCCCCAGCCTGGCTGGACATGTCACATCAGGCATATGACAGTCTGGCTGCCTCTGCTCCCTGCCCAGACCCTGCCAGGCTGTCCTGCTGCTTGAAAAGCTGGTGACAGGTATTGGCTGGGCCAGACTGGTCTCAGTTGGCTTTAGCAGCTCTCTGCCTTCTCTCACTCCTCTCAGAGCACGTGACAGTCAGGCCTGCAGTGTCTGCACCTCTCTGGGCCCTCCACTCACTGGAGGGAAATATTTGGCAGGGTCAGAGCAGTGCTGGGATGCTGTGGGTCACAGCCTCGGCCACAGGCAGCGAGAGGCACGTGGCATCTTTCAGGAACTGCTGTTGCTCACATTAAGTGAGGGATTACAGCCTTGCTCCATCTGGGAATGCCACTTTGAGGGAATGCAGAAGGCACCAGCCAACCCACATCAATCGCCTTCATGACCTGTGAGATCTTACCTGATCCGGAACATCGTCAACCAGTAATTGAGGGCATTGAACAGGGCTCCGAGGATCCCACCTGCGAACGTGAGAGGAAAAGCTCAGCACACAGGGCCCAGGCTGCCCACAACACAAGGAATCTCTGAAGATCATCCACAAGCCATCCAGAGTGACTGGCAGCCCAGTCAGCCTGGGCAACCCGCATGTGGATGCTGTCCCTGCAGCCAGCCAGGACCTGTCACCAAGAGGAGCCTGGCACCAGCAGTGGGTCGCCAGGGCCCAATGTCACAGTGCTGGCACGAGGCAGGCCAAGGACAGGCCAAATCCATGTGGATAAGGGCAGCTCACATGACAGCAAGGGGTTGCCCATGACTGCAAGGCACTGACTCTGCTCAACATGGGTTAAAGGAGCTTGACTTTGCTACTAGGGTTGGGCCAGGATCCAGGTCTCACCCCTGCATAAGCCCCACAAGCAGCCTCTGCTCCAGAATTTAATGGATTCTCCATTTTCTCCAGGAAACTGGATGCCAAAGCTTTTTAGACCCAGACAGAGAACAGAGGAAATTATTCAGACTGATCAAATTGAAACAGCAGCATTCTCTTACCAACCACTCCCATAAAGATGAAGATAGGAATTTCCTGGATTGTGTATCCCATTTTCTGCAAGTAAGAAAGAAGTGGATTTCAGATCTCCTGGCCTGTCTGCAGTCCCACAGCCAGTCACTGACTGCTGGGACAGCACAACTCTGCACTGGCATGAGGCTTCCAGAGCTGCCCCAAAGTCTCCCCTGAACAGCCCACAGCCTCCAGAAACTCCTTCTGCTGGGGCTGGTGGAGCTGAGATCTGGCCAGACCCCACAGCCAGCTAAGGCAGAGCCTGCCTCAGCCCCTGGGTGATGTTACAGACAAACTGATGTCCCCAAAGCTGCTGAGGGCTGTTTCTAACCCCTCACCAGAGCTCTACATGGGGAATAACTGTGCCTACCTCGCTATCAAATCTGCCGAAGTTGATAAGCCCAGGGCTGGAGAGATCCCAGGCGTTGCCGTGGTAAACGCTCAGGACAGAGTTCAGCGTGAAGGTGGAGATCATGGAGGCAAAGAACTGGAAAGAGATGGGGCCCAGAGTCACTGCCAGATGCCTCCAGCCCCATTTCCTCACCACATGTCCCCTGCACTACCCCAAACCACCCCCCAAGGTCCCTGGGCAGGGCTTGGTGCCCATGGTGTGGTGGGGACAGGAGGTCACATTCCCTGTGGCAGCACTTTGGGCAGCTTACACTGACCAGGGTCTCGCTCCTCCTTTTGCCTCTCTGTTGCCCTAGGGCACAGCCCAAGGCAGCTCCCTTGGAAAGGAGCTGGCAGTAAGATGGAGCTCAGCCAGGCCCAAATTCAGCCCCTGAGGACCAGGGCACAGGAGGGGAGCTGGGACACTGTTCCCTGGGATGGGTTACCCTCGCTGGAGCAGGGATGTCAGGAGGCCTGGGGCTGCAGGGCACCTGGAAAAGGCAATACCTCACACCAGAACCTCCACTGCTTTCCAGCACTTACAATTCTCCACGTCAGGAACTGGTTCCAGAAGGAAGCCCCTTCCTCCAAGCTGAACAGGACACCCCCTGCAAACGCAAGACACAACATCTTCACAAGGGGCACGTGCCACAGCCCCTTGGCCGCAGCACCAGCCAAGCATCCAAGATTCACCCCAGGCCGTGTGCCCACACTGCCCAGACCCTCTCACAGGCAAGCCCACCAAGCCATCAGTGACATACTGATCACAGCAAAGCCCCCCACTGCCATCCTCCATCCCAGGGATGCAACTTTTGGGATCTGAGGCAGATGATGCCCTTGCCCTTGGGCAGGGCCCACACCTGCACAGCATGGCAGGAAAACTCAGAAGGCTCCTGCAGTGCCCTATGCAGATCCTGGCAGCTGCCTCCAAGCAAGTGGGAGCAACCTCCTGAGGAAATCCATGTCCAGGCCCTGCTCAGTGCCAGAGAGCCAAGACACACACCCACGGGGGCACCGAATGCAGCCGAGACGCCGGCGGCAGCTCCAGCCGACACAAAGTCCCTCTTTTCTGTGTCTCTGCGGAAGTACTCGAAGATCTGAAACAGGAGTGAAGGCAGCTTTAGGGCTGGCCATAGGCATGAGCTTAGGCGAGACACAGGGTATGATATGGATGATGCCAAGCCACCAGTGGGAACAGCCTGGTATGGCACAGAAGGGCACCTGCAGCACAACCCCTCGGACCTCAACACCAACCTTGAAGTCTCGCTTCAACGACGTGGATCTTCCCTGGGAGATCCCGGCAGCAATCACGGATCCAGAGTGAATCATGGGTCCTTCCTAGGGGCCAGAGAGCAGAGTCAGATCGGGGAAGGAAGAGTAGGGATGGTTGAATGCTGCTCACCAGCTTGCAGTCCTGGAGCTGGATGGGAGTATTTCCCTCAGGGAAATACAGACCTTGACATTTTCCCCCTTCCTATCCTGGGGGTGTTCAGGACCAGGTTGCATAGAACTCTGAGCAACCTGATCTAGTGAAAGGTGCTTCTGCCCATGGCGGGGGCTTGGAACAAGAGGATCTTTAGGGTCTCTTTCAACCCAAACCATTCCATGGTTTTATTAAATCCTTGTTCTAGCATGTGCCTCCTGTGCCCACCTCCTGTTCCCACCAGCCGAGGTGACAAGTGTTTCCCTTGCCTGCCTTCAACCCCAGCAAGCCAGAAAGGTCCCCATGGGGCACCCAAGTCTCCCCCATCTACTGTTTGTAGGGACAACCACCGATGGACAGAGGCTGCTGCTCTCCTGCCCTCAGCCAAGCCACACACAGGCTGGCACGGTGGCACCACATGCCCCAGGGGCTCCCCAAGCTGGGCAGCGCCGCAGCCACCTTGGCCAGCAGAAACCAGGGAATAACACTGGGAAATCACTGCAGGGCCCCCAGCACCCAGTCCCCAGCACAGGACCGGTGACAGGCTGTGACACACGTGCCAGCAGCGGGGCCCAACACAGCAGCAGCGTGTCAGAGAGCGCTTTGCGCACATCACCTTCCCAACAGCCAGGCCGCCGACCACCGAGAGGATGACCCCACAGACCTTGATCACCAGGGTCTGCAAAACAGAGAAGGGCACAGCACATCACAGGGGTGGCACAGGGAACAGACCGTGGCAGCCACAAGGGACACAGACCCAGTGGGCCCTGAGGCACGGGAGGAGCCAACGACCCAGGGACCTTGTGATTCTCAGCCCCCCATTGTGGCAACGAGGTTGGTCAATTTTTTTCTTGTCCAGAACAAAAATCTACCCAAAGCTGCTCTTCCCAGTGCCAGCTGCTGGTCCCAGGGCAGGAGATTTAACCTCTTGGCACCGAGGGGGAAACAGCTATGGAGCCAGGAGCTCATGCCAGCTCCTGCTGTGCCACTCTGTGGGCAGGGACCACTGCAGGAGGACACAATGTGCCCAGGCAATCCCACCACCTCCTGCTTCCTACCTTGAGGCGGACAACATGTGGAATCTTCACGCCGTTGAGGTAACATTTGATCTGGGGAATGCCGCTGCCGGCTGCCACGGGCTGTAGGGAGCAGGGAGAGCGTGAGTGGCTGTCACACACAGGATGGGGACACACCTTACCCCTGTCTTTCAGCACAGGGCACACCTTGCACACCCTCAGGGTGGCTCTGAGATGAGGCCAAAGCTTATCAACAGACTCTGGAGGTGGGCTTGAGGGAGGCACCTACTTCCTAAGGGCAAATGTGCCAGGGAAAAGGAGTTGGCTGGGTTCTTGGGGACACTCAGGTGTTCCCCCACCCTGTCACAGCTAGAGAAGGGTCACACTTGGTGGCCAGGGAGAGCAAGGGCAAAGCCACAAGGAAGACATCGTGGATTAGAGTGATCCATAGGGAGTCCCAGTCTCTGGCTTGTCCGCCAGAGGCTGCCCCTGAGGCACCCAGTGTACACCCAACACAGACAGGCTGAGCTAGGGCCAAGGCTTGGGAGAGCTGCACCCCTGCCCAAGGCTGGAGCACAGCCTCTGCCTCAGGCTGCCAGCACATCCCGGCAGTCTGACAGCCCCACAGAAACTCCACAGCACAGCTGGAGCCAACACCAAGGAGCTGATGCTACCAGGAGCCAAATTGGCGGAAATAAATTCACTGTTTACGAAATTTTGCATGCTTTGCCCATGTAAAGAACCCAGAACAGTTCCAAACTCCTACCTCTATGAAGGCAACGATCACAGAGCCCACCATCACCACGCTGGCGTTCAGGGTGGCCCAGAGTAACAGGGAGAAAGACAGGCCCCCTTTGGCTGTGAACTTGTCGATGTCTGGGGCAGCAGCTCAAGGAAAGACCAGTATTGCTTGGGTACCATCCCTCCCACCGCAGCATCTCACAGCATCACAGGATGGTTTGGGTTGGATGGGACCTTAAAAACCATCTTGTTCCAACCCCCTGCCATGGGCAGGGATGCCATTCACCAGATTGCTCCAAGCCCCCTGTCACTTAGAGCATCCAGGGTAGCTGAAATGAGCCTCCTCTGTTACGGCGGTGCCCAGCCACAGCTCAGCCCTGCAGAGCAGCTGGGCAGCAGAGTCTGTGCCACCAAACCGGAGCGAGGACGCGCTGCCCTCTTCCCCCATGACCCCTCTCATGGCTCCCAGGAGATCCCAGAGGTCCCAGCTGGCCAGCAGCCACTGTTCTTTGAGGATACTGTCCTTCACCACCCGGTACTTGAGCCCAGCCAGGTTCTCCACCACGATGTCGATGAAGCAGGCGACAAGGCCAGTGAGGATGCCGATCATGGCGCAGATGACCCAGCGCTTGATCTCCACCGTCCGGAAAGCCTGAGGGGCAGACAGCCGTCACACCCTGCTGCCATCCAGCCTGGCATTGAGGGGACCCCAACACACCTGCCACCTTCCCCAACACAGTCCCAAGCCTGGGAAGCTCTGAGGAGAGCCAGGGAGCACCAATGCTGGCTGACCCAGCAAAGCCTGGACACAATTTACTGATTTTAAGCAGTGCTCTTGTACCTCTGTGGGATCCCTAAGGTGCTTTTCCAGCTTGCCTGCCTCCATTAGGCCCATCTCCTTGGGATTCTTGCTGTGGCACTGACTTCCAAAGCCCCCAGGGCAAATGTTTCACATGACTCCAGAAGTCCCTCTGCTCAGGCACCTGCGCCATGTCACCAGGCAATGCCACCATATGCACTCAGATCAGCTCCCATTCCAACCATCCCATGCTGGGTCCTTGATCCCGTGGTTTCACAGCTTGTCACAAGCTGGTCAGTGCCCATAAACCCATCCCAGCTCAACCTGGGCTTTAAGCACAACCTCTTCTGGCACAAAGAAGCCCCCCAGCAGCTGGGCAGGGGGAACAGCTTCTCTGGGCCATCCCAGCTGAGACAACCGTGGGCAGCCCAGCAAGACTCACCGCATGGTTTATCCTCCTCTCCTCCTCCAGGAATAGCTGGTTTTCACTGTTGTCATAGTCCAAGCTCTAGTTCAGGAAAGGGAGATGCTGTTATTGTCTACCAGGTGAAAAGACCCTCATGCTGGGGAGTGCTGCCCTCAGCCCCTCACCCTGCCCCTGTATAATTTTCCTCCCTCAATTCCACTCCTTCCCCACCGAAACCGCCCTCACTGGGCAGCTGTGAGCCCTCGCCCCTCATACCTCACCTGCTGCATCCCAGAGGGCAGAGCTGAGATGGGGCACATGGGCACTTACCTCGTACTTGAGTGACAGGAGCTTCTCGTTGTGGGGGATCTCGTTGGGACGCTGCCGAGGGAGCTCTGTCTCCTGTGGCATGTGATGCACAACTTAGGATGGTCAGGTTGGCGTCCAACCCTCCCATCCACCATGCAACTGCTGTTTTAACTCCTTTTGACGCTCAGGAGAGGCACAGAGGACTGCAGGAACAAGCTGCCTGGCAGGCAGGGATCTGGGATGATTTTCCACCAGTTGGTGGATGTGTGGGATTTAATGCATCTGGACCAGCTGTCAGGAGTGCACCCTCACTAAGCACCCCTCCACCCCCAGGCAGGAACGTCTCCCCAGGAGCAGGTGGAGGGTTTGCCCAGCTGGGTGCCACACTGCCGTGTTGACCTGGCACTGAATCCAAGCAACTCCATGCTCCGGTGGAGGGCAACCTTTCACCCTGGCAGGAAATTCCTTAGGTCAAAAGCAAGGAACTATTTCAAGCAAACCCATGTTTTTGGGCAGAAACCAAATTCTGTTTCCCAAACACCTTTGACCATGCAAGCTGTTCCCAGCTCCAAATTAGGGCATTTACTGAGGATGCCAGAGGGGCCCCTGGGGCAGCAGCAGCTGCCCACACCACAAAGGTCACCCAGCCCTGGAAGAAGTGCTGGAGTCCTCGTGGAACAAGTGGAATGTGAAGGAGGGAACAACAGAAGCTGTTAGTGGAAGAAGGGAAGGGGTCTCGGTAACAGTGGGCCCCTCCCTGTGCCACTCACCAGCTCATGGATGTCCTCGTTGAGGTCCACATTGCTCAGCTGCCCGATGCGCAGGAAGGAGGAAGGAGTGAGCTGAGGAGAGAAGGGAAAATGAGGTCAATTCCTGAATGCACTTCAAACCTCTCAGGAGGGAGGAGCAAGCGTGCAAGATGCTCGTGCTCTGCCTCCCTCGCAGAGCTCTGCCCGCCTGCCACTGCCAGAGCCCCCCAAAACGCAGCACCCTGCTGTGGAAGGACTCGCTGAGGAGGTGGGATCCAACAACCCCAAGGGAACCAGAGGCAGAAGCAGCCCGCCAGGATTTGGGCGAGCTGCTCCAACCTGTCAGCTGGCAGAGCCAGCTCACCTGGGAAGGTGCCAGGCAGCAGTGGCTCATTGGGGACCAGCCATCAGCAGCCTCTGGCACCGAGCGCGGCTCTCGGCGCGGAGCCGAGCGAACCTGTGCCGAGCGGCACGTTCCACGCTCCCCTGAGGCTGGGGAGGGACAGAGCCCCTGGACAACACACCACCTCCACAGCCACCAGCTCACCACGACGTGCCCTCAGCTGGCGGGCCCAGCCGGCAGCAAGGGACAGCTGAGGGCACGTCTGGCTCTGCCATCTGCTCCGCGGCAGCGGTTCCCAGCCGGGGAGAGGAGCGCATCGCGTCAGCGTCCTCCGAGCAGCCGGGACCAGAGAGACAGCCAGGCTGGCTGCCAGCCAGGAGACACAAGAGGAAGTGGTCACGCTGCTCCTGCACAGCCTTGCGGACACTGGTGCCTCTCTGAGCCGGCCCCAGTGTGATGCTGGGGAAGCAGCGTTTGCATCTCCCCCTGGGGAGCAGGTTCTCCTTTCACTGGTGAACACTCGGGCTTGTTACTGGCAGTGCAGTTGCATAACACAGGAGTTTTTGGACTGTTTGGGGCACCTCTGTCTCCTGGACGAGGCAGGCAGGGGCTTGGGCTGCAGCTGAGCAGTGCCACAAGGGGACCCAGCTGGAGCAGGCAGGCTGCCGTCACCCCTCCATCGCTGCGAAACACAGGGATGCACGAGGATCCGAGCACTGTCCCTAAGCACATCCCAAATGCCAATCCTCAGCATTAAGATCTTCCCCTCCAGAGACTCACCCCTCCCCAGCTGCCAGGTTAAAGAACTGGAGGATAAAAGAGGGATGGTGAGCAACATCAGGGCTCTGGCACATCGGCCCCTCTCTGCTGGCAGGTCCCAGACTGAGCCCCCTGCTGCTTTAATCCCCACGATCCCGTCTGGAACGTGCAGGCCAGAGCTGCTGGGAGCCGTGCACGTCACTGCAGAGGAAGAATATCCCTTTGTGTTTGCAGCCTGACCTATTTTCCCATTTTTCCCTCTGCTCCACATTCTCCTTCACTCCCTGACCTGCAGATGGGTTCTGCCCCAGCTTCTCAAACCCTCTCTGGAGCCCTTTAGTCCCCAGCAGCCCCAGCCCAAAGTGCTCCATGCTGCCATTTTCAGGCACTGGTTTGGCAAAACCAGCCTGGGCTTTGTTTCTGGTCCATGATGGCTCCACAGTCCCAGTGGAAAGGATCCAGGTGGACCCTTTCCCCAGCAGTCAGAGCAGACCACTTCTATGAGCTGGGCATACACAAAGCTGTCACCTCCCTGGATAGGAACTTAGGGTCACAAGCTGGATGCAGGGACTGCCTGTTCCAGTGCCTGCCAGTGCCCAGCTGCTCTGGTGGCAGCCAGAGGTCCCAGCCAGGCCCCTGCCATCCTGGGGAGGGGGAAGGACACATGCCTTGCCCTGAAACCTGGAGGGACAAAGCTGAGACCTTGCAAAGGAACACACCCCACCTGGATTGAGGAAGCACAAGGATTTAAGGCTCCCGTTAGGTGCCACACATCTGGGGCAAGATCAAGGCAAGGAGATGGAAAATGTCACTCATGCCATGTCTCTTGTGTAAGACCCCAGGCAGGACCAGCCCTTCAGGGAAAATTCTCCTTCTGTTAGCTACGGGGGCCTGCAGAAAGACCAAATGTGGCTGAACCAGTGACACTCCACCCCCTTCCCTCCTTCCCTGTGGAGAAAGCAGCCAGGGCACAGCAGCTCAGTTCCCAATCGATTAAAGCACCAGCAGGACACAAGCACAGATGAAGGGAAAGGAGGTGCAGTGGAGCCAGAAGCTGAACTTCCTTAGACAAGCAGCATATTTTTAATATCCTGCCCCCAAGTCCTGGCACCCCTGGGGCATCTGCAAGCAGAGGCCTGGCTCCTGTCTCACTCACCACAGGGATCACATGCCAGGAGGGCAGGAAAAAGCTACTTCCATCAGCACCCAACTATGACAAGAGAAAAAGGAGAGATTCAGGCAGCCTGGAGCCAAGAGAAAAGGTTATTTGTGCACAGCTCAAAGATTCACCCAGCAATGCCCTCCTTGGGATGTTTTCAAACTCAGCCAAGGCAGCTGCTGATCCTGGGTACGTGTGATGTTGATGTGACTGTGCTGTGATTATCTCCACATAAAAACATGCACTGCTGCCAAAACCCAGAGTGCACAGACGGGTTAACAGCTCTCCTGCCCCAGGAGAGGCTCTGGGACACGCTGAGCCTCACTCTGCCAGCAGCACACGAGTGATAGCACCCAGTCCTCAGCCCGTTTGGGTGGTAAAGTTAATTCCATTCTGAGCTCTGCAAAGAGATGTCTGGAGCCTTGATCTGAATCAAAATTGGTTATCGTCAGTGTTAGTGGGCAGAAATGTTGGCAGGCAGGGCTGCTTCTCCAAGGGACCTCACCAGGCTGCAGGGAAGCCCCCAAATTCAACTGAGGAAAATACAAAGCCCTGCACTGGGATGGATGAGTCCCAGTGGTCAGAAAGTGGCTTTGTTGAAAAAGTCTTGCAGCGACCTGGTGGGTCAGTGAAAAGGTGTCAGTGACACAGACCTGGAGTGGAGGTGGCCAACCCCCTCCTGGGCGGTGCAGGACCACTGCCAGAAGGTCTGGGGAAGGGATCCCACACCTCCATCTGGCACCTGCAATAGCACACCTGGGACTTGGCAACCTGTTTGGGCTTCCTGGGACAGAAAAGGCACAGAAAGTGAGCTCAGCAAGAGAGTTGGGGGCTGGAACGTGTGGCAAGACATACAAGGAGAAGCTGGTGCTTCTTAGGGAGATCTTCTTGCCATCTCCAAACACCCAAAAAGAGGCTACAGACAGGACAAAGCCAGACTTTCCTTGAAGCCTTGCATTGATGGGACAAGAAGCAGTGGATAAACTGCAGTAAGGGAACTTCTGCTTAGATATCAGAGCCAAACATTCACCCTGTGGCTGGTGACACACTGAACTTGGGACCAAACAGGGTGCAGAGTAGTTACCCAAAGCTCCTCTGGATGTGTCCCTCAGGGATCTGCTCTTAGCAGGGGCTGGACTAGAGCCCCTAGCTCTAGTCCCCTCAGGGACTCCAGAGGTCCCTTTCCCCTTTGTCATGCTGGCACCCACTCTGAGACCAGCAAGAGCAAACTGAGGATCAACCTCAACAAGAAAAAAAAGATCTAGCAGAAGATCTCAACCACCACCTTCGACTCATGCCCTGAAGGCATTATCTCCATGCTCCAAGCCAGGCTGTATGCACAGCGACCAAGCCATGCCCCCCAAACATTGCTCTGGAGAACCATCAGTAGGGAGTGTCTGACTCTGCTCCACAGCCCATTTCCACAGGGATGAGCCAGCGAGGCTCCTCCCTGCAGGACATGACCCAGCATGAGGAGACCCCCCCCCC
>VZTE01002340.1:80367-94687 GCA_013397775.1 Eulacestoma nigropectus
TGCCGTGGGTTGGGGTGTCCCTGTATCCTCCCTCAGTGGGTCAGGGTGTCTCCATGTCCCGCCCTGTCCGTGCAGAGCAGTTTTGGGGAGCGCACCTCACACTTGTGGGGGCTGTGCCCTTCCCGTCCTTACCTGTCCGTGTTTCCCAGGTGTGCTTCCCCTGTGCTGCCGCTCCCCAGCGTGGGACAGGGCCACCCGGCCTCCCCCCAGCCCCCTGCAGCCCCCTGGCCTCCCGCTCGCCCCGTGTCGTTCCTTCAGCAACAACAAGATCCAGGTGGAGCTGGACGAGAGCTCAGGTACGGCAGGTGGCACTTCTGCGGTGTCACCCTCAAACCACGGGCATTGTGGGGCACAGGCGGGCTCCCTTCCGCCCCTGTCGCGTGTCACGTGTGGCTGTGGGCATGGAAAGTCAGCAAAGCCCCAGATGTTCCAGCTGCAGCTGCTTAGGCCCCTCGGAGAGAAGTGTTTGGGGTTGGGAGCCTCACCAGTTGTGGGCACTTCAGGTGGTTGGTGCCACAGGCAAACCCTGGCTGTCACTGTCCCCTTCCTGTCCCCTCTGTGGTTTGGGCACCTGGTAGAGTGGCAGTGCTCCATCAGGGAAGAGCTATTGGGAATTTCTGTGACCTGGCTACCAGGAATAGCTGTCATGGGGCTATGCCCCTGCACTGAACAAAGTTGCCTCTTCTTGTGGCTTCCCATGTCCTCCTTTCAGGCGCCTGGGTTTGTCCTCGTGCTGTTCGCAGCTGGGCATGGCTGCAGCACCCAGGCTAAGCACTCAGGGAGGACCTTTTGAGTAGGGTAGTGCAGTTTGAGTGGAGACAAGGGCTCAAAGCCCTTCTCCCACGGTGCTGACAGGCTCCAGCATATGTGTGACCCCCTGGACACAGCCTGTTTGCTGTGGCAGAAGCTCCAGGCTCGACCTTTACCCATTGAGCCCAGAGAGAAGGGAACTGCTGGGCAGCGAGACCTGGAAAGTGGCTGGGGTTTGGGACACGTGGGGTGCCACCACACATGGCCTGGTCTGTGCTCCGGGTCCACCACCCACTCAGTGACCCTGGCTTGTGGGTGGATCTGGGCAAAGACACGACCTTGCCCTTGACTCTGCTGCTCTGGAAGCTTTTAAATAGCCAGGAGTGCTGTTGAGTGGGAGTGGGAAGACACAGTTTGTTGAGGGAAACAGGGAGGTGGGTGAAACTCCCCTGGGCAGGGCAATGTGAGCTGCTGTGGAGGGGTCTGATGTCCCTGTGTTTACCCTGCACAGGCGTTGCCACGATGAAGTTCAAGAGTCCCCCAGTCAACAGCCTCAGCCTGGAGTTCCTCACAGAGTTTTCCATAAGCCTGGAGAAGCTGGAGAACAACCGAGCCTGCCGGGGTGTGATCATCACCTCTGTAAGTGTTTGCTGCTGTTTGGGCACGGGAGGGCCCCCAGGCACCTTGGACTGGCTCTGGGAGAGGGGAGTGGGCTCTTGGAAGGGCTGTGATCTTTCTTCTGTGCCCTTTTCTAGCAGAAGAACAACAACCAAGTGTTGTCCTTTGTCATGAAAATCAGATCTGCTTATCTGCCAACCTGACACTGATCCGGTGACATCTCCTGGCTCGACCACAGGGAGCTGCTGGGAGATGCCAGTGTTTATTTTCAGACGTGGTGCGGGGACCAGGTGGTGCCTGGGGATGGGACAGGACAGGTTTTGTGCTCTGTGACTGATGTACTCACACAGGGAGCCTGACAATGAGAAATTGTGTTGCAAGCAGAGGCCCAGCACTGCAGGCTATGGTGATGGGATGATCCCAACTGTGGGAGCACTGGGGAGATATTTTCAGAACCCCAGAAGACCCTGATTTATATCACATATTCATCCCTTTCCCGTCCCTCAAGCTGTCAGGCTGAGCTAAAGGGTCCTTCCTGCCCTGTGACTCTCAGGGACATCTGTCTTTTCCCAATTCCAGGCTCTCCCCAAAATATTCTCATCTGGCCTGGACATCACTGAGATGTGTGGGAAGAGCATGGAGCACTACGCTGAGTTCTGGAGAGCCGTGCAGGAGCTGTGGCTCCGGCTCTACGGCTCCAGCATGGTGACGGTGGCTGCAGTCAACGTACGTCATTTGGGCCCACCTTCCTCCCTCGGTGTGGGATTGTCACCTGCAGTGGTTGCTTTGCATTGTGTGGGTAGGGACAACTGAAAAACCAGGCTGAAATTCATCCAGGGATGTATCCGTTGGGTGAAATTCGTGTCTGTCAGTTCTGTGGTGTGTGGGAAGGTATGGAAGCGTGGGATGCTGCAGGCTCCATGTAAGCTGCAGGCACTGCTGGGGTACAGCAGCATTTCGGTATTTCCAGCAGGTTTTGCTCCTCCAGCCGTGGTTCTTGGCCAGCAGGGAAGTGCTGCTGGAGTCTCCGTGTCCATGGATGGGTTGTTACATTCTTGGTGTCTTGTTTTTGTGTTCCAGGGCAGTGCTGCCCTGGCAGCTCACAGTGCTGTCTGTCCACAGCCCCCCATTGAAGGCACTTGGGTCTTCTCCCAGGCATGAGTGCAGGGCTGAGCAGCACTGAGCTGGGGAAAATATGGTCACAAATGGAAGGGAAGTCTTCCCTGTCAGGGGGGTGAGGCGCTAGAACAGGTTTCCCAGAGAAGCTGTGGCTGCCCCATCCCTGGAAGTGTCCAAGGCCAGGTTGGATAGAGCTCTGAGCAACTTGATCTAGTGGGAGGTGTCCTTGCCTGTAGCAGGGTACTTAGAATGAAATGGGCTTTAAGGTGCCTTCCAGCCCAAACCCTCCTGTGATTCTATGAAACCCTGATAAACATCAGAAATCTTCTTTAGAAGATTTGGCAGTTTTGAATCAGGTGATCAGAAATTTGAGGGACATCTGCTCTGTTTTCCTGGTGTCTTCCCTGCTCTGGACTTTGCAGTGAGGCTGGGGGGTGTTTGTAACCATGTCCTAGACTCACTCTGTCCTTCTCTCTGCCAGGGGTCCAGCCCGGCCGGGGGCTGCCTTGTCGCCCTGTCGTGTGACTACAGGATCATGGCAGAGAACCCCAAATTCAGCATCGGCCTGAACGAAAGCCAGCTGGGCATTGTGGCTCCCTTCTGGTAGGCCAGTGCCTCCCACTTTTAGTATCATGTGTAGGTCTCTTGTCGGTGATTGAGACACGGACTTTGCCGGGTCCGATGAGGACTGTCCAGCCCTCATGTCCTCTGTGGCTCACCTACAGCTCCAGTCCCTGATGCAGGGCACCATTCGTAGCGACTGGGACACGGACCCAGACCGGCAGGGAATCTGAATCGTTTATTCAAAGAAACGAGCTGGTTTTATACACTTCTTCAAGGCACAGCATTTCCTTACGTGGCAATACTCACTACCTGACCTATCCCATGCTGCCACATCAGCAACACGCTTTCTGACTGTCCTTCTGTGGGGTGATCAGGCACTGTTCACCCGTCTGTCAGCTTCCGGCAGCTCCTCTCCGTAGGGCTCTGCCGTGTGACACCTCCTCCCCCCAGGGTCCGGCGGAGACAAACCTCTCTGTGCCGCCGTGTGCTCCTTTGTGCTGCCGTGTGCTTCTTTGTCCCACAGCCTGTAACTCAAACTCCATCCCATCTCTCCCCACACTCTGAAAAGAATTCATCTTCGAGGAGTTAGTTAATCAGTTCAGCTGGTCATGGCGGTGTGGTTTGTGTGTCAAGTATCAGGTATTTCCAGCTGCAGGAGATGACACCTCATTTCTGTCCTGTCCTGCAGGTATCTGAAAAGCTTTCAGGCTGCAGAATGTCCTCGTATTCTGCACCAGCCAGGACCTCAGTTCTGACCCTGCAGTCAACTCCAGAACTAGTGTGGGCAGATCTCGTGGGTCAGGCTCAGTCTAGGAATATGCTTTTCTCTGGGTACACACTGTGTGCCTGCAAAAGCCCCCGGTGGAGATCTCTGAAAGCACGGGGACACAAAGATATTGACACACTGGCCCTTGGTTGCCCTAAAAATATATAAATGTACTGTTGGGAATCAGTCACAGCAAGTAGGTACCCACAGGCACTGAGGGTAAAAAGAGCAGCTTTCATGCAGAGGAGAGGGAACTCTTCTTGGGGTACTACCAAAAATGGCTCTTCTCACACCATTTTCACATCGTGACTGAGCCCACAGCTGCTGTTCAGAGCACTGAACCTGAGGGTGGGGCCAGGGTGCTCTCAGAGTCCTGAGCCTGGGGAGTGGGACCAGGGTGCTGTCAGCTCTGATGTCTGGGTGAGCTGCCCCTGAGCGTGGCTTTCCCTCCCATCTCTTGCAGGTTTAAGGACACGTTTGTGAACGTTGTGGGACACCGAATTGCCGAACGCTCCCTCCAGCTGGGCTCCCTCCACCCTGCGCCTGAGGCCCACAGGTTGGGCCTTGTGGATGAGCTGGTGCCAGAGGAGAAGCTTATGGAGAAGGCTGCAGCTGTCATGGCACAGTGGCTGGCCCTTCCTGGTAAACCTCTGGCAGAAGAGGAGGGAAGCTGGTCTGAGTGGGAAGCACAGATGCCAGGGCTGGTACCTGGGAGCTACATAACAGTTTCCATTAAAAGGGAAGGTTTAGATGGCTGGGAGGTAGGAAAGCTCAGCCCAGCAGTCCCAGCAGCCTTGGGCTAACGGAGAGGGACACTGTGGTAACGTTCAGGGCACGTGGCTCCAGCTCAGCTCATCCTGCCAGCCCTGCTGACTCAGTCTGGAGGTGTCTGAGCTCCACAGACAGACCGAATCTCTCTCTATCAGTGGAGGTGTTAGCCCAGGAAAGCTGCTATGGAGCTGAGGGAACAGCCTGGGTGAGAGCTCCTGAGTGGCTGCCAGGCTGCTTCTGTGGTCTGAATCAGCTCTTGGCACTCTGGATGGTAGTGATGGGGGTGTGGGTGAGGACAGACAGACAGCACAGGCATCGTGTTTGGGCTGCTCCATGACTGCGGCACAGGGTTCCTGGGCTGGGAGAGGGCTCTCCACAGATCTGAGCTGTCCCAGCCCATGCCACCTCTCCTCTCTGCTGTCCTCACCTCTCAGATTGGGGAGCATGTCTCAGCTGTGCCCTCTCCTGACTTCCAGGAGGTCCTTTGCAGATCCTTCCCCTAAATCAGAACCGTGTGTGGGTGGTGGTGGCTGTAGCAGCCGGGTGCCGGAGCAATTCAGGGTTCCCAGTGTGTGGGTGGGAGGGGGTCAGTCATCGTTTCATTGTCACTAAGTGCATGAGTAAAACATCTGTGCAGGAGATGTGCTGCTGCATCACTGCACCTGGCTCTGTGAGGGTGTGAGCAGATGTGTGCTCGAGGCCTCAGTCAGCTCCACCAGCCCCTGCTGCTCGGACAGCATCCGCGTATCCATGTGGAATGGCACAGGCCCAGGGATGAGCTCAAGGGAACGGTGCTGCTGGCTTTTGTACAGCATGGTTGGCAGGAGCAGATTGTCATGCCAGGGTTTGAAGGGATTGGTTCAGGGGAGCTTAGAGCCACAGCAGTTTCAAATAAGAAGGAATTTTGGTTACTGGTGTGTATTGGAGGTGGGTATTGGGCTCTGGGGGGCACAGAGAGAAGGAGGTACACAACTTTTTGTCCTCTGTGCCAGTAGATCAGTCATTTCCCCACTGAGCAGTACAACCATAATTTATTGTATGAGAATTTATCCAGTTCAGCTCCCAGCTGGTGGGTTATTCTTACCCCTTCTCCTGCTGGTTTCAAGAGCACTTTGCTGTGTGATCCCTCCCCATTACACCTGCATTTAGTGGCATCGAGAGCTGGTCAGGGGTGAGGACAGGGCATGTTCCTCATCCTCTCTGTCCTGTCTGCAGACCATGCCCGCCAGCTCACCAAGGCCATGATGAGGAAGGCGGTGTTGGACCGCCTGGTAGCTCACCGGGAGGAAGACATCAAGAACTTCATCACCTTCATCTCAAAAGAGTCCATCCAGAAGTCCCTTCGCATGTACATGGAGATGCTGAAGAAGAAGAAGAGCTGAGGATCCAGCTGGTCCTGGGAGGTCGAGTCACCCTCTGAAACACTGCAGATGCTGTTGGTCTCACAGCAAAGCCACCCGCAGTGCCAGCAGTCGGTGACGTGCCACCTGCTCCCATAGCCGCCCCAGCTGCCCCTTCCCTTTGTGCCTGTAGAGTGCCTGACACCACTGCTGCCTTCCCCAAGGGCAGGGAGAGCCCACTCAGCCCCCCGAGGAATGGACAGGGGCAGGGTCTCGACACGCTGTGGCCCGAGCCAGATGGTCCTTGGCTGTCCTCCCTCCTGTCCAACAGTTAATCGTGAAATGAGGTTTGTCAATAAATCTTCAATGAGGTAGGAGATGGATGCTTTGTTCCATGGCTTGGCTGTGGTCACAGTGTCCTGGCTGGTGGCCTGTCCTGAGGCTCTCGTTCATGGTGGGCTAGGGGGTCTGGGCACAGCCAGCTGCCATCCTTCTCCAGACTGGGATCTGGGGCAGCCCATGCACAGGACTTGTGGATCAGGCTGAGCGGAGCACTTTCATGGGAATTGGTGGTGGGAGCTGGAGCTGGATCCTGGTCTGTGGCTGCAGGAGGAGCTCAGGCCCTCAGCTTCACCTCGACCGGGTAGTGGTCACTTACTGCCAGGGCCTGGAGGAGGGCAAGAGGAGGGAGATGTTTAGTGAGCCACTCGCCCCTCTCTGTGCTGCTGGGGCTGGCAGGGCGGTCAATTGCCCTGCCAGAACCTTCTGCCTGCTGGAAGAGGCACACTCTCCCCAGCCCCAAGACACTCGACACCCAAGGCTCCGGTTTTGGCGCATCTCCTGGAGAGGTGCCCAGGCGTGGCTTGGGGTGGGCACTGGCAGGAGGCCACCTGTCCTCTAAACCCCCATATCTCATTTCAGGGCTCTCTGCCAGCGATGGGTGGTTGAAGGTTGGCTTGAGTTACCCCATACCCTGAGTCCTGCCCATGGAAGACCATAAAAAGCCTTGTGCGTGTCTTCTTTTCCCCATGGCGACAGGCAGTGACCCCAAATCCCCCATCCTCTTTCCAGCCTTGGGTCCCTTGTCACCGTAAGCCCTTTGAACAGACAAGGGCAGCCCTGCAGCCTGGGCCAGCTCAGCTTTGGTGCCTGCTAGAGCTCCAAATGTGTGATCCTGGCTCACCTGCTCCTGGTCCAACTGGAAAGCACGCTGGAAATCGTAGATACCAGCTGAATTGGACACGATGCTTCCCTTCAGCTTGTTGCCACACACCACAATCCTGCCGGGGAGATGTGGGTGGATGGTGGGTCCCACTCCTGCCCCTGCTGGCGGTGCAGGATGGGCAGGGGTTCCCAGGGGTGCCAGGGAAGGGGACCGTGGTGCCCTGGTGGCAGCGCTCACCTGTCATAGGCACAGTCTGACTTGCCCACGGTGGTGTCGGCGCTGTCGGGGAGCAGCCACTTGAAGATGTCGCTGGTGCGCAGGCGGATGGATGACCAGTCACTCGGCTGGACGTAGGAGCAGTCGGCGTTGAAGTCCCCCAGGAACATCATGTTCTGCAGGGGAGATGGGGAGGCTTGTGGTGTGGGTGATGGGCTGTTCCTGCCACCAGCCTTCCCATGGGGGTGGCAGGGACCCCCCCATCACGGGGCAGGAACAGGGTTCCCATCCCAGCACTCTTGCACCAGCTGCGCTCGCCTCGGAGCAGGGTCGCAATGTGGGTCAAACAGTCCCCGGGGCTCAGTGCCCAACCTCGGTGCCCCCCAGTGCTGGTGACACTCACATCAGTCCCCCACTTGTTGATGATGGCCAGGTAGACGTCGTAGAGCGCGTCAATCTCGGCAACGGCATCACGCGGGGCCGAGTGCAGGGGCACCAGCACAAACTCCTTCACCTCTGCCAGGGGAGAGGACTGTCAGCCCCACAGCCACCCCATGCCACCACCTATGGCCACTTGTTCCCCCACTTACTGGTGCTGGGTGCTGAGACCCTCAGGATGAATGGCTCCCGGCTGAAGACATCCTGGGGGTCCTCATATTGGTAGGTGTCCACCACAGCCACAACGTCTGTCCTGTGGGAACAAAAGGATGGTGACCTGGGGACTTGGCACAGCCCCTCTGTCCCTTCCATGGTGCTGGTGGCCCTACAGTGCCATGGCACAGGCAGCAGCACTGCCAGCCCCATTACCTGTAGATAAACAGGTACATCTCTTTGTAGTTTTCCCGTCCCAGGGGGCCACTGATCTCGTAGTCATATGTGGATGTGGATGCGCTGCAGAGACACAAAGGCAGGACAGTGATGTGGCTGGGACCATCCTGGATTGGCTTTGGCATGTCCAGGAGCTGGGTGGCCCCGGGGTTTGCACCAGCTGGTCCTGCTCTACAGTCCCCATGGGTCACTGTGCCCTAGCCGTGGGGTGACATGAGGTATAGCAGCTCTGAAGCCCCCATGCCTCTCCCCGAGGTGGCTCTTGGGGCACCGCATGACGTGGGGTGGCTCCTGCCACCCTTCCCTCTAGGGACATTCCTCACCTTCATTTGCATCAGAGCTAAATTAGGTCAGCGAGCAGCCTGGGGCCCTGCAGCACCCAGCGTCACCCTCCCTGCCCCGGCTGCTTTGTGGCCGAGCTGGAGGGGACGCGGAAGAGGTGAGGACATGGGCTGGGCGTACCTGCTCAGGAGCACTCGCTGCCTTTCAGCACGGCAGCAGCAGCTTCCGCATGGTCCCGAGCCGTGCCCATTCCCGAAACAGGGTCAGCACCCAGCCGGTGGAGGGGCTGCCACCCTGCTGTGGCCAGTTTTAGCCCACCCTAGCAGTCCCTTTTCCTCCTAGGGTGCTAGAGCCACCTGTCTCAAAGCCTCATCCACTGCTGGATCCATCCCAGGGCCCCCCTGCCACTCACAGGGTCTTGGGGTGCAAGGTCTGCCTGTCCCTTCATCCCCTTCTCTTGCTTCTTCCCTGTCCTATTGGATTTTGGAGACGGGCCTTGCCAGAGCTGTAGTTCCTTTCCATCCTGCATGCTCTGGTGAGCTTACAGCTTTCAGAAGGTATTTGTATCACTTGTATCCCCATTTCCTTCACTGTTATTCCCATTGTTGTTTTCAGTGCCTCCTCATTACCCCAGCATGTTTCTCCTATTCTTCTTTCCAAAAATAAACTCTCTGTTGATGGACAACTTTTTTTTTGCCTTTTACTGCTCAGGCAGCTTGGCTTTCCCTGTGGGTGCTGCCATCCCAGCCCCAGCCCCTCTCGTACCTGTTGAGCTGCTCGATGAGCTCGGTGACAGCGCTGAGGTCGGAGTCACGCACCTCCTGCACCAGCACCACGTCGTAGCGGCGCAGGACCTGCGAGGCCAACAGGGACAGCTCAGGGCCAGTCTCCCACCCCTCTCCCAGCCAGGCACCCTGACATGGTTCTGGCTTCAGCACCATGAGGATTTGCATGTCCCTTGGTGCCAGGGCAGATGTGCCCAGGGAGGGCTCAGAGGGACTGTGGATTGTGCCTGACACTCCACCGCCTTCATCCACCCAGGCCATCCCCAGCACTGCGATGTCATCCCGTCCTCAGCCACGTCCCCACATGCCCCTGGCACAGGAGCCGTGGTGGGGTCTGTCCCAGCACGCAGCCCATCCCCACGCTGCACTGGCTGCACTCACATTGATGATGATCTCTGCCACTTCCTTGTTGGACATCTTGGTGTCACCGAAGGCCTGGATGTTGAAGGCACCGATGCGCAGCATGGCGGTGGCTGGGCACAGGAGAGCCACAGCCAGCAGGGACAATTCCAGTGTCACAGTCCCCATTCTTGCAGGATGGATGCTGGGTCACAGGGATGCAGCAATGAGAGCTGAACTCAGAACACTACTTTGGATATGGGGTAGAGAAAAAAACATGTAGATCCTTCCGAAGTCCTGGTGTGTGACAGTGTGTCATGGTGGGCACTGCCCAGAGCAGGCTGCAGAGCTGGTGTGGGCAGTCTACCAGCTCACCAGTTCCAGAGGAAGATAAATCCTGTCCCACCGCTGTGAATCCGCCTCTTCCAGCTCCAGGGATCACCCAGCTCCACTCCCCACCAGGATGTCTTCACCGCCCACCAGCCCCATCCACCACTGCCAGCATTCCAGGCACCCCAGGCTGTTCCACATCCCTAAACTTCACCACAGCCCTCACTGCTGGGGTAAGGAGCAACTCCTCATCCCAGCTTGTCCCAGCTCATCCCAATCCCACCCGGTTGGCAGTTGAAGGTGCTGAGTGCGGATCCGTCCTTACCTTGCTGAATGCGCAGCACCTCTGCCCTCCCGGCAACAGGATGGGCGGCTTTATTCCCAGTGGAGGTGCTGGCAAAGCAGGATGAGTCGGACACCCCCGTGGGGGTTTTGACATAACTTTGAGCTCCTTCCCACATTGGGAAACCAAAAATCCCACAGGGCGACAGGGTGGGGCCAGCCCAGCCACCGCTGTGCTGACACACCAGAGGACAGACAGGGAGACTTGAAATTGCTGGGGCATCCCTGTGGGACTGGATGGGCATGTGGGACTTAGGGGGCTGCCATCTGGGGTGGCCCCTGGATCACAGAGTGGGCACAGTGGCCAGGCAGGAGGTGAAGCGCGCTGGTCTTAATTAGGTGATTCAGATGGTGTAATTAGACAGGAGAGAAGGAAATGGCCGGTGTCTGGGTCAGGCAGGTGAGCACCACCAGCCACGGCAAGAGGGGGTGGCTACAAACCCCTGAAGAAGCCCCAGTGTCACCCAGAACAGCCCCACTGGTGACTAAAGCAGCCCCAGGCGAGCTGGCATTCCCCATGCCAGTCCATGGCATCACCATGGCCCATGGCATCACCCCAGGATGACAACGGAGCAGGTGGCTCTGGCGGCTGCTCGTGCCAGGACTTGCTGGGCTCTCATATGCACCGCTGGGTTTCGTATCCTCACACCCAGTCTTGGGATGAGTCCTGTGTCCCTCGGTGCTGTGTGGGCACCAAAAGCCCCCTGGGAAGCACCAAACCCCCTGGGAACTGACTCACGTCAGCGCCCTGTCAGCAGCCCCACAGCCCGGCAGGCTCTGTCAGGATGTGGCTCTGTGAGCTGGCAGAAGAGCATCCTGCACCCTGGAAAGCCTGGAGCCCCCCAGCCCCTTCCCAGAGTCCTGGCTTTTGCCACCATCGGCTGAGAGGGAAGCAGCGCTCACCACTCCATCGGTCTGGGTCTCTTGATAGCAGGAGGTCCCCCAGCCCTGGGGCCCTGTCTCCCTGGCAGGGGGCTGAGGGGCTTGGGCACCAGGGGCTGCTGGGGAGACTGAAGGGACCTCCCCTCCAGAGCTGCAGAGGCAGGAAAAGGCTCATTTTTAATGGAAGCAGAAAGCATAACACTTCCACAAGAGCCCGAGGAGCGGCTCCTTGCAGAGACAGTGGGCAGCTTGGCTGGCACTGGTGGCGCATGGGTTCCCATGAGGGATGCAGGTGTGTGCTGGGGTGTCCTGGTAGCCACTGGTGTGGGGACAGGCTCAGTGGGCTTTCAAGGTCACCTCCACTGGGAAATGGTCGCTGACAGCCAAAGCCTGCATGTGAGGGAGAGCAAAGTCACCCCTGACAGAGTCAACTCATAAACTCTGAGCTCATCGGGACCCACTGTCACTGTCTAGGCTGGCTGGGACCCCAACGCTCCACTCCAACCCCCAAAATTTAGACCCCAAAATGTTCAACCTGGGGGGTTGATTTGGTACAACAGCTGGGGTCAGGCCACCCTTAGGTGCACCCTTGGGACCAGGGAGCCCTCCCACACTCCCAGGAGCTATGGTGGGGCAGATCCCAACGCTGGTGGACTCATGTGCCCCACCCAGCCCCTCACTCACATCCTTGCTCTGGAGGTGGAATTTCTTCTCAAAGTTGTTGACGGTGGCAGAGCCAGGTTCAATGTCTTGGCGCAGGGCGGTGCCGCAGGCGACGATGCTGCCGAGGCACCATGGGGGTGTTAGTGGCCGTCAGTCCTCCCCGTGCCAGCTCCCCCATACCAGCCCCTGCCACGGCACCCACCGGTCGTAGGCGCAGTCGGTGGTGTCGGCCACGGTGGTGTCGGCGCTGTCGGGGATGAGCCACTCGCAGGCACGGAGGGAGCGCAGGCGGATGGACGGCCACTGGGAGCTGGTCACGTAGGAGCAGTCGGCGTTGAAATCACCCAGGAGGAGGATGTCCTGCAGGGCACAGCACCGAGTCCCTGCCCACTCACCTTACAGGGCAGCAAGAGCTCCCTAAAAACTTAGGGGGTGGCTACAAACCCCCCTGAGGTGCCCCAGTGCACAGGGACAAGCTCCTGGTAATGGCAGGAGAGCCATCCAGCAGCTCCCTGCCTGGAGACTGCTGGGGTGGCACCTGCGCTGATGGATGCCAGAGGCCTCCCGTGGGACATGTTCATCCCACCTGCCCACCTGGCTGCCCTGGGGAGGAGCCAAATTCCCCAGCGCTGCTTACGTTAGTCCCCCACTTGTTGATGACATCGGTGTAGACATCGTAGAGTGCATCAATCTCCTGCGCTGCATGACTGGGCTCGGAATGCAGAGGCACCAACACGAACTCCTGTACCTCTGCCGGACAGCTGACCATCAGCCCCTGGCTTGGGTGCAGCCCCTGAGCAGGGAACGGGAACCCCAGGAAACCACCATAGGCCAAGCCCCAACTACTGGCCAGGAAAAGCAGTTGAAAGGAAAGGGTGTATCGGGTTTGGTGCTCTGCCTGTCTCCCAGACTGGAAATTCCAGTGGGGAGCTGCATGCCTTTGTGCATGGTTTGGGGTTTGCTGCTTGTTTCCCATTGGCATTTCCAAGCCAATATGGTTTTGGGAAGGAGCTGGGATAGTGTGTGTGCCCTGAGGAGGTTCTCAGGAGGTGGAGGTGATGGCATGGGGTAGGTAATGGAACAAAGTGGGAAATGGGACATGATGGGAGATGGAAGGGTTGGGGGATGGCAGGTGATGGGAGGTGGTACGTGATGGGAGGTGGCACCCAGCTGGAGGAAGCAGATAGTGGGATATGGCACAAGATGGGAGGTAGCAGATAATGGGATGTAGGACACGATGGGAAGCAGTTGGAGATGTGAGATGGCGCACAACTGGAGAGAACACATGGTGGGAGATGACAGGCGATGGGAGGTGATTGGTAGGAGATGGCACAGGGTGGGAAACAGCAGGCATTGCTGGCTGTGCTGGGCAGGGACATAGGACCCCTGGGCATCCATGGGTAGGACGCTGGTGGAGGGTTGCAACCTCCCTGTGCTTGGCAGGCACAGCTCTGGGCTTAGCCCTGCATGGAGGGGACCCTGTGCCAGGTCTGGGCATCCCCCAACGCCGGCTCTGCTCACGCGTGGTGGGTGAGGAGAACTTCACAATGAAGGGCTCTCTGCTGAAGGTATCGGTCCCACAGGGTTCGCAGCCATCGTCGTAGTAGTAGCTTTCCAGCACGGAGACCATGTCTGACCTGAGGGAGGAGAGCAGGGCAGCCCCCAGCACTGCTCCTGCCACAGCCAGGGCCCCCAGAGGTACCCATCCCCTCTGGGGGCTGCTGCAGAGGGCAGCAGGTGCTCTGGTGGCATCCTTTACCTGTAGATGAAGAGGTACTGCTCCTTGTAGCTGGTCCGACCCAGGGGGATGCTGACCAAAAAGCTGTATGGGTGCCCCCCAGCACTGGGAGCAAGTTGTGGAGAGGGTGAGAGGAGGCTCCTGGTGCTTCCCAGCACCCATCAGGCTCTAACTGAGCCAGAGGTGCCCTGGCATGGCTGGGATCCATCCCAGAGCCCCCTTTGCAGTCACCCCCGCACTGAGCCATTGGGGTCACCTGTTGAGCTGGTCCATGAGGTCATTCACAGCACTCAGGTCGGCATCCCGGACCTCCTGCACCAGAATGATGTCGTACTCCGACAGGATCTGGGGGGACAAGCTCAGAGCTGCTCTCCCCTGGCTGGGAGCTGCTCTTGGGGGCACCTGTAGGTGCCTGTTCTGGGCTGCAAAGGCTCCCAGGCTGGCAATGGGAGGGCAGCAGGGACCCCAGGGCCAGGGAGGGGACTCCTGTGTTACTGTTCTCTGGCTTGGAAGGACCCTGTCTGTCCATCACCCACCTACCCAGCAGCTGCTCCACAGGAGGAACCTGGGCAGCATCAAACATCATCCAGCCTTGACTGGGGACCAGCAATAGTGGATATGGCCTGAGGTGGGAGATGGTGATGGGGGAAGAGCAGATGGGTGGGTAGATGAAGGCTTGGACCTATGGGTGGATGGATGGATGGGTGGATGGATGGATGGATGGATGGATGGATGGATGATGGATGGATGGATGGCTGGCTGGCTGGATGGAGGGATGGAGGGATGGATGGGTGGAGGGATGGGTGGGTGGATGGCTGGCTG
>VZTE01002340.1:94726-130027 GCA_013397775.1 Eulacestoma nigropectus
GGATGGATGGGTGGATGGATGGATGGATGGATGGATGGGTGGATGGGTGGATGGAGGGATGGATGGATGGATGGATGGGTTGATGGGTGGATGGATGGATGGATGGATGGATGGATGGATGGATGGATGGATGGATGGGTGGATGGATGGATGGATGGATGGATGGATGGATGGATGGATGAATGGAGGCATAGTTGGATAGACAGGTGGATGGATGAATGAGTGGATGAGCAGATGGTTGTCTGGGTGGAGGGATGGAGGCACAGGTGTTGGATGGGGAGAAGTGGACGGGTGGACTGGTGGTGCGTGGGTGTATGGATGAACGCTTGGGTGGATGGATGGAGGGTTGGACGGATGGAGAAAGCGGGTGTCCCACTGCCCAAGCTGGCTGCATCCCAAAGAGCAGAGCGTGCCCAGGCCTGCTCCTCTCCCCCACACTCACGGAGACGATGATATTTGCGATGGTCTGGTTGGACATCTTGGTGTCCCCAAATGCTTTGATGTTGAAGGCGCCGACCTTCAGCGTGGTGGCCACGTGCAGCAGGAGAGCTGTGACCAGCAGCGACAACACCAGCCTCGAGGCTGCCATCCTGTGCAGAGGTGCAGGAGGAGCTCAACCCTCCTTGGCTGGGAGACAGATTTGGGACAGACAACAGGGATGACCAGGGTATTCCCACTGGCTGTACTGGTTTCACTGGGAGGCGTCTGTTTTCCAGTGAACCACCAGGATGCAGGGATTATGCACCTCTGTCACATGGGGCCTCATCCTACCTGTCCCTCCTGGAAGGAGGCCAGATCACTCACAAGGCTGAAGTGGAAAATTCACTGGCAAACAAGTAAATGCCATTTCATGGTGACACAAAGCAGTCACTTCCTCATTCCCCATGAGGAAGAGCTCAGCCTGGACACCTTTTCTGGCCTGGGATAGGTGGCAATAGCCAGGGACACCAAGATCCCTTGGCTTGTGCCTCTCCCACCTTTCCCTGGATCAGTGCCAGAGACCCCAAAGACCCTACAGCAGCTGTGCTGGGAGAGAGCAAGGGATGGATCCTCCCTGACACCACTCCCCACCTTCCTCCCTGCCTGGAGCATCCTCACCTGGGGTAACCTGCCCCACCCCTACCCCCCGACCCCCCAGCAGTGCCCCTGCCCCATCCTCACCCAGGCTGGCTCCCTCAGGACTGTCTGCAAAGGTAGTGCTGCAGCTCCCACCCACAGGGGAAAGCGTTTGGGAAGCATTTCCTGTGGCACTCAGCTCCCTGGGGTAATATTTCACCAGCGTGTGGGATCTGAGCCCTGAGCCCTGCCCAAGCCTGGGTGCCTGAATGCCTGATCTCACCCAGAGCCTGATAAACGGGCTGAGAGGACAGGCAAATACTCCAGCTTTTGGCACACCAAATCTCAGCCTGAGGAAGGATTTGCTGGCCCCAGGCTCACTTTTTCATCTGGGGCAGCATCTCTAGTTAAATCCTCACTTTTCCCACTTTCTCTCTTGCTGCAAACTCTTCCCTCTAACACCACAGTCCCTTCAGTTGATAACGCAACGATTTGGTCATGCCATAAATTGCCCAAAGCCCCATTAATCCTCCCCACTCCCTGAGAGCACAGCAGCCTCTGGACCTCCCAGGCAGAGGCACCTACAAGGGCCGTATTCATCCCTGAGCCGCACCCAGGCTTGGCCCAACAGAGCATTGTGGTAAAAATGAAGTTGAGCTGGAGGAGGTGGCACTGTCAAGGGGAGCTCCTGGGGGGTGTGGGAAGAGAGGGGAGCAGGACCTACCTTTGGTGTCATCCAAGGACTCTGGAAGGGGAAGGATCTGCACCTGCATTTATGGAGAGGGACACTCTCACCTTGCCAAGTGGTTGCCCAGCCAAGGATCACATGAGGCCGCAGGCTCCAAATGGCATTTTTCACAGAAGCAAAGGTCTGCTCAGTGAAAAAAGAACCCTTTCAACCTCTGCCAATGCCTCCCATCACAGGTGAGAAGGGATTAAAATGCCAACAAGAGTTCTGCAAGGTGAAATGAATCCCTTGTGGAATGATGTCTTGTGGAGATCAGCAGCTCCCCAGTATGTGGCATGGGCAGCTGTCACTCATCAGCAGATACAAATTCTCTTAAAAAGTGTTTATTTCACCAGCACAAATCATTTCCATCCAGCACCCCACATTTCCAAAAAGCTTTGAGTATGCCGGGGCTGACAGCAGCCATCCCAGTGTGGTCTTTGGGTGTGAAGCCAAGCTGGAAGTCCCAAAAAATGACGAATCCCTGCCATGGAGCCCATCCCCAGACCCTCCCCAGGAGGTCACCTGGCTCAGGCCCCATCCCTGGGAGGGCCATGCAGTGCTGAGAGGTGGCAGCCCCCCACCCCACCCTCTCCCACAGCTCCCACAGCCCTGTCCCAGCGGCCTTGGCTGATGTCCCGGTGCTCCCGGCCTCCAAAGGCAGCTGCTGTGTTTCCCAGGAGAGCCCCTGCAGTGTGCAGTGATCCTCAGGGGGCTGGGGGGGCCATCAGCCCCCTCCCCTGGAGCCAAGCACTCCCCAGAGAAGGGGTGCTCTTACAGCTGGGATCAGGGCTGAGCCTAGACCCCCCAACAGGCTCCCCAGGTTGGACCCAGGGCCAGGCTTCCTCAGCCAAAACCCTCCACGGTCAATCCCTCTCCAGGGCAGGAACCCCCCCAGGGGCCAGAACCGGGACCAAGAGCCCCTGAGCCAAGGTCCCCTCAGAGTCTGTCTCACCCAGGCCAAGACCCCCTCAAGGTCCCAGGGCTTAACACCACTTCTGGGCCAAGACCCCACAAAGATCAGACCCCTTTCATGCCAAGACCACCAGGGCCAGAACCCCCAGGGCCAAGACCCCCCCAGGGCCAGCTGTCTCACAAGTCAAGACCCCTTGAGTCAGCCCAAGGACCAGCCCCCAGGGCCGATATCCCCCAGGTCCAGGTTGAGACCCCTTGACTCAGCCCTGGCACCGGGTCCCGGGGCCGAGATCCCTCCAGGGCCAAGACGCCCTCGGGGCCAGGCTCCCCCCAAGGCTGAGACCCGCTGGCTCAGTCTCCCACGGCAAGCTCCCTCCCAGGTCCGGCTCCCCCAGCCCAAGCCCCCCTGCCCATCCCCAGGTCCGGTTCCCTCCCGGCCGAGCCCCCCCTCGTCCCCCCACGGGCGGGCCCACCAGGGGGAGCTGCCGGCGGCGGCAGCGCGTGACCATTTTTGTCCTGGCCAGGCCGCCGTAGCGCCCGCCCGTCCGCGCCGCCGAGGGGAGGCCGCGCCGAGCGGGGCCGGGCCCGGGACCGAGAGCGGGGCTGGGGCTGGGACCGGGGCTGGGACCGGGATCGGGGCCGGGATCGGGGCCGGGCCGGGGCCATGAGCGACATCCGGCACTCGCTGCTGCGGCGGGACGCGCTGAGCGCCGCCAAGGAGGTGCTGTACCACCTGGACATCTACTTCAGCAGCCAGCTGCAGAACGCGCCGCTGCCGCTCGTGGACAAGGGCCCCACCGATCTGCTCGAGGAGTTCCTCTTCCAGGTCCCCAAGGAGCGCGGCGCGCCGCCCAAGGTGCGGCAGGGACTCCCCGGGCAGAGCGGGACGGGGGGCGGGCACAGCCCCGAGGAGTGGGGATGGAGGGCAGGCCCCAGGAGCTCAGGACAGGATCCCTGCTGGAGCCCGAGGCCTCAGGACAGGACAGGCTCCCTCCGGCGCGGGCTGCTGCTGGAGACTGAGGCCCCAGGAGGACAGCACAGAGTCCCTGGGGTGCTGGTGACGGAGGTCTTTAGGCAGGGAGGGGGCTGGGTGGCAAATCCGTGATGGATTGGCCAGGGTTCAGGGCTCCGAGGAGGTGTGGTGGACCTCGTGGCCCTGGGGACTGCCCACAGCCGCCTAGTGCTGCAGCTGGGCCCTGCCAGGGTTTTTGGGTGGGCATGAGATGGAGCTGGGATGGGGTCTCAGAGACCAGCAGTCAGAAACCACAGCTGCTGGTGGCTGTTGGGGTACATGGCCCTGCAGCCCTGTGTGCTGCTGAGTCCAGCTCTGTCCCCCCCAGCTGCCCAGCAGTGTGCTCAGTGCTGCTATTTGCAGAGGGAGGCAATAGTTTCCCCTCCCAGCAATGTCAGTCTCATCTCTCAGTTGGTGGGCAGCACTTGCAGGTGCAGCAAGCACCAGCTTTGGATATCCAGGTGTTCAGATGAAACCTAGAGCTTTTCAGTGTCAGTAGATAAATGCAGTGGTGGTTCAAGAAGCTTGAATGTGTGTGCTGTGCTTAAAGACTGAGTTCTTCACCCCGAAGGGAAACTCTCAGCCTGTACTGTTCCTGTCTTTTCACTTGGTTCTTGGCTCTTCAAGAGGCTCCGTGTATTTTACAGCTTTGCTTTCGCTTTCTTTCAGAAGTTGAACCCACTTCAGGAACTTCAGCTCCTTGAGATCATGTGCAATTATTTCCAAGAGCAGACCAAGGATTCAGTCCGGCAGGTCATTTTTTCGTCTCTCTTCAGCCCCCAAGGGAACAAAGCAGATGACAGCAGGATGGCTTTGCTGGGGAAGCTGGTTTCCATGGCAGTGGCTGTCTGCAGGGTTCCCGTGCTGGAGTGTGCTGCCTTCTGGCTGCAGGTACAGCTTCTGTGCAGGCAGGGATGGCTTGGGGAAGGGGTCAGGGAGTGCTCCAGGGTGGGCACAGTGAATTGGGGCACAGCTGGGCACAGGCAGCTGCTCCTCCCTGGCAGTTTCAGCTGGTAGAGCAGCTGCCCCCGTGTCTGTGCTCGTGTCCGTTCCTGTGCTCTGGCATCAGGGAGAGCTTTGCCAATCCATTCATGTGCTGCAATGGAAGAAAAGAATTGTTTGGGTGCTTTTTTTACTGTCAGTGAAAATTTTAATAATCCCCCCCAAACCCTGCATATTGAAAGGGCTCAGTGAAGGTTTTGACCAAGACAGGGAACAAGCCTTGGCAGTTCCTGGTCACATTGCCTGAAGAAGCTGGCTCTAGAGTTTGGGAAATAAACCCTTCCTGATGTGCAGGTTTGTGTGTAGAAGAGGCAAACCTCTCTCTTGAAATTTGGGCACAAAATGCCTGTGTCTATCTTCTATGAATGCAGTAGGCTGGAGATCTCATCTGTCTTCTTTCCCATTGAGGTTCCCCACTGTGGGCTTTGGGAAGTGCACCTTTGTTCCTGCTGCCCTTGTGGGATGTGCTGAAGTCACCTAGTTGGCAGAAGGGCAGGAGCAGGAAGGCTGTGCTGGGAGGGAAGGGTGGGAGGAGGCAGACAGCACAGTTTCCTTGGGCTCCCTTTTCTCCCACGTGGTGAGCTTTGGGAGGGCAGGATGGGATATAACCTGGATAGCAGGAGAAGGTGTATTTTTTTTTCAGATGGCAGCTTTTAAGTGACGTGGGGATTCCACAGAATATTTTCCACATTAAAAATATCAGGCTTGGCAACTGAACTAGTTGCTCTGGAACTGAACCAGTTAACTACAGACCCATGTTAGAATCATGGAATCACAGAATGGTTTGTGATGGAAGGGACCTTAAAGCTCATCCCATTCCATGCCCTGCCATGGGCAGGGTCACCTTCCACTATCCCAGGTTGCTCCAAGCCCTGTCCAATCTGGCCCTGAACACTTTCAGGCCAGGTTGGAGAAGCCACAGCATCTCTGGGCAACTTGTGCCAGGGCCTCACCACCCTCACAGGGAACAAATGCTGCTGAAGTAGTAATAAAAAATCTCAAAGTCAAAATATTGACCTAAAAGGTTTCAGTTTTAAACCACAGATACTGTAAACTCAGAATGTCACCGTCTATATTAATATTACAATTCAGTGATTTTATTTCTGTGTGGGTGTGTGTTTGATGTGCTGAGAGAAAGCAACCACAGTGCCATGTGGGGAAGGTGGGGACACAGCTGTTGAAGCAGCCTGTGACAGGGTCTAATCTGGTGTCCCCCGTGTGCTGTCCCTGCAGCGGACCCCAGCTGTGTTCTGTGTGAGGCTGGCCCGAGCCCTGGTCGATGACTACTGCAACCTGGTGCCAGGCTCCATCCAGACCCTGAAGCAGATCTTCACTGCCAGCCCTCGCTTCTGCTGCCAGTTCATTACATCGGTCACAGCTCTCTACGACCTCTCTTCAGGTAAGTGTTTCCCAGCTGTGTCTTTTCAAGTAAGAGGTGCAGTATAATGCCACATGAATTAACTGTTGCAAGAGATTTAACTGCTCAAATCCTAAAGAGGTGTTACCATGTAATTACTGCCAGAAGCAGCTCAGGGGTGTGGCTGTTGCCTCATCTGGCACTGGGGTGAGAATAAAAATAACCACTCTGTGGCTGACTTAGAATTCCAGTGTGGTTTGGGTTGGAATGGACCTTAAGGCTCATCTCGTTCCACCCTCTGCCATGGGCAGGGACACCTCCCACTAGGCCAGGTTGCTCCAAGCCCTGTCCAACCTGGCCTTGAACACTTCCAGGGATTTGGAGTCCACAGCCTCTCTGGGAAACAAGGGAGAGTCTTTGCTGGAGAAGCAGCCAGGAACATCTGACACAAAGGGCGTTGTCCTCCACAGAGGGCAAAGGACATGGGGACCTTATTGACTGAGCAGCTCTGGGAGTGAAAGTTGATCTGTCTGGGCTCAGTCAGCCGTGAGAGAGACTCAGGGCTGCCTGTGAGTCTGATCCCTTCCAGAAAGGGGAGAAGCACAAGTTCTGAATGTTTGCAAGCTGGAACAGGATTTCTGTGAAGCAGTGGAGAGAAACACCATCAACAACATATCTCCAGAGCACTCTTTAACTGTGTGTGTGACCTGCCAGTGGTACAGCCTTTCTCAGGTTGCTGCTCAGACACTTGTAGGTCTCTAAAACAAGATTGATTTAGCTTTACGCAGTGGCAGAGAGCTCATGGTAGACCAGAGAACAACCATACACTAAATACCAACACCACCTACAATCCAGAAAAGCAAATGCTATTATAGATAAAGGCAATGCTTTGCACACTCTTCTCCAGATAAACAGCTTGGCATTACTGAGAGTGAGAGAGAGGTTCAGGCTTTGCCTTTATGTTGTTTTTATAAAGTATTTGGTAGAGCTCAGAGCATATTTTATACCCCATCATCATGTCAGAAGATGTGTCAGAAAGGAAATAACTTGAGTCATAGGAAGTAATCTTTTAATTCCTTAGCTTATTTGAGATGTTTTTGGTGACACAAGAAAAGAGAGCTTGCTCTTCCAATCCAGCATTCCCCTTGTGACAGAATGATGTGTCAGGGTTTCTCTTGTCTGTAGTCAAGTTCATAACCATCTTTCCCACCTCACCTGAAGCTTTACATAAATTTATAATCCTTTACATGTCATGTGATTGTGTTGTTGCATTGTGTTTTTCCACAAGACATGTTTGTTTAGATAAGTAAGTATTAAAAGAAATGAGTTAAATTATTGGCACTTCCTTCTCTTCACCCAACAAGTTTTTCCTATTTCCCTTGCCCATTGTACTTCCTGTGGCAAGGGATAAATGGAGACTGAAATTAGGGAAAAAATGAGCAGATGATGGGTGGACATAGAAGAAAATGACAAAAGAAGCTTTGCTGGGAAAGGAGATTGTCAGTGTTTGGTGGTGTCTTTGGAAGAGGTGGGGGAGATGAAGTTGACAGGAACATGGTTGTGTCTTCCCTGGAACAAACTACCTTTGGTATCTTGAGAAGAACAGCAGAACTGGGGAGGTTCTGAAATCGTAATTGTGACAGTGTAGGACAGGTGCGTGTGAGAGACTCATTAGAGCCTAAATTAAAGTCCTGTGCTTCAGTGCAAGGCTCAGCTTACCCAACAATAACTTTCCTATCTCCAGATGACCTCATCCCTCCCTCAGATCTGCTCGAGCTGATCGTCTCCTGGATCTTTGAAGACCCTCGCTTGATCCTCATCACCTTTCTGAACACTCCCATTGCAGCCAACCTGCCGATAGGGTTTTTGGAGCTCACCCCGCTGACCGGACTGATCCGCTGGTGCGTGAAGGCTCCCTTGGCCTACAAAAGGAAGAAGAAAGCCTCCTTCTCCAATGGACACGCTCCCAACAAAATTGCCAAGGACTCGACTTCAGGAGAAGACAGGGATTGCCACCAGCTGTATTCCAAGCTGCATCTGAGTGTCCTGCAGGTTCTTATGATGCTCCAGGGGCATTTAACAGAGAAAAACCTTTATGGGCGCCTGGGGCTGGTACCCTTTGACCACGTGGTTCCTCTGGTGGAGGACATTAACAGACTGTCTGATGAACTCAATCCTCTCAATGCATCCAAAGAGATTGAACTGGCTCTGGACAGGCTGGCTCAGGCTTTGCAAGTGGCCATGGCATCAGGAGCGCTCCTGTGCACCAGAGGTGAGTTGTCTGTGGGGCTGGCAGAGACCTGGCACAGGATTCTTCTCCTCCAGGGTGCACAAGTTCTAAGAGGCAGTTTTGGGGTGAGGGGAGTAAAGATCAAAGTGTTCACAGCACAATTAGTAGTTTGCCCCTCTTAGAAAGTGATAGTGCACAAAATAGTTCAGGAAAAATAGCTGGATGGAGAGTAAGAAAGAAGAGATCACTGCTGTGGGTGTGTCGGGCATTGCTTTGCAGAGCTGGAGACTGATCCACAGCCCTGCACTGTGCACCAGGGGGTTGTATCTGGGTGTCTGGCATGGGGACAATTTGTTCCCCTCAGAATTGCCTGTAGCTGTTTAAAAAGCACTGTTTGAGTTTGCTTCAGTTTAAGTTCTGTGAGTTTGCCTGCTGGAGGAGAGTCCATAAAGCACATAAACCCCTGGGTGGGTGTGCTAGACAAAGAATTTGAAAAGCAAATAAAACCTCTTCATCTGAAAATTCTGGGACTTCAGCTTGCCTGTAATGAGACCCCATTACAGTGTGTCCAAATTCAGTTAAACTCAGTAAAAAGGGCTGCTAACATGGCTTTTGTCCGGCTTTCCTGTCTCCAAAGCCAGTTTTTTCCAAAAGACATGCAGAGATATAAAAGGGAAGCGGCCCAGCACAGGGCAGGGTCAGCCACACAGACTCTTCTCTTGTTCTATTCTCTTGAAAGCAGGCAATTTTAGGTTAGACCAGAAGGCTTGAAGCTCTCCAGCAGCTGGGACATTTAGTGCAGACCCCAGCTGCAGAGAGCGGCCTCTGCCTAAGCAGGGATCTGATGCTTTTGTCAAATTTTCAAATTTGACCAGTGCTGCTGGTCAAATTTCAATGTTCTTCTTCCTAATCTTCTATAAAGTAGCTCTGAGTGTTACAAGAACAAGCAGAAATTGGAGGTTTTTGATCTGAGGGCTGATTTCAGCTGTGTTTGTTCTTAGCTGGTACATTCTGAGCACTTGCTCTTAACTGTGGAAGGTAATTCAGTGTAAGGGGCTGCTGAAATAGCAGACATTTCAGTGGTTTGGGATTGTGTTTATCTACAAAGGCAGGAGTTTGTTCTCAAGCGATTCCTGAAAACACTTTATTGACGGGATATGTTGTTAAATTCCTTATTCTGCTTTAGCAGAAGTTTGGAGATGGTAAAAAAGGTGCAATTTCTACTTGATAGATTCCAGAAAAAAACACCCCCAACCCATTCTTTACAATAGCAGTGGCTAAAAAACCCCAAACCAATACAAAACAGGCACTGGGTAACCTTTGCCTTGCTTTGACCTGATGCCTTTCCCATCGTAAGGTGCCACATGCAGTGGGCAGAGTCACACCTTGTACTTCCTATGTCTCAGTTACTTCTTGTTGGTGTACTGATATTGCAAAATCCATCCTAAGTCTTGTCTGTCTTGAATGTCAAATGTCCAATAAAGTTAATGGGGAAAGTCAGTAAAATGGAGAAAAATTTTCTCTCCTCTGGAGGTTTTGGGCCTGAGAGAGGGATTCTGGATCTGTTGCTGACTGACGATGATGACAGATTACTGATTATTCAGTAATCAGTAATTATTCAGTAAAATTACTGATATTTCAGTAATCTGACCTTCCTAGAAAGGGCGGAGGAGAGGAAAACCACTCTGATTTCTGCTTTATCCTTATTGTTAATCTTCTGTCCTCTTTCAGATGACTTGAGGACTGTGTGCTCCAGGCTACCACACAACAAGTAAGAGACCTTTTGCAGCTATGTTGGCTTTGATGCATGTTCCAAGACACTCGAGGGCTGCTGAGACAAAATCTCCTCTGAAAATCTGTCTTTGTGGAATTTGGCCTTTATTCACAAGCACTTTAGCACAAGGATGAAGGTGACACAGTGCTGGCTACTTCTGTCCTGGATTCCTGACAGAAAGGGGCTTCAGTGCTCCCACCTGTAGGTGATCTTGCCCAGCCTGTGTTAGAACAAATGCACAGGAAAGGGAAATGAAATTCCAGCGAGGAACCTGCCCCTCAGTTGTCCCATCCCTAATTCCCCACTGGTTTTACCTGACTCTAAGCTCAATTGCTTCTTGCCTTTTTGCAAAGAGCAGAGCTTTAAAAAAACGGGGGGGAAGGGAAAAAAAAGCCTTCTGGAAGATGTAAAGAACATAATTGTATCACTGTTCTGTTGGCTCTCAGCAGTGCTGTGTGTTGGGCGTGAATTGTCCTTAGAGCTACAGCAAAAGCTGCTCTAATAATCCTCCCTCCTGTCTGAATTTCTTTCCACAGCCTGCTCCAGCTGGTGATTTCAGGTCCAGTACAGCAACCGACCCACGGGGCTCTGCCACCAGGATTTTACCCCCACATCCACACCCCTCCCCTGGGGTACCCCGCGCACCCGGCGCTGCCAGCACACCCCGCGCTGCCGGCTCACCCCGTGCAGACCTTCATCCCAGGAATGACATTCCCATACCGGCCTATCCGCTAGCCCGCAGAGTGCCCCAGCTTCCCTGAGTCTGAGGAAGCCTCACAGACAAAAACCAAACGCCTGGGAGCCACATTTTCCTCTTCGGAGCAAAGCTGAGCTCTGCCCGCACCAGGGATCAGCCCTTGGCATGGGGGGCTGCGGTGGGTTTGGATGTGGGGTGCAGATACCAAGGCAGATGCTAGGGACAAAAGGAGGGGATGGGAATAAGCAACAGCAACTCCAAACCTCTGCAGTGTGTGGAAATTTTTTTGCTCCAAGGGTATGGTATTCCTCAATCGTGTTTTGCAGCAGCCCAGAGCTGTTTACAGCATAGAGCCCGGCTGCTCTGGCTCTGGGAGGGCCAGAAGGGAAGGCCTTGTGTGATTTTTTTCCAAGCTATTCCACTCCAGCCTGCTTGTTTCTTTGTAAATGTTTGTATCTATAGCTACAGAGTATGTGTACACTGTATATTTTTGGAAGACAAACGTTTGTTTCAGAAGCACAAGGTAGAGTAAAGCAGCACTTCCTATTAAAGGAAACAATTTAGGAAGCATAAAACAAATCTGCCACTTTCTTTTTCAAACAATTAGAAGAATTTGAACAATTTCAGACAATTGGATTCTTCTCTTTCCAGTGATTAGAAGGTCCAACTTGGCAGGCCTGTGCTGGGGTGGGGACAAAACCCCTCTGTGGCTGCAGTGACCCATCGACCTCCCTGCTGGGGAAATGCCCTTTACACACCTCAGTCAGTGCTTCTTGAAAATTCGGGGTGATATCCGGGGTGTTTTGTTAATGCTGGCTGGAAAACTGGTCAAAGGCTGGCAGTGTTGTGCTGGCCAGCTCTGAGTGCAGCATGGGAATGCATGGAATCATCCTGGGAAGGACAGCAGAGCTTGCTGCTCTTGCTGTGCTTCTCTGAGCCCCCTCTGCAGGATGAAAACGCAGGAAAAAAGGGGTTCTTTCTGCACCTCAGAGATGGTGACAAAGACCTCTGCTGCTGCTGTCCTCGTGTGAGGAGGTGCAGCGGTTCTACACTGGCTGCACAAAAAAGGGTAAAGTAGCTGGAAGGTGGGAAAATCTGATTTGAATGGAACAGCTGGAAAGGAAAACGTGGAAAAGGAAGGTTAATAATAATCATGGAGTAGTTAGGGTAGGAAGGGACCTCTGGAGATCACCTAGTCCAACCTCCAGTTCATGTAGTTGAACCCGTAATAAAAATAGTATCTTTAACTTTTGGTCAGGCAGTTGGGCTAGGCATTGGTTGTAGGTACTGTCCAACTGAAATATCCCGTCTCGTCTCACTTTGTAGAGCTTCAACAACAGGGAAAAACGCTTAAAAGATTCTAATTTCAGGACTAGAACTATTAATGCCATCAAGTCCTTGTACTGTGACAGTTCTCCCTGCCTCCTTTTCCTTTGAAGGACTGAGGGAAACTTCCGGCCAGGTGAGCAGGGGTGTGAGAAGGGGTGTGAGAAGGGGTGTGGGCAGGGGTGTGAGCAGGGGTGTGGGCAGCCCCCCGTCCTGTTTCCCAGGCGCCTGCGCTCAAGGACGCCCCTTTATTTCCCCGCCGCTTTGCTGCCCACAGCGGTCCCCGCTCGGCGCCGCCCGCCCGGCCTCAGGGGACCGGCGCCCCCCCGCGCGCATGCGCGGCGCCCGGCGGTCACGTGCCCCTCTGCCAGCCAATGGGGGGGCGCGTTACTGCGCGGTGCCCCGGCTGAGGAAGTGCCGGCGGTGTCCGTGCCCAGCGCTCCTTCGTCCGGTTCCGCCTCCCGGGATGTGCTGAGGGCGCGTCCGCCGCCCCTCCCAGGTGAGCGGGGAAGGGCTCGGGGGGTCTCTGTGGCGGGTAAGGGGGCCGGCGTTGTCCTGACGATTGCGGCCGAGACGGGCCCGGACCCGGACACGGCGCAGTCGCCATGGCAACGCCGCCCCCCCGCCCCTAGGTCGCAGCGGGTCCGGGGCGCTCGGGATGTGCTCCTGTCCTTCCCGATAACCGGAGAGTTCGGTGACATTGTCGTCGCCTGTGTCCTCCTCCATTTCCTCTTCCTTCGCGGCCGAATTTCCCACGGGAAGGCCGGGAATGTGCCACGCAGGGCTGGATCCATCTGTTTCCCCGCGGGGAGAAAGGAGTTCCTTGGGTTTGTTTGGGTTTGTTGGTTGACGGCTGGGTGTTTTTGCGGGGTGTGTGTTGAGGCCACCGGCATTGCTGTGTCCAGCCAGGAGCTAAACGCGTCTTGGACAATCCACTCTCGATTACAGGCATCAGATTATTATCGTGTCTCACTGCAAGCTGTCTGAATGTTTCATTATGTTAACTCTGTTGAGTTTGAGCTCGGCCTGCTCTGTACCTGTTGGCTTATCCTGATTTTGTTGTGCTACAGCAGCTCCCAGCCCGTTCTGCGTGATCTTGCTGAGCTCCTGAATTTTGGCCACTCTTCCTTCCCCTCTGGTGTTTTATTCACAGACACACAGAGGCATTAAAAATCTGTACTAACCTCAGACCAGACTCTTTTTGGATGGGTCTTTTTCCCCTCTCTGTTTGTTCTGATCATTCTCAGTGTCCTCCTTTGCTGCTGAGCAACAAATGTTCTCAGGGAACTCACTCTGAGCGTGGGTGTTTTTCCCCCTTGCAGTGGTCAACACCAATTGGAAATGTTTGCACTCCTTCAAGATGCATTCCTTTTTTTTTAATCTACCACCTTACAGATTTATCTGGCTTTTGGCACTGTGGGAGCTTTCTGCAACTGCCAATAGCTTTAGATTTTCCCATCCTGGAAATCTCTGCCCTATCCTAAAGGATCATCTGCCAGTTTTGTTGCATGTTTATTCCTCTCTCCTTCCATCTAGTTGTTATGAACCTGCTGAATGGACTCTCTTTTCACTGTGGATTCATCCTAGATGGTTTTAATCTAATTAATCCCTGCAATTAATTTCTTTTAATCTGCCACAGGCTCTCCTTAGTCCAGGTTAGTATCCTCAGAAGTCCTTATGGAGAACACTTGTTGGGAGCATTTGGGAGCACTAGGGCATGGTGTATTTTCAGATAAACCAATTGTCTGTGTGAATAAACTCCAGAAGGTGTCTCACAAGTGAGGTGAAAAAAACCCAAACAAACCGAAAAACCCCCCAAAACTCCAACTGCTGTCTCTGTCCCAATGTGTTATAATTAATGTGTGAACTCATTTACAAGAGAAGCCTGAGCAGCCTCGCCCCCCTCAGAAGCAGTGACAGGGACTTCTAAAGTAGAAGGTTTTCTCTTGCAGGTTAAAAAGTGGTTCTGTTATATCTTGTAAACTGCTCTAATTGCTGTTTCCATACCCGGTGGCAAAGAAAGAAACATTCAGTAGCAGTGCTGAGACAATGTTTTCCTCTTTGAAGTTGCTGCTGTTTCTCTCAGCAGGTGTTTTATGTGTTTAAGGCAAATTGACTTCTCCTGTCTGACTAGCTGGGAAGCAGCTGTCCTGTGAATGCCTCTTAAAACCTCTGGCATTCCTAATTTTCCCTTCTTTTCCTAAACCAGCGTCAATCATCCTGACTTCTGGTATCCAGACTGGACTTGGATGAGGTGAAACATTGTGGGAACTGCCAGTGGAATTCAGAAAATGGTCTTCAGTCAAAGAGCCTTTAACAGAGCATGTGCATTTATTTATATTAACAAATTCTGGTGCTTCTCTCATGTCTGGTGTTATTTCTTTCCCAGTAAGGATGATCTTTATTTGCATATAGGGATGGGGTTTTTTTCTTGGTGGAGGGTTTTTTGGGGAGTGTTATGAATACAGGGGTTGGGCCAGTATGGTCCATCAGTCAGTGAGTCAGTGCTGGGCTCGGAGCCCGTCGGCTGATGGGAGCTGGTCCTGTCACCCCAAAAGCCATTCCCTCATTTCCTGCCTATTTTCCACCTCTCTGGCCCTCACCCCAGCCACTCCCAGTGTAATTTATGGAGTGAGCAGCTGAAACTGTGGTTGCAAAGGCTGACTCTGGGTGACAGCGCTGTTGTAAATACCTGAGGAATTACAGGTGCAAACTCAGAGACTTCCTGGCAGAGCTGATTCAGAAATCCTGGTAGCTCTGCCTTCCTGCTCCTCACAGGCTGCTGGGCTGGAGGCAGCCCTGGGTCACGGAGAGGGATTCCCTTCAGTGACGTGTTCAGATGCTTTTAAAGAACCAATTGGGCTTCAGCTATTCAGAGTAACAGCAGAAAAAGATCTGCCTTAGCTGAGCACCTTGTCTACAAACTTGGAAGCCAATTGCTATCCAAAATCATTCTCTGAGTGGGATCACTCCTACCTTCCTGGTTTTTTAACCAGTCACAGCATGTCTGGTGGCTCCAATGCAGTGTTGCAGAAAGACTTAGAGCTTCACTTCTCACTCTGCGTTCCCCCACCCACTTTCCTCCATGCAGAGAGGTAGAAACAGGAGCTGCTCAGTTGTGCAACATTAGCTTTTAATTAAGTGTTAATTTCTGCTTCTCGACTTATTACTGTGCTGTCAGAGCAGACGCCTATGTCAAAATCCATTTTAAATGTTACTAGTTTAAAACAGCAGCACTGCAGTTTTTAAGTTGAACCTGAGTGTCTCATGCTTGGAAAACTGCTGAAAAAGGAAAGGAAAAGGAGCCATTTTGGCTCAAATTTTAAAGTCGGGATCTTGGAGAGGTGTTAAGTTTGGGGCACTTGTCTGACAACTGAGGAAGGAATGTTCTTTTCAAGCTTTTTCAAAATTATTTTATTTAAAAGCACCTTGTTTGCAGTAACCTCTGGAAAGTTGTGTTGGTGTCTCCTGTGAGGGCGTAGGTGGAGGGGTTGGGTTTTGTCGATGCTGCTCCATAATGAGGACAGTGTGTAGGAAATGGAGGCAGCCTCAAATCCCCTTCTCCAGGGGTTTGTAGGCTGAATTTCTGGCTGGTTTTTTCAGTCACTGCACACATTTTCTGTTTGGGTGTTTATTCTAATTCAGAAAGGGCAGCGGGCCTGCAGGTGTGACGGATTGTTTGGGGTTTTTTTGTTTGTTTTCTGGAGGAAGAGCTGCCTTTTGGAAACTTGCTGTGTATTAAACCTCCCCTCCAGCGAGGAGCCTGTTGCCAGTGTACCTCTTTTGTGACCCTTGGGTTTGAACTCCCCACAGTGCCACTGTCACAAAGCAGATTTTCCCTTCTTCATCTTAACAAGAAAAGATTTAACAGGAAAACCCTCTTAGAGATTCTTGTTTGCCATTCCCCGGAGGAGTTGCTGTATCTGGGGCAGCAGGAAGCCATGCCGTGTGCAGTGTGCTTTAGAGACACTTCATTTGCAGACCAGCTCCTGTGAAATCCACGGCTCCAGTAATGTTTCCAGAGCTGTAAGGTGAAAGAACAGCTCAGAAAGCAACCCACATGCAAAACATTAATGTTTTTGCTGCTGGGAGTCTGACACGTCCAACTCCAAGTGTGCAGAAGATCAGGGATATGAGTATAAAAGGATATTCACTAACAGTAAGTTGTTTTTGTTTCTTATAAATAACCACTGCTTGCTACGCAGGTAGAATGACATTTTGCCTTCTCACTTCTTAATATCCTTTTGGGGACTGTTTCAAATCCTGATGCTTCATGGCAGGAGGCCGAAGTGTTAATGACAGTGATTCTGTGTGTTTGGCTTGGAGGCTTTCAGTGCTATGGTGTGCACACCTCAATGCAGGCAGAGTAGAAAATTGTGTGGAGCTGGAGACAAGGCACAAATGTGTTCTTAGAACGGTGTTTTCAGAATTTCAGAGCTGAGGAAAAATAGTCTGAGCCATCTGGGGTGAGAGGGCTGAATGCCAAGATGGTTTTCCCAGGTTGTGTGTGACAGTGCTACCTTCCTTGCTGCCAGAGTTCAATGTGCTCTGGCCAAGCTCTTGTAGCTGTTCCACACGAGGAGGCTGTAATATCCAGTTGACTTGTTTGGTGGGAGCCTGATTTAGCAGGGTGATACAGCAACATGCTGAAATCACAGCAGAAGGATAACACAGTGATGGCAGCGTATGGTTGAATCCAAACCCAGATGTGGTGCCTGTTCCTGCTCTCTGTGTGCTCACTGTCAGGGTGCTCAGGAAGGAGTACACGGATTGAAGCCTGCTTTGCTTCCTTCAAAATTTAGTTTTTTAATTGTCCAGTTCTTATACTTTGGGTTCAGCTGTGTGTAAGTTTCCCCCGCATTGGTCTGGCTCTCTCAGGAAGATGTGATTCTTTATTAATTGTCTCAGGGCACCTGACAATTCACTGGTGCAGATGTCTTATCTCAACCCAAGGTTACCCTCCAGCCTCCCTGGGGCTGAGATGAATTCAGCTTTCTTTACAACACATTCTTCCCCCAGCTCACTGGGTTTTGCCCTCCTCCACTGTGGGGTGCTAGTCAAGCACACTGCCCTGGATGGATTTACTGGAGAAGAAAGTCCAGGCACTGACAAACTCCTTTCTCCAGAGTGATGTTCCCAGGAGAATCCCGTCAGTGCTTGGGATGTGCTTTGGGGGCAGATGGGATCCACATGGCAGATTGACCTCGTGTGTTCCACATGTGACAGCCTGGGGAGCTGTGCCCGGGCAGGTGGTTGGGGAGGGCAGTTTTCTGCACAGAAAGAAGCTGCTGTTGAAGGAATTTAAATAATGAGGAGCTCCAAGTCTTGAGCTAGTGCACACCCCTGAGTGACCTGGGGTCCATGAGGGGCTCTGAGGCTCAGTGCTTTTGATTCTGGTAGAAATGGCAGAAAAACATGGATCAAAAGGTGTTCTGGGCTGTTGTAAAGTCACATAATCGGAGCCTGCTTCCACCCACATTATTGCATTTTTTTCAGACCAAGGCACAAAATCAGTCATTTTGTCCTAGATTTCTCATCAAGAATCTCACTCATTCCAAGCTTCTGCTAATGTAGGGAATTAAGTGCTGGTGGTTCTGGGAAGCACTCCTGTGGGATGTGATGAGTGTACAGGGATGGAGGTGAAACGATCACCGTTCAGCTCGTGACCATGAGCTCCAGGCTCTGTGGGTTTGCTTAACACGGTGGGAATGAGGGGAGCTGTACCTTCTGGGGTTTGTGTGCTGCCTGTCCCAAAGGAACCTGTGTGGCGTTCCTAGAAGGAGCAGGAGCATTAAATGTGATAAACAGAGTGTAACAAATGGCCTGTCGAGGTGTGCTTGCACTGCACACTGGCAGAGCTGGGGGGTGTTGGTGCAGGCAGCACATTTGATGCCCCAGCTTCCAGTTGTGCCTTTAGATCCAAAGGAACTAGTCTGATTCCAGGCAGGGTGAAGAGATTTGCTCCTCACTGACATTATGTGGGCCTAAGCAACCTGATCTAAGTTGGATTCAACCCCAAAGGGTCTTTCCAACCTAAGGTTTTTTATTCTGTGACCACACTTGAAGTACTACCGAGAAGCTGTCAAGCCAAGTATTTAAATATCTTTAAAAATTTGGCTCCTGTTTCTTGGATAATGTTGCCCTAAGTCCTGGAATCACCTCTTTGAGATTCTTAGTAATGTATCCATGATGTTTTCAAATCCAGTTGCACTTTCATTGAAATGAAAGGAGCTTGGTGACAGAGGTGTCTGTGTGGAACATTCCCTGCGAGACCAGTAACCTAAAAACACAGTAAGCTGAAAATGAAATGCAGCAGGGAAATCTTTACTGCTTTGTGGAATTAGACTGGTTTAGACTGAATGGTTTAATGTAAATCAAATCCCTAGTGCCAGATGGCACAAGGCAGAGAGACTTATAGCTGTGAAAATTCCTGTTCTTGTTCTGGAAGATAATAGCAGAGTTCATGGCTGTTTTGGACACTCTGGTGCTCAGTCACAGCTAAAATCCTGCATTTTGGTAGCTTTAAGGTTCTGTCTGGGCTTTGTTTGATCCTATTTATTTACAAGTGAGCGAGGATGCCAAATGTTATTAATTTTTTTTCCTGGAAATCTTGTCTTAGTGGGATCTGAGGACTGTCCACACTGGAATCGCAAAAGAGGATTTGGTGGTGACACTGGAGCTGCACCTCTGGTATGAGGGTACCAGGCACAAGGAAATCCATCTCTGTGCCTGTGTGCAGATCTTCCAGGGAGTGTCTGTAAAGTGAAATAGAGCTACTGTAATGTGTCCTGCAGTGCTGGGCAGGAGCTGACAGGACAGGGCCAGCCTGGGTGCTCCCCATGCCCAGCGGGCTGTTCGGTGTCGCTGCCATTCCTCTGGAACAGCCCTGTCGTGCTGTGTCCTTAGGGCTTGTCTGCAGGAACCTAATCTTTTCCTTCTGTGGAACGACAGCAGATAATCCTTAATAATCCAGCAGGAGTGTGCTCAAAGTGAATGCTTTGAATTCCTGAAGGTGAAAATCTTCATCTTGAGTCTCTGAGGATCCGCACTGTTTAATGCTGGAGGTGCTGGGACACTGGGCTGGCTCTGTGTGCCTGTAGGGACAATGCTGCCTGAATTATGGGAGCAACTTATAAACACCCACAGCCTGCCAGGGCTCTTCCTTATTCTTCCCTGCAGCTCTGCTGCTTTCTGTTCAGGATGAATTGATTTCAATTAGCTTGTAAGTAAAGTAAAAGGTATTGATGGACTTTGATCCAGCTTTGTTTCTGCAAGTGAAGAAGATTCCTTCATGCTGGTTTTTGTGTGAACACTAAATTTAAAGCCAATACATCCTTTACTGGGAGCTGTAATTGTAAACAATCCTAGTTACTATTCATTTGACTTTAGTCTTAGATTACCTGGCTTTTTTTCTGCCAGGAAATTCAGTGATATTTATTGCTAGATGGTAACATTTTTATTTGGGAATTTCATGAGTTTATCTGCTTGGAAGCTGAAGTAAAAATAAAAATTAATGAAACCAGCATCTTGTTCACTGGTGAAATCCAACTCATTTTTGAAGGATGCACAAGGCAGAAACATTGTTAAAACATGTCTAACAGTGCTAAACAAGGGAAATCTCAACTTGTAGAACCACTTGGCCAGGTTTTTGTAGGTATGGAAGTGCTCAAGGGATTTTCAAACATGTTTAAGCAGCTGCCTCCCAAAGCATCAGGCTTTATCCTGCATTTGAACACCCTGCTGGATTAAGAGTGCTGGTTCTGTGTGGCTGCCTGTCTCTCTAGAAATGTGACATTATGTAGATTTTATTAAGATTTTTTAAAAATACAAGACTTCTGAGAGGGAATGAAAACTTCCTGCTCTTGAGAAAAGCTTGAGCTGAGGTTTCTTAGCTATGAAGCATCTGGTTCATGTAAATAAACTGTTCCTGCACCTGTCTCTAAACAAGAACTGCTCTTTCTCGATGGGACCTGGAAGTGCTGGTGGTGGAAATGTCAGTGCCTGTACTTGGCTCCATCGTGCTGAGTGAGCAGGGACAATTCCTGGAGGCCCAGCCATGGCTTGGGCCAATGCTGGAGCCAAAGGCTCTGCTGCCTTTTAGACAGAACTGTGAAATGCTGTTCTTTAGCTCATTATAGCTAGAGCTTATTGATGCCAAAGATTTATGACATTATTTTTAAATAGTAAGTTCAGGCCTCACAATGTAATTTAAAATGATATATGTCAAGATGGCTTATTTAGTAATGCACTTACTATTTCTTTTCATCCAACTTCCATTACTGCTAAATATTTGTAGTAAGGATTTGACAGGTTCCTCTGAGCTACCCCATACACTTGAGGCCAAAACATTTTGCCAGGTTCGTTTCAATAGAGCAAGGCAGAAAACTAGTAAAAATGCTTGAAACCTTTATGCTGTCCTGTATTTTTGAAATGAATTTGTAATGCATTAATATCTGCAGGTTTTAGGTAAAAAAGGGAATTAAATGCTGTTTCTAGTTCTACTCGCTCCTGACTGCAGTATTTTGTAGAAAGGTGTGCTCAGAGCTTTTTCAAACGTTTATCTGCACTATCCCTTCATAAGCATGAAATGTTAAGTAAAATATGAAATGTTGGCTCATTTTCTAATACTCCTGAGCAAGTGCTTCCTGTTTTGACAGAAGGGTGAGGTCACTGTGCCCCCTTGGAGACAGTGGGTGGTGTTGGCCATGTCACCTCCCAGACCGTGGCCATCATGTGAACCAAAGGCTGACACCTGAGAAAAAGATATTAAAAGAAATAACATAACTTCACTTCGGCTTTTCCAAAGTGGCCGTGGACACCCCAAGTTAACCACATGTCCCTGGAGCCTGTGTTTGGCATCTCAGTAGCCACCACTTGGTCTCAGAGGTCAGAACTTGTGTTGTCAGTGTTGCTGCCTCTAAACCCCTAAAGGCCCTTTTAACTTCCATTGAGTCCCAGGGTTTTGTTTTACACTGATACTGTTGGGTTTTTTTTAAATTTTGTGCTTTCAAACGTGTGTTTAGTCCTCTTAATTTGACTCTGAAACTGATCAGGTCACTGTGTTGGCTGAGACTTGAGTTCAGGACTTTGGCTGTGTTAAGGACAGCATTGCCACAGGCTGTGCCCAGGGCCAGGACCTGCTCTTGGGTGTTTTTCCACGTATCCCTGAAGGCCCAGAGCCTATCACCTGGGTATGAAAGGAGTTGATTTGCCTGGAATTTCTTCTCTCTTAGTCATAGCAGCCACTTACCACGCTCTTCCAGCAGCAGCGACACCTGGCCAGGGAGGAAGGGGCACAGGTCTGCTCTCCTTAACCCCTGTGGCGGGACATGGTGCCAGACGGGTGTCCCAAATGTCCTTTAAATGTGCTGGAGCATTTGGATTGTGTCACGTACTGGATGGAGCAAGTCCCTGCAAACACAACCAGCCCTGAGTGTCTGAATTTGAGGGGAGGGGGATTATCCTGTTCAACAAAACAGTCATGGATTACTTTTTTGAGGCTGGCTTCAGCTACGGGATAATGCGTAATGCTTGCCCAGCTCTTTGAGAATGTGGTGTTAAATACACACGGACTAATCCTCATAGGAATGTGTCCTGTGCTGGCTCTGCCTCTCCGGCAGCGGCTGCCCTGCCTTCTCTACTCATTAGCAAAACCATGGCTCTGGCATGGTGGTTTCATTTCTCTCTGATTTATTAATGCTGAGAAGGGGTGTTGCCTTACAGGAGCATTGAAACTTTTCAAGAAAAGTGATCCTGTGGTGTGTCACAGCTCTGAAATGGCTCAGCAAAGGGTTCAGCAAGTGTGGGGGGATGAGACGGGTCCACATCATCAAGCACCAGTGGTGTGGATCAGATGAGCCACAGCCAGCAAATGTTTGTCCTTCCTTCTTCAGGGTCCCATGCGGTGAAACTGAGGCTTCTTAAAAGGTCACCAGAGCCTGGCGCGCTGGGGAGCGTGTGCACCACTGTGACAGGGTACAGATTCCAAGTCTGGCCTCTGAGGGCTTGAGCCAATTCTGGGAGTGTAAAATAAGTTTTAAAGGCAGCAAGCAGTGCAGGTTTTGTAGGTGCTTAAGTTGTTTTGAAACTGGCACCTGGACTGACTGTGAATGCTGTGGGCTGCTCAGTAAACACCCAGCCACAGTCCTAGAACAGGCTGTAAAATAGCTCTGATGTTTTTTACGGAATTCTTTGGACAGGAACAAGTGATCCATTTCAGTACAGAGTGACTGTACCTGGCAAAGTAGGATCATAGAATATGCTGAAGGAAGGGACCCATCAGGATCATTGAGTCCAGCTCCTGGCCCTGCACAGGACACCCTGGGAATCCCACCATGTGCATGAGAGCTTGTCCAAGTATGTTTAATAACTTAATAATTTACAACTAAATGCTAAATTGTAAGTTTGGCAACTTAAAATTGCCCAAACTGGCAATTGTAACTTTGCCAGTTACAATTTTTGTGTTGCAGCCGCTCAAATGACATATGCAGTCCAATGGGGAGTGTTTAAATCTGTTCCTCCTCAAGCTCTGAGTTTTAATTCAAGAACACTGGAGAGCTGAGCATCCCTTTTCACAGGAGGGCATAGACAAACACTGCTCTGCAGCTTTTCCCTTATAACTTGGCACTTTGAAACCAAGACTTGAGACTATTAAAATTGGGAAAAGAAAGTAAAAATTTTAAGTAATTTGTTTTTGTTAAGGGTGGTGGCTTTGGTTTTTTTAATTTGCATCCTGCTCTGGTTCTTTTACTTGGGAGGGTTGGAGTGAGAGAGACAAAGGAACCAACTCCTCCTGTTTTCACTCGCCTTGTCTGTCTCACATGGGGCTTTGTCCTGCCTAAAACGTGTTCTCCAGTCATCCATCAGTGCTACAAATGCATTTACAACCACTTTGGCTATCACTTGCTTCTTTCTCTCTGGTAACTTGTTAAAAAAGGCTGAAGACATTGCAGCAAGTGTTCTGTTCGTGCTTAGCAGATCGTGGCAGTGCTATGGAGAAAAGGTGTCCTGGGATTTCTGTATCTGAGCGTTCTGTGCTGGGATGGGAGGAGCTGTGGCACACAGGAATGAGGGGAAGTGAAACTAGATCTCATTTCACCAGCATAGGTTAAACAATATGAACATTTTAAAGAGTTGGAATCTTCTGCATATGTACTCACTGGAGATGGCAGGATTGTGCAAGAGGACTTTTTAAACGTTCCTCTAGCAGTGCTTCCTTTTTAAGCTGTTTGTTCAGTTTTGTTTTAACAAAATGTTGGTCCTGCACGGACATTTGAAGAGCTCCGTGCAACATAAGGTACACTTGGCACATTGTTGGCTCATTTAATGCTCTTTTTGGAAGGGCTGGTGGCCACGTGTTCCTCGCACGCAGAGTCACCAGACTGCGCTGCCAGGGATCGGGATGTGCATGGATATGGGGCTGGAAGGCTGGGTCAGGCTGAGCTGTGAGCTGGGCTTACCCCATGGCCAACACAGCTTTGAGTTCCTTCTCGGGTTAACATTGCCATGTTTTGCTTGTCTCTCCTGAAAACTCACTTTTCTGGGAAAAGCAGCTTTATCCATGCCAAGCCCCTCCTGATGCCGTTGGATCAGACCGTGTGTTCCATCATTCCTCACGTGCTTCCTTCCCTTGCAGGCGTGAATGACAGAGGAGGTGCCCCCGACTGCACTGACGGATGTGAACCTGCGCCTGCTCTGCCACGATGACATAGACACAGTGAAACAGCTCTGTGGAGACTGGTTCCCAATAGAGTATGTGACTGGTTTGGGGTGGCAGGTGGGGACCTCGGAACAAATGGTGTGAACCTGGTCCAATTCTGTGCAGCCTCAGGGCTGTTGCCAGGACAGCAGCAGGTTGGGAATCCTCTCTGCACCGTGGTAGTGTTGCTGTTAAAGGTCCTTTGCTGCCTGTCCTGCAGCGTACTGGAGTCAGCAGAAACTTCCTGTATGCAGATTTTGGCAGGGAAATGGGCTTTGTAGTTAAAGGGATAGATCAGCTTCTTGAGAAAGACTGAATGAGATGGGGAAAGGAGGACACCTCCAGGAGAAAGAACAGCATCCCTGTGCTTGTGAAAGGAAGTTGTCCTGGAGCATGGTGCTGGGAAAGCACCTTCAGAGCCAAACCAAACTGGCACAGAGCTGTTCCTGAGGGGCTGCTCTGAGTGTCCTGGGGGAACTGAGCAGTACTTCCCTTGGATCACTGTTGCTCCCGTAGTCTGGCTTAAAGCTGATCTCAGCCTGTCCCACATTAGCTCCCCAGACCCACATGTTGTAAATGCCCATGACTGCACAGGCACAGGAATGAGGAGCTTTTCTGGGGTACACTGACAGATCCAGGGAAACCACAGCTGTAGACTTCATGGATTTTTAACTTTAGCTTCATAGAGAAGGTTTATAGAGGATTCTAGCAGATTATAATTAAGATTGAATAAAATGTAACAAATCAGCTAAAGCATTCATACTATTTTGAGTTTGTAGATTTCTTTTAAAGGCAAGACATGCTGAACTCTCACTTGGAAATAAATGAACATACAGTAGTTTCCCTTTAGCTGCAGAAGGAGGAGGAGAACTGGAGGCTGGTGATGTGGGGTTTTTTTCCTACCAATATGCAGTATTTTTTTTACATGTGTATGAAATTAATGAGATCCTTACGCTCTTAGATGAGGGCAGATGGATCTTGCATTTAAAAATAGCTTGCTAAAGATGGATGTGAAAGCTCTGGGCAAAGACTGTAAAATGAAAATGTGATTCTCTTAGCAAGGCAGGAGGCCATTACATGATGAAAGAACCTGTGGTACCAAATGGGATGCAACAGCTGTTTCCAGTTGAGGAGCATCTCATGCCTGTTCCCAGGGGCTTTGCGTTTCCAGACATTGCTGTTTCTGGTTCCTTCCCAGATACCCTGACTCATGGTACCGAGATATCACTTCCAACAAGAAGTTCTTTTCCCTCGCAGCCACGTACAGAGGCTCCATCGTGGGGATGATAGTGGCAGAGATCAAGAGCAGGACAAAGGTGCACAAAGAGGTATGTGACTACCCTGGGCTTCAGTGGGACAGAATCCACCCCCTGCCGTGGGGAATGGGGATGGGACCTGTTTGGGGTGGGTTTTTTTCCCTCCCCTATTCAGACACTTGATCCTGAGTTAATGTAAGGAACGAAGCATGTGCTGATTTCCAGCCAATGGAGCAATGTGTGGTACCACAGAGGCTCTTCCTGCTGGGGCATGGCCCCATGGGAAGCTGAGGGATCAGATCCCACAGGCTCATCCCAAAGTGCCTGTGCAGCAGGCATTTCACTGTTGCCTGGCCATGGCTGGTGTAGCTGTGGGAGCACACACCTCTTCCTTTCTTACTTAAGAGCTTCCTTAGCTGCACTGGGTGAGTCACTCTGGCAACTTCCTGCAGAAACTCCTCCCTTTACACAGTCCCTGTCCCGAGCCCTGAGGGCAGGTAACCTGTCTGCAGAGGGCTTGGACTTCAGAGATAACAAAGCCTGGAGGCCAAGAGAGACAATCCAGTGCAGCAGAGAAGGAAAGAAGAGATGGTCAGTGAAGACAGTGTGGGAGAAGAGCACTAAAAATGCAGGGGGCAGTGCAGGTAGTGCCTTGTCCTCCACAGCAGTGCAGAGATCTCCAGCTGACACAGCTCAGGTGCAGCTTGCAGGCCACAAGGACTTGCTGGGTTGATCTAAACACTGCTGGGTGACTCCAGAACTGGCACTTTGAATCCTTCTGGTAAAGAAAGCAAGTGTGTTTTGTCCCTAAAGCCACAAATAATGTACATAGTTAGGAAATACCATGGTTCGTGTTCTGCCTCTGGGAGGATGATGTGAAAATAGGAATAGCCCCCTGCTTGGATATTTTAACTTCCATTCCAAAAGCTTCAGCTAAGACTGTTCAGTGAAGAGAAGTTTCCTGCTTTAGCCTTGTTTTCAGGTGTTCCAGTACAGGGTTCTTGCTTTCTCCTGTGCCTCCCCAGGTACCCTACTAAATAACCTGTCCTATCTCTACTCAGGATGGAGATATCCTAGCTTCCAATTTTCCTGTGGACACTCAAGTTGCTTACATCCTAAGTCTTGGAGTGGTGAAGGAGTTCAGGAAACATGGAATAGGTAAGATGTTGCTAAGTGCCAGCTGTTGCTGTTGTCTGCCAGGTGTGGCCAGTGGCTGTGACTGAAGGAGCTCCAGTATCTCCCTGCAGTATCCCTATGGGAAAGGCTTACCCGTGGCTGGTACCAGCAGGTGGGAAGGTGATGCACTCACATCCCATTCCTGGTGATGGTGCAGGTGCACTGGGAGGTTTTTACTGGTGAGAGCACAACACAACGTGCAAATATTTCCGAAGAGCACAGGCCTTTGTCGATCTTGTTCGCAGGGGCCAGCTGAGCACACCAAAAACTCACACTACTGCTGCTGAGACTGTCTAGAAGTGTAAGAACTTCACCCAGGAGCAAGGTTTGAAATTATTTTCTTGCTGGGTGTCAGCAGTCTGATCCCTGAGGCAGAAAACAGAGCTGCTTTTAACCTTTCAGCTTCAACAGATAGAACAAACTGTGAGAAAACCACAAAGGGAACTGGAAAATAGTGTAACTTGTGCCTGATTAGATCTCGAATGTACAAGTCAGCTCTGAATGTCTGCTGCCACATGCAGCATTCCTGCAGCCATTTGAAATCCTGGAGTCAGAAAGGCTTTCTCTCTGTTTAGAGCAGTTGTGTTCTGTCACCAAGTGCTGCCCTTGTGGTGCCATTTCAGGCAGGATGTGGATCTTTGATCTGCAGAAGGGAATGGGCCAGGTTTGGCAGCGTGACCCAGGGGTGCACCTGGGAGTCTCTTCAGTGGATATGGGTATAACTCAGCACCTCCAAGTCCTCCCTTCTCCCCCAGGAGTGTTTGGAGAGGTATAAACTTAGAGGATACATAAAGAAATGACCACAGAGTCCTTGGTGAGAGCAGTGTTTAAACCTTCCATTAAAATGCCACTGGAGAGAATTTTCTGTACGAAGAAGAAAGTGGTAGCACAGAATGTTCACAGAAGGTGGTAAAGAGGTCTTTCTGTAAAATTATGGTGGTTTTCAGTCTCCTCTTAATTTCCAAATCCTAATTTTTTTTCCCCAGTTCCATCTTGCTGGAATTTTCTCCTTTCAGAGTCAGTATTTCCTGTATCCATTCCATCTGCACAGCATGTTGCTGTGCTCTCTCAAAAACTTTGAGCTTGCACCTGTAGCAACACAACCTAAAAAAAAAATGCTGCTGCTTTTTCTGAGACCTTTCTCTTGAGTTTTTCTACTGGTGTTTGAAGCTGGAGCCTTTCATGCAGGAGGCTCTTCACTCCAGCCATGCTTCTGAGCACTAAGGCACTGATTTTCCTCTGATTTTCCTCTGATACGTCCCTGATTTTTGTAAAAGGGTTCGGTTTCTAGTTCTCTGCTATTCTTAAAGCACAGGCCAGCTGGATTTCTGTGAGGTAGAAGACTGGAATATCTCATAACAAAATTGAACTGCTCTATTGTCGATGTCTCAGTGGATTTTGGGCTTGGCTGATAAGAGATTCTCACTAAGTATGGAGTGACCATGAAGTCAGTGCTGTTGACTTCTGCTCTGAAATCCTGTGGGTCCTGCAGGGAGTCCTGCAGGCCCTGGGGATTGTGAAACAGCAGCAGCCATCTCCCCTGTGTGTTAGTCAGGCTGATTCTTTAGCCTGGTGTTACCACACCTGCTGGAAGAAGTTCCCGTGCAGGTTCCGCTGCGTCCTTCGTGCCATATTGAGGTGGTGTGGATGAACCCCCAGGTCTTGTCTCTTGAGGTTGGAGTATCCTCTGTACCCTTCTCTGGTTTTTCCTGCTGGCTGCAGCAAATGCAGGTTGGATGAGACCGTGTCTCTACTCTTCTCCTTGGAAGGCATCTTAAAATCCCACCAGTTCTTAGATTTTGATTCAAGTTCAGCAGACACAATACAATAACCTACTTGTGAACTCCTGTTTTGACACTCTGCTGTTTAAAATGGCATTAAAATAAATAAATGTATGAGGTGGAACTGATACCATCGAAAATGAGTCACTGGCCTTCCCCAAAGCCAGGAGCTGCTCTGCTGGGGATGGGCAGTATTGTCCAAGTTCTGGCTCATCCTTGTGGTTATTGAGTCAGAGGTTTGTGTCTAAAATCTCTGGGGTTTGAAGCTGTGCTCATAGGTGAGACCATGTATTAAAACCATGTAGCTGGTCCTGTGAGAACTGGGGGGATTTGGGGTCTCCAGGTGTGTGCAGCAATCCCTGCCTAGACACTGGTGCTGGGCCCCACAAACCCTCACGCTGAAGGTCCCTGGGGCTGCTCACTGTGATCCTGCTGCTTTCCCTTCAACAGGTTCCCTCTTGCTTGAGAGTCTGAAAGATCACATCTCCACCACTGCCCAGGACCACTGCAAAGCCATCTACCTGCACGTGCTCACCACCAACAACACAGCAATAAACTTCTATGAAAACAGAGACTTTAAACAGCACCACTATCTCCCCTATTACTATTCCATCCGAGGGGTCCTCAAAGATGGCTTCACCTACGTCCTGTACATCAACGGCGGGCACCCACCCTGGACAATCTTATATCCTTTACCTGCAGGCTGCTGAGCAGAGGCCAAACCCTGTTTTGGGTTAACAACAGCAAAGTGTGGGTAGATGTGGGGACTGAAACCTGCTCAGAAGTGGCTTTAATCTGAAGCCGGAAGGAAGGTGATGTTAGAGGGATTTGACAGTGATCCGTGGTGTCCCCTGGCTCCCCTGACTCCTCTGGGAATACTTCAGGGAGCCAGTGTGTAGGATAGTTGGAGCAAGTTGGATGCCACTGAGAGCGAGTGCTGGTGTTAGGCCAAAGTGTTCGGTGTGCTTTGGCTTATAGGGTGCAGGATTTGGCCATGAACAGGGCAGAGAAACCCTTGGTCTTGCTTCCTGTGACCTGGAATCCCCTGTGAACCTGGATCTCAGCAGGCTGCTCCCACACTGACTTAGGGAGTTTGTTTCAGGTCAACGGGTCATGGAGAAGAAACTTTATCCTTCCTGGGTGTAGCTGGTCAGTTCCAGCCTCCCCAGGCAGGTGGATGGATTGCTATCCTCACAGGATCTTCTGTGGAGTGCAAAGGGAACTGGCAGCTGCTTAGAGGAGGTTATTTCCCTCACAAGCTGGAGCTGCCATTCCCAAATTGCCATCCTTTACAGGGCAGAGCAGACCTGCTTTTGATAGAGAGGTGAAGGCAATGATTGCAAGGAGCAGATGTGACTGAGCTGAGCAGCGTCCACTGTGCCAGGGGTCCCTGCAGGCAGGGCGGGTCCCGGAGTGATTCAGGTTCTTTGCTAAGTCACAGTGTAAGTGTTGCTGTTCTTAACTGGTGGCCACTGACTACCTACAGCACATTGGCTCCACACTAGCCAGCCTGAGCCCGTGCTCCATTCCCCAGAGGATATACAGACAAGCCCAGAGCCTCCTCTGCAGCCTCCTGCCCTGGTCTGGCATTTCTGCCAAGAGCGGCATCGAGTACAGCCGGACGATGTGACTGAGTGAGGGTGCACAGGAAGCACAGGTGGGTACTGGGGACAGCTCCCTTCCCTGCCCCACGGCCACTGTTCTGTGACAGAGATCCCGGACTGAGCTCATCCTGCTGCTGTGGAAGGTGTCTGGGCATGGCTGTGCTCCAGCTCCAGCCAGCAGCTGAACTCCTGCTGGCTTCATTTGAAGGGAAATCAAACTCTGACCTTGTTTACTTGAGCCCAGAGCTCAACAGCAGGTGGAACCTGCTGTCCCTCTCCTTTTCCCAGCTGCTGGAGCAGCGTGCAGGACCCACAGTGCCTGAGCCCTCAGAGTTGCAGCACTGTAACCGGAAGCCCCATTTGCTGCCAGTGCCATTGCACGTGTCTGACATTTCCAGGACAGTGGCTCCCCAGCACACTTTCCCTAAGTGTTTCCCTAAAACATCTGCCCTCTTTTCTTTCCATAGGATTGTTCCTCCTTCACCTGACACCCGGCTCTGCACCGGTTCCAGTGATGACAGCTCTTGGCCGGTGACCCAGCCCCTGGATGGGACTCCCTGTTCCACAGGGCCTGACCTTTGGTAGAACTTCACCCTGGGGCTGCAGCCCCGGCTCCCCACGTGCGCTGGGCGGGCCTGGCTGTGCCGCGGCCGCGGGCCCTTGGCGTCACCACTCCGTGTGCATGTTGCACTGTCCCCACCACTTCCCTCGCCTCCGGTTTGCTCCTCCCCATCCACACCCGGGGATGTTGAGGGGTTCAGCTGCTGCTCCCGCTCCATCCACAGCTGCTGAGAGCAGCTGAGGGAGGTTCATGGATCTGCACTGAGGAACCACTTACGTGAGCCCGGAGAGCCCCGGCTGGCAGGGTGGAGTCTGCCCTTGTTGCTGGGGAAGGGGGGAGCTGGGTGAGGGGAAGGGGGGGGAATGGGAATCATGTTTAGGTCCTGCCATATCGGCTGCTGGTGCGTCCTGTGGGTGACTTCCAGGGAGAGCAACTGCCTCGCATGAGAAACTACCCAGCCCCACCAGCCCTCTGGAGTGATGTAAAAAGAAGCATATAATTCAGGATGCATAAAGTAGAAGGCAGGGAATGAAATTGCTATTTCATAGTGAAATATATATGTATTATACTGTATAGATCTTTCTGCCTTTGTCCAAGTTGGAATGTAGCAGGGGAGGGCAGCTGGGAGTGTAGAGTCTGGTCCAGAGCCCTTCTCCCCTTCCTTGGCACCAGGCTGGACTTTGCAGGACCTTGAGGGATGGGATGTGTGCAAAGATCACAGCAGCTTTTCCTTGCTGAGGAAGATCCTCAGCTGCTCAGCGTTGTGCTTTGGGCTGTGGTCTGGGCACCTCTGGGCTGTGCTGGGCAGTCTCTCAGTGGCTCCCAAACATGTCCTGGCTGCAGGACCCTCTGGCTGGACTGAGTAGCTCATGTCCAGCCTGTGTGGAGGTCCCAGAGCTGCAGCCAGGCCAGGGGCCCCGCTGTATTCCCATGGCAAATCCCCCTTCCCTGGCCAAGGCTCTTCCATGCTCAGCACCATGTTCGTTGTTCCCATCTCATTTTTTAACTGGGACTGGAGCAGAGGGATCCATGCCGGAGCAGGCGCAGGGCCTGGATGGGCTGGCACTGCCAGTGCTGGCAGGGGGTGGGCAGGACCTGGGGCTGCCACACGGCTCAGGCTGGGCCTTAGAAGAGCCAACAAGCACATTATGACCTTGCAGCCTGGATGGCCATAGAAAGCCCTGTCAGTGTCTAAGCCCCTGCGTGGGAGTTCAGTAATAAAAGGACGCAGGAGATGAGCTGCTGTGACTAGTGCCAGGCTGGAGAGCAGGAGGCCTCAGGGGCTGGCACGTTTGGTGTCTGGGAGCATCGCCAGGCTGTTCTGGGAGGTGCTGGTCCTTCTGGGGCTCAAAGACAAGGTAAAGACGTGTTTATGAGGAGTCAAACAGGGCACTGATGGAAAGCCCAGCCTTTGAAACCTTTAAGCCCCAAAATGCCAGGGCTGCCCTTGGAGTGAGGGCATCTCTTCCATCCCATATGATGTCTCTGGCTCCCCTCTAGTTCAGCAGTGCCAGTGGCACTGGGCAGGCAGTTCCTCCCCCAGCCTCAGTGTTTCCCCAGGGCTCCTGACACCCTTCCAGCCTCAGTTGTTAAAACATTTTAGTTTGGCGTATTTTTGCTTATCCACTTTTTACTTAACACATCTGTTGGCTGAGAGTTTCTTTAGCAGCCCAAGCCCCTAGTTTTTCTCAGCACTTGCTTTCTCTGGACCAGAATGAAGCTCTTCCCTCCTGATTGCCTGGGACTGATGTGTGTTTGTGTCCCCAGTTTCTCTCCTGCCTTTACACAACCCAACTCCACTACTGCAGCCCATCCCGAGAGCTGTGACTGGTCTGTGTGCCCTCCTACCACCCCGCCCTGAGGTGTCAGCCCTGGCCCCACTGTAGCCCATTATTTATTGAAGAACCTCTCGCTAAATGTCTTCAATTAAACCAAATCTTTTTTGAGTTGTCTGTCCCTGCAGAGAACCTGCCTCTGACCAGCTGCTCGCGCTCCGGCCCCGGCCTTGTGCTCTGCCCCACTGCGGGGTGACCACAGACCCTTTTCTACAGGGCTGGGGGGGATCCTGGGGGAGCTGCTGCTGCTCCAGGCCAGGGATGAGCTTGGAGCAGACAGAGAGGGGACAGGGAAGGGGAAGCAGCTCTTCCAGGGCTGAGCCCATTCTTCCACCAGGACTGCAGGAAGGGTGCCTTTTCCTAAGGCTCTGCTGAAATGGACCAGGGCCATGTGCAGCTGCAGCGCTGGGCTCCTCGCTGGCTGCCCCCATTTCAGCCAGGACCAAGGCCCCTCAGGCACAGCCAGTGCCCGGGAGGTGCTCCTGCACCTGGGACAAGCTGCTCCCAGCCCCTGCCTGGAGCCCGGGGGAGCACAAGCCATGCTGGAGCAGCCCAAAATCCCAAGGGCTGTAGTGGTGCAGCACCTGAGCCAGCCCACAGCTCTCCTGCCACCAGCAGTTCCAGCCCTTCACCTCTGGCCTCTGTGCTCCCACACCCTGCACATCCCGAGCTCTGGGTCACCGCAGGCTCTGCACCAGCCCTCAAGAACGATCCCAAGTGTTAAACTTTCAGCAAAGCCATTTATTCCACTTTCCTACTCCCACAGATCTCCAGGTAGGGACCCACATGAGCATCCCCAATGCCCCACAGGGAATTCATGGCACAGCTGCCCCATGCTGCCAGCACCCCGAGCGGGAGCCTGGCCACTAACATGGGCAGAGGTGCTTGACCAGAAGCCCCAGGCCTCAGCTGTGCCCAGTGTCAACACAGCCACGTCCAAATCATGACAGGGCATTTAAAAAATTAGATGTTTTGTTCCTTACAAATGAAAGGGGGACCTGACAGCAGCAGTGTGTCCCCGAAATCAAAGCATAATTCTAAGGCTCTGGCGCCCTCGCGTAAGCACATGAACTCTCTGCAGGGGCTGTGCAGGTTGATCTGGGAAGCTCGCTTAAGAGTTTAATGGCCATAAAAATAAAATCGCTTTTCCCTGCTTTAGACAAACCCAACCCCTCCTGACTGAACAGTGGGATCGCGTGGGCAGCCACTGCAGCCAGCCACGGGTCGGAAAATTAGAAGTCTCTCAGCTCACCCACTTTTAATTGAGTGCCAACACGGCGGCATCACTCCATCGCCTCGGCCAGCGACTGCTCCGCCACAGCATCAGCGCCCAGCCCCACTGGCTGCTCCAGCACCTCAGCCCCCGCCAGCTGCTCCGCCAGGGCCTGGCCCTCCAGCCCCACGAGCTGCTGCTCGGCCCCCGCCTGTGCTGCGCCCGGGTGCTCAGCCCTCTCTGCCAGCTCATTGCCCGCTTTAGCCAGCTCGTTGCCCGCCTTGTGGGCATGCAGGTGTCCTGCTGCCCCTCCAGCCTGGTCGATGGCCGCCTTCTTCGGCCTCTGTGTGGCGGCCACCGCTTCGGCCAGCTTCTCCTCCGGCACCATGTTCAGGATCTTCAGGGCAAACAGGAGCTGGAACTTGGCGGTTCCTACGAAGGAGTTGGCCAGGAAGTTGGGAAGCCCGCCCATGCGATCCTTCTGCGTGTAGAGGGGGACACGGACCATGCCCATCACCTGCAACAGCACGGGCACAGCTCAGCAGGGGCCACGGCAGCACCAGCCCCCCCGCCCTGCACCCCCTCTGCCCCACACCCTCACCCAGTGCCCGCCAGCCCACGGCCCAGGCTTGTCCTGCCCCTGTGCCACGTCCTGCCCCTCCCTCCCACACCAGCCCCTGCCCTTGGCTGCTCTCAGCCCCACTGAGCCCCTTCACTGGCCCTTCCCAAACCCCCCAGGCCCCTGCTCTCCCTGCCCAGCCACTCAGCCCAGCCCTGGCTCTGCTCCCCCTTCTGCCCCTTTGGGGGGGATCCCGCTGCCCCAGGCCACTATGGGGAGTCCCACTTTCCCCTCCAGCTCTGCCCAGCGTGGGGACACCACGGCTGACCCACCAGTCCCTCTCAACCAGGCCACAACCCAGAGCCCGCTGCCTCTGCTCACACGGCTGCCGACGCCCACCGAGCGCCCCGTGGGCGCGCGGGGAGGCCCTGGCTCTCGCGCTCTGCCCCGGCCATCAGCCGGACTTGGCTGCCCGGGAGGAGGAAGGTGCCTCCCGCACGGGAGGAACTCGGGTCACAGCGACATCACCACACCGAGGTCACGGTCCAGTCCGGGGCACTCAGCCCAGGGCAGGGGGAGATCCCCCCCCAGCTGCAAACGGCCCTCGCCCGCATCCTGAGGCCGAGAGGTAACACGGGGCTCGTCCCTGCGTGGGTGGACACCGGGAAAGGCTGGAGCTCGAGCTCGCTATGCTCCGGAGCCTGCGGCACGACCCCGGCCACGGTTCCTAACGCCGATGCCACGGGCGGTGCGGGCACCTGCCGCCGGCAGCTCTACCTGCGGTGCATTCCCCGGCCGGGCTGGCCAGGGCAGCCCGGCAGACCCAGGAGGGAAGCGGTGCCTTCCCTGGGCTAACTGAGAGCTCGCACACCCCTCCCGGGTGTCCCACCTCCATCCCGTGGTCTCGGGAATGCACCGCGCTGATCTCGATGGTGTGCAGCTCCTCCAGGGTGAGCTGCCTGGCGTAGAAGTGTGCCACCACGCGATGTGGCCCCTCTGTCAGGTGCGAGCACAGATAGTCAGCTTCCGTCAGGCGCACACAGCCTAAACCCAAGCCCAGCACCCGATTCAGACCGTCCTCCAGGGACCAGTAACGGCGATCCACGAACCCCCCGGGAAAGCCCAGCAGTCCGTCAAATCGCATCTGCATCTGCAATAGAGGCGCAGGGTGTTAATGGGGCACGGCGCGGCCCCCGGCGGGGGGCGAGGGGGCGTCACGGAGGCCTCCGGAGGAGCCGGAGGAGCGCGGGAGGCGTCGCGGCCGCTCCGTCGCGGCCCTACCAGCTCCGGCGCATCCAGGACCTTTCACCGACGGCGGCCCGGCCGCCGGGGCTCTCCGCCCCGGCCGCACAAACCCGCGGGCCCGGGGGCTCCCCCCCGGGCTCGGGCCCAGCCTAATTCTACCACCCTGCACGGGAACTACCGCGGAGCCACCGCCCCTCAGCCCGCCGCCCCCGGAGCCCGCGGCCCGACCCAGCCCAATCCGCCCCGGAGCCCGCGGCCCGACCCAGCCCCATCCGC
>VZTE01002340.1:131182-181823 GCA_013397775.1 Eulacestoma nigropectus
CCCCTGCCTCGGGGTGGGCCGGGGCTGACCCCCCGCACTCCCCCGCTCCCGCGGAGCCCTGCGCCCCGGCAGGGCGGGGAGGGCCACAGCTATGTACAGGGGCAGTGACAGCAAAGGGCTGTGCTCGGTAAGTACAAAATATACATCGGTAGTGTCCTTCATCTGCCGACTCGAACCCCAGACCCCCCGCCCCGACCCCCACAGACACCTCCCACGTAAAAACACGACACCAGCCCCTACCCACCGCCAGGAAACATGCACAGGCTGTGCCGAAACCGAGTCGGTGCGAGACCCCGCGCTGCGTGCCCGGGAGAGCCTGGCGGGGTCCGGCGGCACGGGCAGGGCCCGGCCCCGCTCACGAGAGGCTCTGCTCGTCCTCCAGGTGCAGACGGGTCTGCTCGAAGAGAAGGGGCTGCGTGGGGCTGCCGGTGCCGCGGACGGGGAGCGTCTTGGTGAAGTCGGATGAGCCTGGGTGAGGAGAAGGGAGTTCAGCCTCAGTAATGGAGCCCTGGCGTGCAAGAGCCCCGTCAGGGTGCTCAGCCATCCCTCCGACCCTGGACTGACCACAGGAGATGGGGCTGGAGCCAACGCGCCATCCCCTCAGAGGTGCAGGCTCAGTGTCACGGGTGGGACACAGGACACTAAGGGGGGACACTCTCTGCCACAGCCTGGGAGAAGCCAGCAGGGGCCTGGATGTTCGTGGTGCCCAGGAGGCAGCAGAGCCCACGCACAGCAGAAGCCAGTGGGGAGGGGTTTCTGCTGCCCTGCCTGGCGTCCTGGCACCCAGGGGCAGCAGGGATGCTGTGCCAGGAATGGGAAGGGAGTGAGGACAGAGCCAGCAGTGCGGCCTGGCTGGTTTGCTGCCCCTCCTTCCCTGCCCCGATGGCCAGGACCAGCCCCATCCCCGCTCCCTGCCAGCATTCCCAGGAGGGCCCTGCTGCCCCACACAACAGGGATGCATAAGAAGAATGAGAAGACGTACCAGCTTACTCCTCTATACCAACAGAGCAGGAATCAGGACCCAGTGCTGCCCAAGACAGGAGGGAAGAAGGCAGACAGAGAGGGAAGGAGACATTAGAGAGGTAACTCAGAACAGACTGCGACTCTACGGAGGAAAACAGGCTGCAACGACAACAGTCAGATGTGAGGACAGCGCAGGGTCCCACAGGCGTGCTCAGAGCAAGGCACACCGGGACCCTCCCCGCCGTGACAACACTGCCCCAGTCCCCCAGCAGCTGGCCCAGGTGGTTCCCCTCCCTCACCCAAAAGCAGGAGCACATTTGGGAGTGCACAGGAGGCCTTTGTCACACAGAACTGTGCCATGGAGTGGCTGCAGCCCAAAGAGAAGAAAAGATGGGAAGGACAGAAACACAAGGGTGAGGGAGGAGGAGAGAGAAGGGGGGCCAAGTTACCTCTGTGTAAGCCCCCCTTGCCCACAGCTCGCTCTGCCCACTGGGAGGAAGCGGGAGCCCGTGCACCGGGCAGGAGCGTTCCAGTCCCATCCCAGGGCTGCGGGGCACAGCTCCACAAACCCCCCCCGGCCCTGGAGCCACCGCGGCAGCTCCAGCCCCAACAGCGCAGCCATTACCTGGCAGGAAGACGTCGACCGGGGGGTCACTCTCGGACCGCGTCAGGCTCCGGCTCTCGCCGCAGCCGCCGTCCTGCAGCACGTCTTCGACCGAGGGCGGGCGGCTACCTGGAACCAGCCGAGAGCGCGGCCCCTCAGCCCCCAGCACAGCACCGTGGGGGCTCACGGCCAGGGTGGGTCGAGGTCTTCCATGTGAGGAAGCTCCCCAGGCCCCCCCAGCCCCACTGATGTCCCAGGAGTGCCGGTCAGATTGGCCCAGGTCACAGAGCCAAAGGGCCACCTCTTCACATGCAGCCTTGTGGCCCAAAACATGCCCATCACTGTCTTACCCCAACCTTGTCCCCTCTGGGTGCTGACTGAGCACCAGAGACCCATCCCAAAGACCCAGAGACCCATCCTGTGTGCCCAGTACTGTGGATGTGCTCTCACCAGGACCCCAGTGGTGTTCTCAGTGGTGCAAGGAGAACCCGTGGCATGGAGAGCTCTACTCCAGTAAAGCTCAGAGCAAGGTGAGATGCTTGGCATATAAACCAGGGAGATCTGTGGATTTTGCTCCCTCACCTCCAAGAAAAGACCCCAGCACCTTTCCCTGGTGAAGCACAGAGCCTCAGAGATGGACTTAGTGGGCTGGATGTTTCAGAGCTCATTTGTTCATTCCCCAATTGTCCCTGTCCCACCACAACAGCAGCAAACACCGAGCCGAGGTCTGTCTGCACCCACACCTACCCTGCTGCACCGACGAGGCCTCCTCCATCTCTTCCCCTGCCACGCTCTGTAAGGACAGCACAGGTTACTTCTGCAGCTGGAAGCCTTTGCTGTGCCATTCTCCTGCTCTGGCTTTCTCCAGGGAGCTGTTCTTGGGGCCAGGGCTTGTTCCAGGGCAGGAGCAGGGGGCTACCCGCAGTGCTGTAGCACCAAAGGCTGGGATGGAGGAGTCTTACCAGCAGTGGGCACTGGAAGCTCCTAAGGCCCAGCTCCCACCCCGCCCCAAACACTGCTGGGCTCACCCAGGATGCTAGGGAAGGTCAGCTCTGCCACGGCTCCAGCTGAGTGGTTTTCCACTCCCAAAGAGGTGTCAGGAGCACAGGGAGTGGCTACCTCCTTCCCCATGGAGCCCTAAGGGTAAATAAAGCAGCCAAGACTCTTGGCTCTGGGCAATGGCCCTTCAGGAGTCACTTCCTTTGTCCCAGAAGCCCCCCCAAGAAGAGCTCTGGCTCAGAAGCCCCCCCAGCAGAGCACACACTTACCTCTGGAGAGCTGGTCTCCCTCAGGACCAGCTCACCCCCGCTCAGCACCGCCTGTGAGTCAGAGTCCTCGGAGAGCTTCTCCTCATCCTCCTCATGGATTGGGGATGAGGGAGACCGTAGTGTGCTGCAGCAAGAGAAACTCCATTTGCAAGGAGCTGCCAGCACCCTGGGACCTGGAGGACTTGGGGGCAGCACAAGCCAACTCTCATGAGCAGGAGCTCGGACTAGGGAGCTGAATTCACCAGAGCCTCCAGTACTGGCTACATGGAGAGCAGCAGCAGCAGGGTGGGACAGAGCCAAGTGGTGCCAAACTTTGGCACAGCAACAAGAGGCCCATGTCCCACGCTGCTCCTCACACTTCCAGGGCTCCCTTCCCAGGAGAAAATCTCGGCTGGAGCACAGTGAGGAGTGCCAGGAACAAACCCAGTCTGATCTGATCTGAACAGCCCCGTATCCTCACCTAAACCCTCCATCACAGGGCCAACAGAGGAGCCTTCAGACAAGAACTACAGGATCTCAACTCAGCACTTTGTGCTCTGAAATTCAGGTCACTCCTCTCTTCATTCCTTTGCTCCTGAGGAGCTCCATGGAAAGGTGAAATCCAATAAGGTTTGGACATCAAATGTAAATTCAAGGACTAAGTGCATTGGGAAGGAGACATTTCCATCTAAAGTCTTTACTGTGGGGGTGATGAGGCCCTGGTACAGAGTGCCCAGAGAAGCTGTGGCTGCCCTATCCCTGGAAGTGTCCAAGGCCAGGTTGGATGGGGCTTGGAGCAACCTGGGGTAGTGGAAGTTGTCTCTGTCCACAGCAAGGGGCTGGAATGAGATGAGCTTTACGGCCCTTTCCAACCCAAACCATTCTGTGATTCTATGATTAAATTCTCCTTGTTAAAAATCCTCTTCCTTTTGGTGACAGAGCTGTAACCTCAGGTTGAACACAGGGACAATGTCCCAGTTCTCTCCCTGGCACAAGTACCTGCTGGCCTCCTACAACTCTGAGTTAGCTGTGCTAGCAGTGATGGGACCAGCCAGAGCCCTCTCCTGGCTCCCAGTGCATGTGGCCACCAAGCCTCAGGGCTTGCAAAAGGAGTGGACCCCGTGCCCTGCTGACCTGTCTGGAGACTTGCTGCGCTTGCCCTTTTGGTGGCCACCCTCCAGGGCTCTGTCCATGCCCACGAGCGGGCGGCTGGCGGGAGGCATCCCGTCCACCACCCCGGAGAAGCTGATCTCATCGTACAGAGGGGCCGAGGGGATGGAGGGGGACACCGAGCGAAGGCCGTTCAGCGCTTCCAGCAGGGAAATGGGCTCGTAGCCTGGGGGGATATTGTCAGAGTTCTGTGGATGAGAAAGAGGGGGGATGTTAGAAAATAACACCAGGCTGGAAGCCCCCTGCCCCCCAGGCAGCCCATCCCCACAGCCACCTCTCCAGGACACCTTGGCTCCTTCCCCAGCAACAGCCACGCATTCCCCTCAGGGCTGTAATGCTGCTGATGCTCCAGGCAAGTTCCCAGAGCAGTGCTTGAGAGACTGGGCATCCCCCTGATGTGCTTTCAAGAGCTGGGCAAGGGGGGTGAGAAGGCAGGCTCCTAAAAAGCTGCTATAACGTACATTTGGATTTTTTCCCCTGAAAGCTCCTCCAGTGGATCAGACACCCTTCCAGCTCAATGAACATCCCACTTGTGCTCCCAGCCATGGAACATGCAGCTGTTTCACAGCACCATCAGTGTCAACAAGGGAGAGCTGAAGGAGGGGAGCCTGTTTGCACCAGCTGAGAGATGGTTCTTGAAGCCTACCCCAATTCCACTTCTCCCATGTCCTCTCAACTGCTAACACTGGCTCCCTGTACAGTCACCTCTGCTAAAAGGCAGGAAAGGGATCACAGAACCACTGACCCCGTAAGGAGGAAGGAAAACCACACCAATTCCTATTCCCTCTGTAAATCACAAAGCTGCCAGTCAAAGGGACCCTTGCAAAGCCATTAAATCGCCACCAGTTTAACTCCAAAAATCTTCCTGATCATAAAGACCCTGTGGACACAGAGACAAATGGGGTTTATTCTGCAACCCAGGAGGCCACAGGCAGCTCAGTCCAGCCTGATACAAATCAAGAGGTGACACTGTAGCAGTCCAGGCTACATTAAACTGAGCTGTTTCAGCCCTGTGTCCTCAAGGAGGTGGTTCTAAGTTGTACAGAGGATGGCACAGTGCTGCTAAGCCTGGCCATGAACCTCCACAGCTTCTGTGTGCCCCATGTCCCAGTCACACAGCTGCAGATGAGCCTGCCCAGCAGCCTGTTCCAACACAGCCACTAATTTGGTGTCAGCTGAGTGCTGAACTGACTCACCTGTGGTCACAGGAGGAGTTGGGTCTGATGGGGAAGAAAGAATAAATGGCAGCTGCAGTCAATCACCAACCCACATCCCAGTATTGGTCCTGTGAGGGTTATGAGCTTTGAAGATAGACAGCTCTGCTAAACAAGCAATGGGCTCCCAGCTGCTGCCAGCTGTAGGTGGTGGGGCCAAAAGCCATCTTCAATAAACCTTTCATCTGCAGACAGCAGCTCAGCTGTGCTATTTTGTGGACAGAAAAGTCAGGGAGACAAACCCCCTTGGATTCATGTTCAGGACTTTCTCTCCTGGCTGGGCGGACCAGGCCCTGAGGGTTCAAAGGCTGCCCATTTGGGGTGCTGTGGTGACAGCTCAGGTTGCACAGCACAGCTCAGAGGCTGCAGGAGGATTTCCCAGGTGATGGCTACGACACCCTCACTGAGACACCATTCCCTTCTGGGACACTCACACCACACACCCAGGAACATTGCTAGGCCCTGTGGGAGGCTTGCAGAGAGCCAGGTCATGCCAGAATGGGTTCAAACCTGAACCCAGCACCAGCTTTTCTCCAGACCTGACAAGCCCAGCAAGCCACGTTCCTACAAGGCTGAGCATCTGATCTGGCTTGAGCAAAAGAAAACCACAACCTTCTTGATAGGAGGTGACAACCATGGCTGCATTTGATGGGAGTACACAAACAGCCTTCCTGGCCTAGGGGCTCCCTCACCTTTCCCCTTCCCAGCTCCTGGACCCCCACAATTGCCATTCATGCTGTCCACAGCACAGCAGTCCAGTTACACACTGCCAAACCAACTCAGAGGGTCCCAACCAAGACAAGCTCCATCCTTCCTGTTTCCATAAAAGCAAACCAGCCTGCCACAGCCAGTGCTCGAGTGCAAGGCCAGCTCCAGCTGCACCTCTACATCCCAGCACCAGAAACCACACCAAGATGTGCCCACACCAAACTGCCAAGGGGATGAGGTAAGTGCAAGGAAGCTTTTAGGTGAGCTGTGTGGACTGCAGCTTGCCCACAGTCCTATGAAGCTGTAAAAACATCTTGGCCAGGAACCATAAATCAACCAGGGGACAGTCCCTGAGAGTCAGCATCAGACCCCTGTGCCAAGTTGCTTCCTTCTTGCTTGTTCCTCCACAGGCAAACCAGGGATGTCAGTGATCATCTGTGCAGGGTGTGAGCATCTCACTGCCAATGTGAAGGACGTGGAGTGTCACAGCCTGGCAGGGGCGCAGGCCAAACCCAGCATGTCAGCAAGCTCTCGTGTGTGACACTGCTGGCAGAGGACTGCCAAGTGCAACCAGCCAAGTTCACTTACTGTTCTTACTTCCCTTCTAGGCTTCCTGCTGGGCAGGGAGACAGAGCTCACCTTAAGGGGTTTAAAGGGGCGCTGTCAAGAGAAAACCATGTTTTAAAGAAGTTGTTTCTTGAGGTTAGTGACAGGAAGAGACACAAGGCATCTCCTCACCTTGCTGCAGGTGACAGCAACCGTGTCCTCCATACACCACACTGCTTCACCACAACCCTCGGGGCTTCTCCACCACCCTATTCCTCAGCCCCAGCTGAAGGCAGCAGAGAGCAGATGGATAAACCCAGCCTTTTTCAGTGACAGTATCTGTTCCCATGAAAGCCTGTAGGATGATTTAGATGCAGTTCTCCTTCTTCTCACTCTAATCTCAGTGTCTCAGCAGAGCCAGCTGTGCAACAGCACTGCTCAGGCAATGAGCTGCTGCCCTCACCACACTGGGGACATGCAACTGGGGACATCCAACTGGGCCCTGAAGCCACCAGCACAACACTTCCCATACCACACTCCCTCAGATGCATGCCAAGACACTCAGGGAAGCTGCCACAAAGAGGCCTTTCTGCTCCCATGCTGGGAACCCCAGAGCCAAGAGCATTTCATCCGTGTGCTGCCACACAGATGTGTGTGCAAGTCAAACTGGAACCCCTCTGCCCTGTTTTCCCAGCTCCCACTGTCATGCCCAGAGTCTGCCACTTTTCTGTTGGGCCAGGCAACAAGAAACCTTCTCATCCTGAGGTTTCTGTGACTTTGTTTCCTCCAATCCAGTTGTGTTACTAACCCATGACAGTCTAGCAGGTTGGTAAGAAAGGCAACACTGCTTGGGAACCCCTCAGTGAAGGGTCTGACCAAACCTCCTGAGGTCCCAGGGCCACCAGGCCAAACAACTCATTTACCCACCACCTGCTTGCTCAGGCTGAGACCAGCACCCAGGCTTTGTAGAGGGGTCACCAGGTACTTACAGAGTGCTCATCATGGTCCACGCTCTGTGCCAGGACAGGGCTGAACGACACTGGCGACAGAGCCCCCGGCTTCTTCCTCACCGCCCGGATCTGCAGCAGGGCACGGAAGGCTAGGAGAGAACAGGAGGTGGTGACTGCACAGCCCAGCAGGGCCAGGCTGTGCCAGAGCTCCTTGCCTTGCCACAGACACACTGTTGGCGTGAGGGAGCTCCCCTGTGCATGGGAAGAGGGGCCATGGAGCACCCCAAAGCCAAGCGATGGGGTCGGGCTTCCAGTCCATTGATCAACACAGGGAAGGGATCTGCTGGCTGAAAAAGTCTGGGTACACAGAGCCCTTGTGGAGAACAGGCACTGCCTGCCCCAGTACAGTCATGGACAGGGTACTTCAGGTACTGTACAAGTGTAAAGGCCCAGAAAAGTTCCCCTTAAGGGTAGGTCACAACAACACAGTACAAAAAACATGAGCTCGGCCTCAGGAGTGCACTGCATGCTACAGGTTGGGTGGGGGACTCATTAAAACCCCTCTGGGTTCCTTCAGGCCCCATAAACCTCAGCCCTGGAGTCCAGCTGTGGTGGTGAAAGGCTCCAGCTGGAAGGTTAGTGGCTGTACTCCTGTCTCCAGCACAGCCACCCCTCAGTCCTCCCACCACCACAGCTTTGATCTCCACTCCCTGCAGATCTCTTCTATCTGCAGATCTCTAATATTGTTTGTTCCCCTGTGCCAAGGGCGCACACAAACGAGCCAGACATCTGTTCTGATGCAGCTGTGAGAACTTGCCAGGCATCTCCCTAGTTCTTGTTGCACCCAGCCCCTTCAAGATCAGCCTAGAGCCAGAGAACAGAGGTACAAATCTATCCTTGCTGCCCCTGCACTCCCCCGAAGCAGATTCCCAGAAGTCTGAGATGGGGGGCATTTTCCAAACAAATACAACCCACTCCCCTGCAGCCTGCAGATGAGACAATGCTGTTCCTGTGTTTTATGATGTGCTACTTAGAGTCAAGGCTGTCAGGCACTTCCTCTGGTGAGATCTTGCTTTTGGTAACTGCTCTTTGCCATGTTTGGACTGTCTGGACTTAATTTCTCAGGCCAAACATCCGTCTTAGGCTCTTTATTTCCCTTCCTGAGAATTGTCAGTTAGAAACAATCAAATACCTCAGAGACCAGAGAGTAAAACACACACTCTGCCCATCCCAGCAAAACCACAAATTTCTCAAGGGCCTCCTGTGCCTCTGTGCTTTTGACAAAAACCACAGAATTCAGCAAATGCTGCCTGAGTGTCAATACATGTCAACACATGTATTTATTTCTTTCCATCTTTTGGGAGCTGAGCAACGCATGGGTTAAGCAAATCCTCCTAACTCCTGGCAGAGCAAAAGACTCCAATCTGACTGTTATCTCATCTCTGCCTCCTGGTGAAATCTGGGTAAGGTTGTCAGAAGGAAAAAAAAATCATGCTATGTACTTGGACAGCCCTCCAGTGGTGCTGGCTGCTCTCTCAGCCAGATACCCTCAGTGATAAAGCTTCTCCATCCCCTCCTTTGGGAGATTTTCCATCACCTCCACCAAAACACAAGAACTGCCAGCACGGCACAGCCCAGAGCACCTGCACCTTCAGATCCCCCCCAGGGAGAGGGCGAGTGGCCAGGGAGGCACTGGACAGAGAGCCATTCTCCGCTCCTGTATGAGAACATTTATTTTAGGTGCCGGGAATCTCCAGATGCCAGTGAGAGCAGCAGCACGTGTGATGCTGAGCCTTGGGGAGGGGTACATAAAAGAGGCTCCTTCTCCCAGCCTGCACTGCCTTGTCAGGAGCCTGGGAGGGGGCATGGGGGACTCACGGAGCCTGCAGATGGGGCAGTTGTTGGCCTGGTAGCGCAGGGTGTCGGCGCAGGTGTTGCAGAGGCAGAGGTGGCGGCAGGGCAGGATCAGGGTGTCCCGGACGTCCGACAGGCAAACCACGCACTCGTTGCTGTTGTCACTGTTCTCGTCGTCTGAAGGCTGCAAGGAGAGGCAAGAGGTTGGCATGGGAATGGTGGGGGCTATGCCAAACTGCCAAGGGACAGCAGCCGGGGGGAATTTCCCACCCAAAAGTCTGTGGAAATTCTCTTTTTGCAGCTCTCAGCAGGGGTCCCTCAAGGAGAGCTGTAGCCCACACAGCCCTGCTCAGACTCCTTCCTCTCAGGGCACTGCACTGTGAATTCATGGCAGAGTTGTCCTTCCCCAGAGCCGTGTTCTGTCCAGAGGGGACCCGTTTTGGGGCAGGGATCACCTTGATTGAGGCTGACCAGGAAAAAGCTCCTGCCTCCCATCCTGGTGGCTCCAGGGTCAATAGGGAAGTGAACTCTTTGGCAACTCCTGCCTTTCTTCCCCACAGAGAGAGCAGCCCCAAAAGGAGCTGTGTGCTGCCTGTCATTCCAGCCAAGTCTAGCCCAGTTTCCACAGGTCCCCTGAGCAAGTGAGTGGTTCTCCTGCATCTCCTGTGCGGGCACAAGCTCTGATACAGCTGCAGGAGAACCAGCCCAGGATGCTCACCTGCCCACAGCTACCTTAGTAAAAGTGTGCACCCATTCAACATGAACATGCTTCACACCCATCTTTCTCAGAGCCCCATAAATTGGATCACAGCCACTGATCAAGGTGGGAGAAGAAACTCACTCTCCAACCACATGACTGACACCAGAAAACTCCACAGTCTCCCCACTGATGTCACAGAAGTTGTGCCAGAGCCCACCACGATGACCCAGGATGGGGCACCCTCCACCTTCACCTGGGGCCCCTTTGGTCACTGAGGCTAACACGTGCCAGACCATGGGCAACCTTGCTGTAAACAGCAATTGTGCTGCTGCCACATCCTCACCCAGCCCTTTTTTGGAGGGAGAACAGGCTCTTTGCTGTCCCACCCACATGGTTTGCTGAACAAGAACAAACATGGCCCCAGGCCACTTGTCTGATGGGCCACAAACATGGGACTGCTGGATCAAGAGAATCATCACAAGAACCTGGAAGGCCCAAAGAGAAGCCCTCAATCCTGTGAAATAGATCCTGTGCAAGAAAAATTTTAGAAAAGACTTCTCCCTCCTGCCTCTTCAGGTGCTACCTGTTGGCACAGACAGATAGGGACCACAGGATGCTCTGGGCAGGACACCGGAGAGGAAATCCTGCTTGTCTTGCTCTGTGGCTACTCCACAGTTTGCAAATCATGGACTCCACACCCTGGAGCAGTGTGATCCCGAGGCCAGCACTGGGTACACTCCACAGTCCAGGTGGCAGCAAAGGGCAGCTCTACAAAGGCTGAAGTCACATAACCTGTACAGGGCTGTGCAGCAGGCTGGGATCCAGCAGCAGCTCCTGCCTCAAGATGGGAAACATTTCTGGTTATGGCATTTGCATATACATCCCTTAGGGGTGCTGTGCTCCCTCCTGCTGGGGAATGCAAGAGGAATGCAAGAGGAATGTCCCTGGACACTGGCAAACCCCAGAGAGCTCATTTCTCTCAAACACTATAGGAATATGCAGAACCCCCAACCAGAACATGAAGGAGCCACAAGAGCAAAGCACAGACACCAGGCACAACTGCCTTGACTGCAGAGAGGCAGCAGCGCTGGCTCTGTACAAGCCCTAAAAATCAGTGCTCTGACACACCCCTGGGGCACTGATGCCCTTCTCTCCTAGCAATCCCAACCACAGCGAACATCCTCAAGAGCCTCATGCTGCCTGAAATTACCTCAGCACAACTCCACTGACTGTTTGGGCCTGACACCAGGGATAATCTGTCATCCCTGGGCTTCTTTGGTGCCTGCAGGAATGACACAGACTTGACTCTGGGAAGCACCTCCACATTGCCCTGACAATCCCCATCGTTAAGCTCAAAAGCAGAAGGTGCAGGCTGGAAAGCCCCAGCTGAGGGAGCCTCCTGGGCACCTTTACCTTGGTCTCCTGGTTGTTTTTGTTCTCGATGCCATAGATCTCCTGAAGCAGGTAGCTCACCCGGTCAACCTAGGGGAGAACACCACAGTTGGAGTGACAGCTGCTCTGTCCTTGCTGGTTTATGACCATCTTCCCTCCCTCCCTTTGTCAAATGTCCATGTTACACCCGGAGCTCCCCTACAATGACATGAAAAAGTTAACAGAAACAAATATTACAAAGGACAGCTGGGAGAATGAGCTTCTCCTTGCTCAAAAAGTAGAGCCTATCCTGCCTGGTCTGAGCAGAGAGTAACAGAAGTGGCTAGCTGGGTTATCAAAATAATCTGAAAAACAAGTACTCTGCTTGCCCCAAGCATCTAGAGGGAATACACACCCATAGCTCAAATAATCCAGAGGAAATCAGCCTTCCACGGTCCTCTCCCCTGTGAGGCCCTGCTTAACTTTAACCAAGATGAACTTCCAGCCATTTTTGCAACCTCAGCAGATGGGCTGAGCCAACAGCTCCTTACTGGCACACCAGTGGCAGCACATCACCTCCCTGTTCATCCCCTGGGAGCATAAGGTTAAGCGACTGAGGACAGACAAACCATGTCCCTTAGCATGAGAAGTACTCGAAGATTAACTCTATGTTAGTGCAGTGTCATTTACTGCCATCCCCAGGCCCTTGGTGGCATCTCTAAATTGGGGGTGTGGTGGCAGAAGGTGCTTGAGGCACAGGTGGAAGTTGCTCAGAGCCCCAACCTGGGACAACTCCAAGCCATGACTTCTGCAAACTGGCAGCTGCCTGCAAACCCCTCAAGCAGCTGAATTACAGCACTGAGGCAGTCAAAGATTCAGTCCCGTTAAGCATCTTTATTGATGATCTATATGAGGGGATCAAATGTACCCTCAGTAAGTTCACAGACAACACTAAGTTTGGTGGGAGCGTTGATCTGCTGGACGGTAGGAAGGCTCTGCAGAGGGATCTGTAACGCCAGGGGAGGCTCAGGTTGGACATCAGGAGGAATTTGTTCATGGAAAGGGTTGTTAAACATTGAAAGGGGCTGCCCAGGGAGGTCTTGGAGTCACTATCCCTGGAAGTGTTCAAGGAATGACTGGGCTGGGTGGCATGGTGGTGATCAGTCACAGGTGGGACTCTATGATCTTGCTGCTCTTTTCCAACCTAAATGATTCTGTGATTTTATGATCTGGTGCTACACAGCAGCTTCCCCAGAGCAGGATGTGTTTCTCCACAGAAACCCTCACGACAAGTAAAAGGGTGAGGGGGTTGCAAGGTACCAAACAGGCACATCTCACGAATGGGGAGGAAACACTTTCCTGCCATCTCCAGTAGCTGTCCAGCTCACAACACGCAGTGAAGCCAAGCCACCAGCACCCCACTGCTAAAAAGAGCTCGTCAATCCCAGGGCCTCTGTAATTTCCATGTCTAACTGGCCTCTCTCCTCTCCTCTTGTCACTGTGCAGAAGAGGAGTGGCTTTGCCATGGGATTCCAGTGCTGCAGAATATGACATGTGCCAAGGTGGGGGCAGGAGCTGGCTGTATCCAGCCCATTTGCCAGTTCAGAAGTGCTCTGAGCTGGGACACAGCAGCGATAACAAATTAATTCCAGAGTCTCCCTGTGTAACTCAGTGTGCAGCTCACAGACGATCTGTTCTAGGCCTGCATTTCATGGCAATGAGATCAGCTGTTGGACTGCTGGGCAAAACCCTCTGCAGCGGCTCACAACTCACCCAGGAAGTTTGAGAACAATTATGTGGGAGAAGTTCTTTTGTAACTTGGCATTTCAAAAAGAGCCTTGTTCCAGCATCCTGACTCCTCACAGGATCATGATGAGCGACAGTGAGTGCAGAAGTTGTCAGCTCAGAGTATAGAAGAGGTCAGGAAGAAAGAGGCCCAAATCTCTGCAGGAGTCTGTGTTCCTTTTGACTGCTTCCCTCTAAAAATCCTGAAGGAGCTTCTGTCCCAGTAGGGAAAGGATGAGCAGTGCAACAAAGCTCTTACTAGGAAGAACTCCAGGTTTTCAGAGGGGGAGTAATTAGGAAGGAGTAGGTGGTTGTACACAATGCTTCACCTTCATGCCTCTCCAACCCATCCCACACCACGTCATCCTTCCAAAGGCTTCCGTTGCTATTTACAGCCTCGGCAGATGCACACGGAGCCACTGGCCAAATCCAGGTCATGTTTTTCCGCTGATCCATTTGTTTGTATTCATCCATGCTGACTTTCTTCAGACAGGTTGCTGCTTACATTACAACTGATCTCAGCACAGAGCAGTTCAGCTCATGCACTGCTGCTTCCTGATCAATGCCCACAAAAGATACCCACAAGCCTGGCAATGGCAGGGAAGGAAAGGCAAAAGAAAAGCAGGGATGGCAAAGAATGTACAGTGTTATCCAGATGGTTTACTCCAGACACAGACTCTACACCTCTGCTCCGTGCTCATAAGGGTGCAGATGCTATCTCAGTTTCAGTGGTGCTGTTGTGTTTTTCTAAAAAGAGCTTCCTTCTATTTCAAAAGCCACAGGAGAGAACTTACAAGCATTACATTTTACAAACTGCCAATAAAATAGAAGTACCCACAGCCAAACACTGAGTGGGAAGGTTACACACTCTGTCAGTGAAGACAGACAAGCGCACACTGTTTCACTGCAGGAGTCAGCTAACCATCCTGTGGTAGGGTGGAACTTCCCTGGACAGCACCACTCCCAACAACACCTTCCATTTGGGGAGCCTGGAGCGCTGAGTGGAGAAGGGTGCACACATCACCTCAGAGTGTACAGTAACCCAACACCGACTTACATCATGTAAGCAGAGGTTTAAAGATAAAAAAATAAACACCTCACCACAAAAAAAACCCACCAGGGATAAATCAGTGGCTTTTCATGAGCAAGTCTGAGGACAGGGCATGAGTCTCTGCACAGTGTTGATGAGGCAGACAGAGAATTACCAAATGCCATCTTGAGCTGTGATTACTGATAGTGCTTGTAGCTCTTTTCTGACCCGGGAACAGGAACAAACATCTTAGAGGAAAGAGTGTCTTATTAAGGCACCTGACCTTCTTGGTAGTAAAAGGTACTTAATAAAAGAAGAAGTTCCTAGCTATCAAGTAAGCAGATGAAGCGAAACTCATTTAAAGCTAAAACACAGCACAGAGCTAAAGCTGAAAGGATCGACCACCAAAATTTCATCTCTTTCCTGAAGACATTTCAAGCTGATCCTTGCAGCAGAATCACTACCAGATTTCTTTTCAGAAGCTGAATTTCTTGGCAATCTTAGCAGTTTGCAGTTGCTTATGTATTTCTGGCTATGCAGGACTGGATGCAACCCCAGTCTTGATAAGGCACTACTCAGCTTCTGCACATTGCACCACACCAGGACGGGGGACAAAACAGCAAAATTAAGGGTTGCCAGCACCCCGCTGCCTTTGCTTGTGATATCTGAGCTAAGGAGGTGAGATCTCAGGCTCTCAGTGAACACCAAACCTTCCCACTGGGTACAGCCAGGCACCTGTGGGACACCAGCAAGTCTTTAACCAAGAGCAGACAGGAAACAGGTACTTACGATCTGCTTCTGTTTTAGAGGTTTCACGGAAAAACTGCCATCAACGTGCTAGCAGGAAAAAAAAGAAATGCATTAAACAGCTGAAGTGTACAAATCAGAATGGACTCATTTCAGAGCTGTGTCTGCTAGCTAAGGGGAGGGTGGGGTGTGTATCAGCAGGACAGCCTGGATGGCAGTCCCTCCCAGCAGAGTTAGTGGAACAGGGTATCAGAGTGCTACTGGTCTGCTCCAGTGTGGAGCCAGGTGGACTTGGCTTAAGTTAAACCTGACTGAAGTGGGTCAGAGCACACACAAAACTCCCCTGGCACACTGGATGCTTTCAGGTTGCAAGCAGTCCAACTGCAGACACTTCTTCAGCCAGTGCAGCAAGACTTGGCGGGGGATATTTGTTAACACTCTAAATAACATCAAGTGACAGTCACTCGAGGCCAGAGCCCTGACAGAGCAAGGGGCTGCCATGAGGCTCAGAACAAGGTTTGTCCACTGGATGGAGTCAGAAACAAGTCCCACGTGCTCCACATCCTCAGAGCTGCAAGCCTTTCACTTGCTCAGTGGCAGCAGGCACAGCTGGAACCATTCTGTGCATGCCTGGTGCCAGAATCAGTGATGGGAGTAGTGTGCCAGTTCTACTTTCCACATCATCCACAAGGCCACTAAACTGAAAGAAACCAACTCCCCTGCCACAGCCTAGAGAGCAGCAAAGGAGACTCAGGGGATGCTCCAACAGCTGCAGATCTGCATCTGTTTGCTGAAGGAGTCTCAGAAGGAAGGGACAACAACATTGCACCACAGACAAAACAGTCCTGTTTTCAGGCAAACAAGTTTCCGCCTTTGGAGGAGCTGCAAGGTCAGACTACGCACAGGATCAAGGTTATCCTTCTGATCTTAAAGATACATTCAAATAGCAAGTTACCAAGTCCTGCTGGTCTGTCTTTCCTCTGAACAAGCTCTGGGGATCAGCAGTGCTCATTTATCAAGGACCTGCCCTGGATTTATGGACCTACACTTCAAAAGCTGCAATTACCCTAAGGATGGGGAATATATTTTAACCAAACAGGGAGGATGAAGAACTCAACATGTACTTTGCCTTGTGACTTTTTATTAAAAGGGAGATTTTAATCTTGTTTTAAGCATTCAGTGGAAGATGAGAGATAAGAAGTGGCTGAACTACAACTGAAGGATTCCAGTGTGTTGTTTTTTCACATCAGCCAGAGGAAATTACAGTAACATCCCTGCCCTGGTCCTAGGGGTGCTGCAGCTGACTCCATCTCATTTCTGACAGATGTCCAGTTGCCAGGACTAAAGCTACCTACAAAGCCAGTGTTCAGAGCACCCTTTCTAAAAGGGGAAAACTCTTTTTCTCCACAGACCAAGTCCAACAAAAAAAGCAACCTAGAACACTTAGAGCATCTTCCAGCCATATGGCTTCCTTAGGATTGACTGTGCTTCCCATGCCCTCTGACTCAGCTTGTCACCATCCACATTATCCACCTCGGAGGAACAGAATTAGGACCTGGCAGGAACCAAGCAGACTGAGATACAGCAGTCAGCCACCTGCCAGTTGGGAAGTGGAGAATTTCCAACAGCACAGCACTGATGCTGCTCCCCTCTACATTTCCAGCTCTGCTCCAGCACCTCTTGCTTCACTCAGCATGTCACTACAAGTATCACCTGCCCAGGAAACGTGTCTGCAGTATTACCATAACCAGACACAACAGGGTTATGCTATGGACAGGTCAAGTTATGGATATTGCAACCATTTTCAGGGTCCAGTTACCATGGGAAGAGAGTTTCTTATTGAGGCTTAGGCATACAGCTTGGCCTTACCATGTAGGCAGGGGTCAGTTACATCAAACACACCACTCAAAAGCAGTGGAGCTCAGTCTTCACATAGGATGCATCCCAATCCTTCCAAGAGGGCTTGGTCCTCTGTGTAAACTCAGGCCTAAGAATGGTGCAACAGGGTCTGGACACAGCAGATCCAGTTATGCAAAAATCATGAGGCCCTGGAAAACTGCATGGCAACAGCCATGGCCAACACCTTCCACCCTCTGTGGGAACACACCCTCTCCACACACAGGAAACACTCCTGCCATTCCCTGAGTGACCAGCTCAGCTATTAATGATAATTACAGGCTGTACAGGAGCTGCTGCAAATGATTCTTTGTACTACAGCAGTACCCAGGAACCTCAGTCACGAGCCAGGACTCTGCTGTGCCAAGTGTTATATAAATAAAAACTAATGACCTGTAGAAATGTTTACATACACAAGAACAGGGACAGAGGGATAAAAAAAACCTCATTTACCTTTTCAAATGCAGCCAGAAGAACATGGGCATGACCAGTGACCTCAACCACTACTGCAAAAAGAGAAAGGGCAGACCTGGTTAAACCTTTCAAACAGCACAAGCATAAAAATACCCTGAGTTGAATTTTAGTCCATTGACCATTTCTCAGCTGCCATCTGTTCTATTTTCACCTTCTCCTGCATTTAGAACTTTTGTTATCTTGTCATCAGGTTGGTTCAGAACAGGGCAAGAACAAAACCCCGCTGGGCTCTGTGGTGGGCCCTACAGAACCATGCCTTCATTGTCCTGGGTGCTCCCAACTATCTCACTTTGTTTGCAGAGGTTGGAAAGGGACAGTAAAACAAAGCACTCGGTGGGATTCTCCTGTCCCCTCAAATTCCTGGGTTTAGTTACCCAAGAATGGTAATCTATCTAGTTTAACAGCAATTGGCAGCACTTTCAGACCTGTTAGTTATCACTTTATTTCAGTCTAGTCAGACATGCTTATAAAACATTTATTTCTCATACAGACTTCAGACACTGAAACATCTCTGTCCAGTTCTTTCCCCAAAGACAAGCATTTTCCCTCTTCCAAACTTGAGGGTTCCCTCTTAATTCCACAGCAATGGGAAGGGGCTGTCAGAGGTTTCAGTACCACATTCCTGGCTCCCTCAGTAAATAGAGAGAAGAGGAGGCGAGGTACAATCCCCCAGTCTCCCTCACTCAGAACTCTGAGGTTCTGTTTAGCTCCAGCTGGTTGGATCCTTTTCCTGAACCCTGTTCAGACTCATCATATGGAAATGGGAGACAGAGTTTGTGAAGGAGTCACAGAGGGAAGGGAAGGCATGGAAGCACCTCATCCTGCTTGGAGGGATGAGGGCTGTGCTCAGCACAGCCCGGAGAGCTGGTGGGCAGCTCTGCCTGGAAGGTGCAGCTGAAGGAAGCAACACCTGTGCTGTCTAAAAGGGAAAGGAGCTCCACAGCTTCCTTTGGGCTCCCAGAACAGCAGAGACAACAGAGGAACCATTCCCTGGACTATGGCACACAGATCATGTTTGGAAACAGCCATATGTAAGAGAAGGGAGATTTGCCTGCAGATTTGCTGGGTAACTGAGGCTGGTCATGGCAATTTGGGTGGAACCAGGAACACAACAAAATGCAGAAAAAGGGGTTAAAACTGGGAATTCATTTGTTTGCTCCTCCCACTGCCAGCCAAGAGCAAGGCTGCTCTATCTCTCATAGTAAACGAAATTCAGGTCCTTTCCCTCCGTCTGAATGGCCAAGGAAGAGGTAAAAGAATTCATATCCTCTGTGCATTCCAGGAGTGTGTGTGTGGTCAGAGTGGTGACCTGCTCTGTGCAGCATCTTTCCTTCCTGTTCTGTGCCTCTCCCTGGGAACAATCCCACTGGCAGCAACGGGACAGGGCTAACACTGCTAGCCATGGCAGAGCTCAGTCCAAACCAGCATCTTCCTGACTGCTATTTTAATTTACCATTCAACCTTACTTAACACAAGCGTTTCCAGGCCAGCTGTAATTTTCCAGGTGCTCCAAACACACCACGCCAGCTCCTTCCAGTCCCATCAGTTAAAAAAAGAACCAAAATACACAACAATTTCCTCAAATCTCGCTCAAGTGTCACACATTTTTGTGCTGATATTCTTTCCAGGAGGGGATTTAAAAGCAGTTGGTTTTCTAGGTTATTAAAATAGATGGGAGTTCACTATTGGCTAAGACTGGGCATGGTATGTGCATAAATGTATGCTTCCCATACTGCCTTCTGTTCTATTTTTGATCCTTCTAGACATGACCAACATTAGAGAGTATAAATACCTTGCCAAAAGTTCCATCAACAGAGGAAGGTGTTTTATATTTATGGTCAAGAAATACGCATATATGTCGATTTTACTAACGGTGCCTGAAATCACTAAAAACAGATGCACTTTAGAAGTAATTTCCTTTATGTTGCACTGTGCTTTGTTAGTCACACTTTAAATTGGCTTATTCAGTTCTATTTCTGTCTGCTTGGAAGACTGTAAAATAACGTAATGAGTTTCTGGGCTTTTTCACATCTACAACATAAGAAACTGAGCAAGTGACTGAGGTGAACAATGTGATCAACAATGGATTTTTTCTTTTCTAATTATCTTAAATTTTGTACAGAATGGTACAGAAGTGAAATGCTGATCCTGCTGACCATAAAACCCCCCAATTTCAAAGAAAATGTGACTTCCTTGTGCCCTTTTCATTGCTAACACTCCAAATGAGCCCAAAAGTACACACACCCTAAAGGAAATACCGTGTAAGGTGAGTAATAATCTAAATACTCACTGGACTACCCTCTCCAAAACAGCAGTGTGCTCTAAAAATAATCACCAATTTATCATAATTACTAATTATGATTAGTTCTTATTTTTAAATAATCAACAATTATTTCTCCTCAAAGGTTATGCTCTTTTATCGTAACCATTCAGCATCCTCAGAAAAAGCACAATTTCAAATGCTGAATGAAGCTGCATTTGCTTGAAGAGTGGCCTGAGTATTTTAAAGCCATTTCCTTTTCTCTGCCAATTTCCAGGTTTTTAGGAAGACAACTTACCCCTTCAAGAAGGAGAAAAGACCAACTCCCCCCTCCTTGACCTATAAACTCCAAAAGAAAAACCCAACAAGCAAGGAAGTAATTTGCTCTAATTTGTGTGCCTGGCACTGGTGGCAGAGCCAAGAGCTCTCCTAAACACTATGCCAACACTAAATATCTGGCCATTTTTCCTGTAAAAAATGGAGGCTATTTTTAAAAGTATGTTTTTTATGTGGTTAGCTTGGCCCTTTTATTAAAGGGAAGTTATGGTGAACTCCTGAAATATTTTTATTCTGGGAAGGGTCCCCAAGGAGGCCAGTCCTGAAGGGGTCACATAAGCTTAGAGAGAGCCAGGAGAAGACCATGGGAGCAGAGCATCGATTCTTACCATCCCCTTCATCCACCACTGCTCGGATGACCACAGGGAACACACCACGGTCCAAGTCAAAGTTCAGCTGAGGGAAAGAAATGAGCTGAGGTTACACAATTCACACCATACTTGCCTGAAGACAACACTGGAGATCATGTTAGATCTATGAAGTGCCCTTCTGACAGGCCCCCAGTCCCTGGTCTCAAAAGGACACGACAGAGCAGGAGGATTTAAAATTCCAGGCACCACCTTTAAAAGGGATTCAACTACAACACACACACATTCATGTGGCACTAAACACCAGCTGTGGATAGCAAGGCAAAGCATCTCGGTTTGAATTTCAAATGGTATTTAATTCTCATTAATTCATGTATCCTAAAAGTCTTCTGAGTGATTTGTAGTAGGACAAGTTTCTCAAAATATATCCAGTGCCACAACTTTGCTTATGTACAACAGGATATATTGGCTTTAGCACAGCAGCACACTGTGCTCCCAACACCACACAGAGGCCCTGGCTCTGCTATGAAGTTCCTGAAGACACAAGAGGAAAATCTGCAGAACTTCAAGCTCACACAACACTTTAAGGAAACACCAGACTGATTTCCATCTCTTGGCATGTTATGAAATGCAGGTCCTTGACCTTCTAATTGGTGAGAGTGAAAATTTAAGTGCAAGGGAAACAGTCTCAATTTCTCCCTTTGCCCTACACTTCATTAAAGCACATCAAAAGCTCCGTGTCATCTTAGCAATACAAGGAAAAGGCAACCTTACAAACACTGTCCTATGCCAGGAATGCAAGTGGCTCAGGGACCAGATTTCTGCTGGTTTTGTTAATTACTGACTTGGATGTTTTTGTCTCATCTCTTGCCAAGACTGAAAAAGATGTCATTTCACCATGATGCTCCAGGTAGTCTGTTTTCAGTTTCTCCATGAAAACTGAGACCCAATTCCAAGTGCTGCAGCATCGTTCAGACAGTGCTTTGGGTCTTCCATTACTTTGCCACAGCCTCAACATCATTTGCAGCCTGATTTACTCCAGTCCCTCAAAAGAGAAATCATTTGAAGGGAAAGTCACATCACAGAACTGAGGCTGCTTTACCATATAAACTCTGGTTTTCTCAAACAAAAGGCCTCTTTAAGGAACCATTCCACATTCATTTTTAGGGCCCTGAACACAACTAACTCGACACAAGCCATACTCTATAATTTCCAAGCAAATCAGTAAATAAGGAAGATAAAATAAACTTTTATAAAGCTTTTCACAGAACAACCCAACAAAATATCAGTTTCCCTTCTTCCCCAGCCAAGACCTTCGTTATATCCGAGTATTACACTAAGCAAAAATATGAAATAAGTCTGGGGGTTTTGAACAACACCAATAACAAAGCTGGAAAGAAATCTGAAATGTCAGTTGTAAACAGCTAAGACACTGCCAGCTGTCTCAGATAAAAGTGCTGCATCTTGGTGGCCAGTTAGGAAGATTTAGGACAAGAACCAATATGTAACATAGAGCTGACATGGGAGGGGAAACTCTTTGGAATCACAGTGCTTGTTCCACATTTCTTCCAGCTCCCAGTAACACCAATGAAAAAAGAGGAAACAGAGGATGCAGCAGAACAAGCAAAGAGAGCTGGAAACTCACTTTTCCTTTAAGCTGTCAGAGGGATATGACTTTAATACTTGAGTTAAAACCTTGCTGACAGGAACAAAAGTGAAAATTAAGCTTCTCAATTCTTTAAGAAGAAAGGGATCTGAGCTCTCTCAGACAACAGAAGGGATTGAAAAGCAGCTCTTCCAGGCTTTTGTAGGCTGAACTTGTGAAATCATCTATTGGCAAAGAAGCCAAGACATCAGGAGACCAGACTCTGCAGGCTCTTGGCAACTACCATGGCATTTGTTAAGGCACGGGACTGATTATAGCTGTAACTGTAACTTCAGGACAATAGCTATTCAATCTTTCAAAAACATGAAAGATTACTCTATTTTTCCTTTTTTTTTCTTTTCTCTTATTTTCTTTTTTTTTTTTTTAATAGGTAGAGTTATCTACCAGGGTTCACATACACAATACACTTGCACAGGCTTGGGTCAGGAAATGAACGCCATTATCAGTGTGCACTTCCTGGGAGAGGGGTCCACAGGAACAAATATATTAGCAGCAGCTACAGAACAACTACTCTGCCTTCAAAATCTCTTACCACAATTCTGCACAGAGCAGGGGAAAGACCAAGACTTTCCTTCCCTGTGTCACATGCAGGAGAAGCCCTTGGGTCAAAGGGTTACTGAAACCAAAGGGTTACTGCCCCTGTTGGAATTTTGCAGATACCAAAGATACCAAAATTAACAGGACTCCACAAATCTTGGTATGTAGAAAAGCCACAAAGCTTAATTAAAACCAAGCCCTGGTCTGTTTGCAGTTATGGGTTAAATTAAGAAGAGGAAAACATTCCGTTATTCAGCATTGATGCACCAGTGTAAACCTGCCCCAGAAGGAGGATATCCCCTCACAACACTGTACTGCTACAGATAACAGTGCAGGACGTGGCCTTTTAACAGAACAGGACTCTTTCAGAGCAGTGGTCTCCAACCTGTTCTGACTATTCATCCCATCAGTAATGTGTTCTGAGCACATATTCCCAATACATGTGTGGAGTTTTTAACCATCTATTGGTTATATACACATATTTCTGAAGTCCTTCCCACACCCCAATGAATTGTATTGCATGAACCTCACTTTGGAGACCACTGTTCTAGAGGATCACCCAAAAACCCCCAAAATCTTCAAACTAAAACCCATGAAAACAGACATCACGACAGACATTTGTTCCCACAAGCTCTTTGACTGGCAGGGAAAGGAAAGCTGAGGAAAGCAGGTTTTCCATGACAAGCTCCAATGTCAATCTCTGCAGCCCCCCTCCTAAATCAGCTGATCAGTGATATGAAAAGTCACTTCTTTGGATTTCCTCCCAGTTGGCCTGATCTGCCTGCCAAGTTTCCATACTGCTCCTCCCAGGGCAGTACCCACAAAACATGCTGTAGGAGCTGGGAGAAAGTGTCTTCCAGCCATAACTTCATGGCACTAAACAGAGCCCAGCGCTTCTGGGACAACAGGGTGTGGAAAGAAGGGGACACTGAGAAGACACTTACCTCATCATCCTTCCACTCTGAGAAATCAATCTTGAAGGAAGGCAGGGAGAATTGCTGGCTTACCCCTCTCTTGTAATGAACCGTCTCGGACTGCAGAGAGGGATTCTTTGTGCTGTATCTGAAGGAAGGGGGAAAAGGAAAACTCGCTGTAACCAAGGACTGCTCCCTGCTCAGCTCTCACTCACTCTTGCCTGTCGGCCTTTCAGGAATCACAAGTGGCAGCTCTAAGGGCAGAGCTGGTAGGGGCTGGCAGCCATTCAGTGGGGACACAAAGAGGGAAGGGAGAGGTCAAAGCAAGAAGGTGAGCACAGGAAAGAGAAAGCAGCGCAGACAGGCAAGGTCTGATCACATACGTACTGACCTGCCTGGGTGTTGGAGTACGGGGGGGGCAGCAGCTTGGCAAAGGCCTGCTCCCTAAATCCATGGCCTAGGCAACGCTGGCTTTAAGCCCAGCACAGTCCTGATTTCTGCAGGAAACCCAGGAACAACGAGCTATGACCTAACAGTAGGAACACACAACCCAGCACGGTGCTGAAAGCTCTCCCATGCCTCCATAGGACAGCTCTGCAGTGGGAAACGCTGCTTGGCTTCCACCATCCTGCTAAGACATTCCAATCCACTCCTCAATCCCTCCTGTGCTTCCCCAGAGGTGTTGCAGGGCTACCAACACCACTTGAGAGACACCAACCCTCCTCCACGCCGGCCACCCAGAGAAGAGTCACAATTCTTCCACTGTCTCAAGGCTTGTCACTGAAACACCAGCACTGCCAGGCTGGGATAAACATCTGGAATGGGACCACAGCTGCCATCCACCATCTTCTGCACCCCGAGCCCACCTGGTGCTGTCTTCCCCAGGAAACATTTCCCTGCTCACTCCCCCTTTCTGGAGTGTGGTGTTTTGAGCCAGATGTGCACAGCCCCTCCCAGTTCTGGCACAGGAGAGGAGGCAGTGAACCCCAAAGCAGGGTGGGAACATCTGAAGCTGCCTTTACCACTAAAGCCTTTCTTGTCAAATTATCAACTGTGTGTTCAGAGCACACTGACAAACTGGAGAGAAGGTGAGAGATCCCCTGCCCAAGAGACACTGCAGCAACATCCTCCCTCAGCAGTGACAAGACAGGCTCCAGCCCTACAAGAAAAACCTACAAGCTACAACAGTTCCTGCACCCTCTGAGGATCCAGAAGGTCAAGTGTCACAAGATCTACGTTAAATGCTGGAAGGTCACGACAAAGGGCAGGTTCACCACGTGCACTCTGCTCTTCCTGCCAGGGCAGGTGCATTAAGTTATTTTGACAATACCCTCAGAGCCCATTCTGTACTGTGCTGAAATTGTGCTGCTTTACTAGAAGGTCTCACTCCATCCTTTGCATTTCAAGCATGGTGTGGGAGAGATCAGAATGACAGGTCTTTTATATGTGAATTACAGAGCGAGCAATTGAGTGAAGTTTTATTTACTGAGTTGTCAAGCACAATGAATAGAGCAAGCCTGTATCTAGCTCCTTTTGTGGCAGTCTCAAAGCTTCCCAGCTCTGCAGAGAGGCACAACTCTCCCTCCACAGCTGGGGAAAGCAGGGGATGGAAGAGTGACTTATCTAAGGTGACAGCAAGTCAGGAACTTACGGGAAATAAAGTGCAGAGGAGAGAGTGAAGCTGGGAAAGGGGTGTAAACATGCTGCTGCTGAGTGCCAGGAATGCTGGAGGACCTTAATTTACAGCACCAGAAACCCAAACTAGGCTACAACAGAAAAACAAGTAACAAGTCCTCCTGTTCTGAGGAGGACAGGGCAGAATAATACTCACATTGACTTGCTGCTCTCACCATCCCTGGGAAAAGAAATAAACCAGGCACATAGATTTTCTGAGCTGAAGAGTAGGACAAAATTATTAAGGAGGCTTCCCCAACTGAGCTTTATGCCTCAGCTCAGACTGTGTGACTGCCTGGTCCCCATTGCCAAAACACGTCAGACTCGGATCTGAACACCCAGATAACTCTGGACACCTCCAGCCAGCAGCCAGTGGGCTGGTGAATTCCCTGGAAGTCTGATGAGCCCTGACTGACTCGAAGAAATGGATCATCCAAGGTGATGCACAGGTTCTCTGCACAAGACAACACTCCCTGTGCTACACAGGAGGAAAACTTGAAAAGCTGTTTCAAAGCAGATATCCTGCATATCAGGGTCTAAGGGGCCTCTACCCATTCCCTGCCCCTTTGGTTGGCATCTGCTGTATTCACAGTCGTGTATTCCCTGCCTGTGCTGCTGGGGGCTCACAGCAAACAGTAGCAGAGAAGCTCTGTAGAGCTGTGCAGATGTGTTACAGAAAAAGAGAGCATGTATCAAAGAATAAAGGACAGCAGAGAAGCAACACGCTGCCTCTCTCTGCATGAAGACTGAAAGCTGAATGTCTGGGCTGCTGTTGCTCAGACTGCACTGGGCCAGGCCTCCATCCACAGGAGGACAAAACCACCTTGCGACCACTGGCAGCTCAGGACAGTGGAGAAGTGAGGAGGCTCTGTCCTATAAGGTCAGGACCAAAGAGAAATCCTCGGTCACATTATTTTAAACCTGTTTGTTTGCTCAGGTACCCCTGACAGCACGAGAATCACAAGCAACCCGAGGCACCCCACTGCTGGCTGCAGCAGCAGCCCCCAGCTGTGTCGTCAGGGTTGATGCAGCCCATCTCCTCCTGAGCTCTGTGACACACCTTTACTCACAAAAAGCAAACTTCACACTCTGCACCGACTCGTTCTTCCCTTGTGTCAAACCCTTCCACCCCCAAAGCCAGCTGTGTATCAGAGAACCAGCAGACGAGAGGCCCTGTGACTATATTCCAGTCATTTTTGGGAGAACAGGAAAACTAAGATTATTCCCCAGTCTCATTTGTCTTTTATCAGCTAAGAAGCACTCACTGCCTGCAAGGAGAAACTCAGTCTGTGGCACCTGCAGACCCTAAGTAGCTCCCAAGACAAAAGTGCCATGCTAGAGTTTGGCCAAGCAGAGTTAAACTTCTGTTGCTACATGCTCACTGGGGTGTTTCCCCCCCTCCCTCATCCCTGGTCTGTGCCTGGGGAAGTTCTCAGCAGGGCAGCAGTCCCAGCTCCTGCAGATTTCTTCACTGCTGTGCTCACACTCAGCTGTGCCTGGTACTGGGGCTGTCTCAGGTGGTCAAAGGACAGTTCCTGTTCCCACAAGCACACTGGGACCCCTGACTGAGAAGTGCCACACGAGGATCCCTGCCAGGCTGCCTGACTTACATAGAGCACTGTCCAGACCCCATTCCACAGGAAAAGCAGGATGCACGGAGCAATGCTGCCCCTAGGTAACACTTTTGACTAGAAATGGCTGAGAGAATCTGTGCTCTGAAGAGCCTGTGGACAAGAGTCCTCTTTCTTTAGTAGCAGCTACACATGTTTCATGGCAATCTGCAGTGAACCAAGGACACGGAGAGCTTCAGATGGTACTCAGGAAACAATTCTGCCACTGCCACAGTCTGCAACTGCCTGGCAGCCTCCACGTCCTGTTACAGGTGATGAGGAAGAAGCCAGACAAGTTCTGCTGGTGTTCAAAGTGGACAGGAAGTGATGGAACAAGTATCCTCTCTCTCCCACCTGCCCATTCCCCTTTCATTTTGAGGCAGGATCCCATAGGTCAGCTTTTGGGGAAGAGGGAAGTTGAACAAATGTTTCAACTCTAAGTGACTTTTACTGATAAAAGAAACACTACCAAACTACAGGAAGGCCATAGCCCTGGGTCTCAGTCAGAATTAGACAAGATGCGCCCCAGAGAGGCTCCCACAAGGAGTCTGGAGGTTAACCATATGCTAAGGCACTGCACTGCAGTCTCTGAGAGTCTTCTCCTTCCCTCCTGCTTCCTTCAGGAACGAGTTTCCATTCCAAGCCAGGCAAAGACAACCCCCTCTCCATGCAGCTGAAACCCCAGTGCCCACATCCCCCTGCAGAGCTCTGCCTCCAGCTGCTGGCAGCACCATGCTCCTGGCTCCAGCCAGGCTTCAAAGCTCACACAACAGCTACACAGAGAGGCACAAAGGCCACAACTCTTAAGACAGACAGAGGGTTTGTCTGCTCGCTGAAATCTATAGAATTTGGCTCTCCAGCCTGTGAACTCTGCACACTCCAGTGTTCCCTTGGGGACTGGTGTGTGCCTGGATCTAAGCTGTAAAGGCTTGTTTCTAGCAAAACCCAGCACTCGCCTCTGATTTTTTCACACAGAAGAAATCTCTGCACAAAGAATTCATATTAATCACCACAGCCAAAAGCAGCAAGAGCACCTTTCAAAGGCCCTGAACAGACAGAGGCTATTAAATAACCAAAGGAACATCTGAGTGCCTCTGTCTCCTACGCAAGCTTGAATAAAAACAGCTGAGCTACCCGTTGGATTTCATTTTGTGACCCAACTCTTCAAACTTCCACACGCGGACAGAGCAGGGAATCATTGCACTGTCACGTCCCCCCATCAGCTCAGAAGACCACGGGACGTGGTTTGTGATGAGTGTAGCAGGCATTGCAAAACAAACAAGGAAATGGGGTTTATTTTTTGAATATATCCATTTGCACATCAGCAACACAAACAGCACAGCCCTGGAAAGGGCAAGGATTGCAGAGCTAGACTGACCTATTTTCATTCTGTTTTCTCTTTATATTGAGAAAATAGAACTTGGCAACAGCACTGGGATAAGGGAGAGAATCTTTTCTGTCCAAAAAGGAAGATCTTTTTATAAGAATGGGCTGCAAGACTCAAACCTCTCACGTCATATTTATCATGAGTTCCTGATCTGCCTGGATTGCTCATGCCTTCAGAACTGGCTCTTTTAAGTGCTTCCAGCTACTGGCTTGGTTTCACTTCTTCCCCTAAGGAAACAACCGCTGCTGTCATGTTTGAATTGTGCAATCCTTCCTGCTAGTCAGCAGGACACGTACAGTTGGAAAAGTCCCAGGGGCCCTCCCAGGAACAGGCTAATAGTGTGCACATCCAGGATTTTGCCAGACAAGGCAGGGATGCATTCACAGAGCATTCTTAAAAAGAGAATATGAGTATCTCTGCAGCCTGCTCCAAAAACACACTTGTCTCCCAAACCAAGGGTATCTAAGGTACAAACACATGAACCAGTTACTGCAGGAGAAGGCAGGCTACAAACTGGGAGTCCTTTAACCATTCTCTATGAGCTGCTGCCAGCCCTGCAATGGAAATGCAATGCAGAGTCCCCTCTCCTTTATCTGGAGGGAAATTACATTATGGGAAATCACTAGTGAGTAGTTGAGGTACAGCTCACACACCTCCATCTTTCTCCTGATTTCCAAAACTAAAGAAAATGGACACAGCCAGAAAAATAAATAAAACTGAAGATACTGGGGGTCTTGAGCTGTTCAGAGACAGGCCAGTGCTAATTCCTTGCCACTAAAGAGACTCAGGCATAGGTAGATCTCTGTTACCCTTGGGGTGATGCATCAGCTCGTCCTCTGAGAACTGATGTGTTTAATCTTTAGAGTGAATTCTCACCACAAAGTAACCAAGCAAAAGACAATTCAAAGGTGAGAGGAGCAGTCCCCTCCAGATTTAAACTAATTCCTCTTTCATCCAAAAGGCTTCTACAGATATCTGCACTAGCACCACAAAGTGCAGGCTACCTTCCCCTGGGCATGGGGCTGCAGAGGTGAGCACACCTTTATAATCACCAACACAGTCACCTTTCACCAGACTTTGCTGGTCATCTGTGGTCCCACAAAAGTGATGACACAGCTCCCTGTGAGTTCAACAGTTCAGGACAAGAGGCAGGCAGCTGTTGGGAGCTATGTGTTCCCAGGATCTTGGCTAGGAACAGTGCAGCTGAGCGTATCTCCCAGCACAATTACCTGGGAAAGTCTGCTGAACATACTTTGAGACAGGTTAGGACAGGACTGATAAAGCTACCAGCTCTTAAATGGAACCCAAATAACTCCAGGAGGAAGCTCCCTGGCTTGCAGAAAGGCTTCCCTTTGGTTATGGAAACCAGCTAATCCCAAAGGCAGGCCCAAGACACAGCGCTGTGGCTCTCAGGTGAGCAGAGGCTCCACACCAAGCAAAGCCACTGCTCAAGGAGAGCCACCTTCCCTTCCCTCCCCTCCCTCCTCTCAGCCCAAACTGCATGACCATAACCATGTTCCTAACAGGAGTTTTGCAGGAGTGCTGATAGTATCAAGATCAGTGGCTGTTCCAGCAGAGAAGCAGGAATAACTTGTTTAGCGCTTCTAAGGAGCCATGCTGCAGGCTGAGAGCTGGGAGAAAATTCCTGCTTTTCACAGGGGGCCAGAAACTTTCTCCCATTTTAGGATTCAGCATTGATTTAGGAGAGTGGAAAAAAAAAAAAGGTGTTTTATTTTAAAGAGCATCTTCATCCCAATCAAGTGCAATAGAAGAAGTTTTGAATTTATACACAGCACAGCTTTTGCACATGCTTGTTCCATGAATGCAGCTGTTAGCACCAAAAGAGATTGAGGAAAAGGAAAATCCACCAGCCCAGGCAGGGGAAAGCTGCGTTCCTATTAGTGCACTGAAAATGCACTTGCTCCACTCAGAGCTCTAAGAATGCAGCCCAGATTTTTTTTTTCCACTAGAATTTGAAAAGAATAAATCAAAGTAATTACAGCACTGCCCTTACAGAATTGCTTTGCAAAGCTGAAATCAGAGCTTCAAAAGGTTTTTACTAGCAGCCAGCAAATCCAGAGAAGCAGAGATGCCTACTTGGGCAGCTGCACTGGCCCCAAGACGTGCTTCAGGAGCCACTTCCACATGGAAAAATAGCCTGGGTTGAATTAAAGCAGCTTATAAAGTCTATATTTGTATCTGACTTCCCCCCTACACATCTGCATGAAATCAGGATCATGCCTTCCAAAAAGTTCTCTGGCTTCTGGTGCAGCCCCTGCACCCACATTTACATAACATTTATTGTTCAAGCACCACAGAGCAGAAACAGGCAGTTCATCATTCCTGCATTATGGAGAAATGAAAGTATGATTTATTAAATGAAAGGCCAGAAGTGTAAGAAAGAGCTGAATGTGGGTGCTTTGACCTTTTAGAAGGTTTAGTGCACCAGGGACTGCTGCCACTCCAGCAGGACAGCACAGAACCATTGGCTACTTTTTCATTAGTGGGGAAATCACTGCTGATCCTGGTTTCATGCAGAGGGTTCATGAACACAGGCTTCAGCTCTGCCATCTAACAGACATCCCTCTCTCACTGAACCATGGACAGGGTGGATTAAAAAAAATTCAGATTAAAAAAAAATTCTTTGAAGCTCTCTTCATGTTCAGAAACTCTACCTAGGAATTATTCAAACTTAATTTAAAAGCAATTGGGTAGTTTATGTTTGCTGCTCAAGTTTTAAAGGACAGACAACAGCACTGGTGACAGTCACTGGCTCAGTGCATGGCACTAAATTTCAGAAAAAAAGTGTTCTTAACTGAACCAAAAACTGTGTGTTCTTGCTCCAACCAACCAAGAGGAGAGCTACTAGTTACAGAGGACTGAAAACACACTCTGTCCAGAAACAGTTGGTTATATTTGGTAACTAAAACAATTCTCTTAAGCAATTATTCTTCAAGGCACAACTTGACAAGAGAGTCTCTAAAGAGTCCAACATGAGCACTTTAACCAACAAGAACAAACACTGCTGGTCTTGGGTCACTCAGGTACAATTCCAGCCCACCACAGCCTGGTTCAAGACGCGGGCTAAAAAAAAAATTTTAAAATGTTTCTTTTCAGAATAACTTTGGGTTATTGCCATTTTGGCATAAAATACAAAAGCTGGAGTCTGAAAAATAGCTTTTAAACTATATGGATATTCTTTAAAGACTGTAGCATAAAAAATATAGCACAAGGTTTGATATGAAGCTCACCGTGCTGTAAATGCAGATGTTTCATTGCTACTGACCAGTGACAATGAAATTCTCCTTCAGGGTAAACCAAGAAGGGAAAACAAGATTAAAATAAATGATTTAAACCAAGCCTTGCTGATTTAAACCATGGCTTAAGTCTGGCAATGTAAATACATCCACCCTGGCCATAGAGGCCCTCAGTTCTCCCCATTAGCCCATAGATGGTTTCCTTCTTAGGTCAAAAACCAAGGAACACTGCAGGGCAGCACAAGGGACACTGGCCACCTCTCCACATTGTACCTGTGTTAGGGAAAGAGGACTTCAATCTCCAAGGCTGCCATTCCAACACCTTCACTAGCACTAAATTCACAGGAAACCTAAGGACCTAAGAGACAGAACATGGAAACTTCATCAGGATTTCTAAGGCATCCTGCTGCATTCAGCTCTGCTCAGGAAAAGCTGGGTCTAAACAGAAAGTGTTTTCAGAGTTCGTTGAGAGATAATTTTCAAGCACTTTAGAAAGGAGCTCATTTATTACCTCCCAAAATAAAGGCAGCCATAGGCTTCAAGAGAAGAAGGGAAAGGGGCCTAAACAAAAATTCTGGATCAGGATATCCTCCAGTTTGAAGGAATGCATATCTGGATTGGAGAATTGAGCCTCTCTCATTTCTAAAAATACACTAGTTATTGATCATTAGTGGGATGTTTATACTTTGCATAAAACAAGCCCTGTTATGGTTTGCCATAGGTATTTCTCCCTGCTGAAGCCTCTGCAGGTCCCTTCAACCAAGGCAAAGTTTAGCCCCAGCTCCAGAGCATCACTGCAGAAGCCATCAGCACTATGTCCAGGAGCCTCTGGTCAGCCAAAAGCCTCTACTAGAGGAAGCCAAGAGCTTCTGCAGCCTGAATCTTCCTTTATCCCTGGAGTCAAAAGAATTCTTTGTCCCATGGCCATTGGCAGTGCACCGTACCATACCAGCAGCTCACGTGTACCCCACTCACACCAGGCAGAGCACATTCCAGCCTCCTTTGCTCCAAACAAAGAGGGGAAATTTTTCATAGTCGTGTGGGATACAGTGTTGACTGGAATGGTTTAAATGTGCTGATTTAGATAAAAAGGGTTCAATATCTGGAGGGATGCACTATCAGGATACAAGAAGGTTCCCACAGATGACATTTTGGTCATTCTTTCCACAGGTAATCAAAGACTAATGTGTACCTGGCATGAGACACACAGACAGGGTTTCAGGAAGTATATCTTCTCTCCTCTCCCAACAGCCTGTGTTGAAGTGGGCATTTATCCCAAAATGGGCTTTAGGTGGGCCTCAATTCCCCAGACTCACTCTGTTAATGTCAGACTGAACTTTACTTTGGTGGCCCAGGTGCTCCTGTCACAGGCAACACAGAAAGGCAGTGAACTGGGTGATCTGGGAAAAAATATAGGTATTATTTGAAGGGCAGGGTGGTTGGTTTTTTAATTTCATAGAACACCTCGCTGACAAAACATACAGCTGTGAGATCCTCTCGTTTGTTGCACACAGAACGGTTTCCCTACACCCTAAAACCAAACCAAAAAGAGAACAAGAGAAGATATTGGCTATGTGAAGGAATTGAAAGTAATATTCAAAGTTATCAGAAAAAGAAGAAATTTCCCACTCTACCATCTGTGGCAGCACTGCCTCAGGGGTGATTAATGAGAGATGTTTGACAGCTCATCATCCCAGCTCCTGTGCCCCTCCACATGCCCACAAGCCCAGGACTTACACGGCCATGCCACCAACAAACTCTTCTGTAGCCTGGCAGTAGATTGTGATGGCAACACGGGCATCTGCATCAAAGGTGAACTCCAGGCTGTAAAGGACCTTCTGCTTCCCATTTTCCTCGGTAGGGCTGTCAACATCATCTTTATACCTGAAAGACAATGGCAGAGGATTAGAACATATATTTATGAGATATCAACGAGATCACTCTGGAAATAAAGACAAGACTACTCCAGCCTTGGTGCTCTGGGCAGGCAAGGCAGCCTGGGCTTCCACCTTGGACTTCCCAGATTTCCATTCTTTCCCCCGAGGAAGGTTCTTCCAAGATCTGACTGAAGTTACTAAAGTGAACTAATGATGGTGTTGAGGGATCTCACCCAGCCTCACAGTGCCAGGACACAGAATGAGCCAAGAAAAGAAGGTCCTGAATGTCAAATGCTGAGAAGAAACATTCTCCTTCCTTTTAAATCTTCCCATTAGGCTCAGTATTTGGGCTAAAGAAATCCTGCATGGGCTTGAGAACTCTAAAGTGTAATTGTTTTACCTCAGCAATGAAATGGTGCATGACAGGCAAAAAAACCAAGGTTTCTGTAACACGAAGAACTCCTGAAGCTCAACAAAAGGTACCTCTAATATCACACAGAAGACGGTATCTAGCTCAGAAAGCAGCCAGATATAGGCACTTCAAACACCTTTAAATGTACAAATGATCAACTAAACCTCTGGTGCTGTGAGGGACTGGAGCTCGCATGTATTTATTGTATGAACAAAAATTAACACATCCAACTGCAGACACATGATAACCAACAGAATGAGCTTAGAAGTTATTTCAATTAATGTAAAAGTGAGCCCTAACTTGGCTATGGGCTCCTGCACAGCTAGATTCTACTGTGTGATCACCACTGCCAGGATTACTCCTTCTTCCTACTGCAGGAAAAAGCACAAATCCAATGAAGGAGAGGCATGAAGCCAGCTCTGGGGCAGTGAGCTATGGCCATGGGGACTTACAGCATGCCACGAGCGGCCACAGAAACCAGCAGATCTCAGAACAAGCAGCCAACACAACACACCACGAGAAAATTACAGAATGACAGAATATCCTCAGTGAGAAGGCACCCCCAAGGATCTTCCAGTCCAACCCCTGGCCCTGCACAGACACCCCAACAATCCCACCCTGTGTCTCAGAGCGGTGTCCAAACGCTCCTGGAGCTCTGGCAGCCTCGGGGCCGTGCCCATTCCCTGGGGAGCCTGGGCAGTGCCCAGCACCCTCTGGGGGAAGAACCTTTCCCTGATCTCCAGCCTGACCCTGCCCTGGCACAGCTCCAGCCGTTCCCTGGGTCCTGTCCCTGGCACAGGGAGCAGAGATGGGAGCTGCCCCTCGGGAGGAGCTGCAGCCCCCGCTGAGCTCTGCCCTCAGGCTCCTCTTCTCCTGAAGTGACCAAGCTCTCCCTGCCTCAAAGAGCAAAGTGATGGACAAATGGCTGTGATTCACTGGCAGGGCAGCAGCAGCTTCTCCATAAATTCAAATCCCATGACCACAGGCGTGACTGTGAGCTCAGGCACTGTGTAGGAATGGTGAGGGCAGCAAGGCTGCCTTTGAGAGGTGTAACAGCACTGACTTGTCAGCCAGCTCCAGCCTCACTTGTTTATCAGTAATACCTTAATTGCCATGATGGCTGGGTAAAAGCCAAGCAGCTGAACTATTCAGCAAAAGCTTGGCATCGTCTCTTTCTTCACAGTATCAGCCTCTCCCCTCACTAAACAGCCTTGGTGAATATGCTGTACTGTATTCAGAATGGGTCAGACATAACTCCATAATTCAATCTAAAAATTGTCAAGGGAATCCTTATTTACCAAATTCACTGACATATAACAACTGCTGCTTCATTCAGAGGGTTCCAGCATCAATTTTATTTAACACGACACCAAGCAAGAATGAAATGTTCAGTTTCAGTAATTTAATACAGAAGGTGCAAAATAAAATTTAAGAGCAGTATAATCAAATACCCAACACAAGTACTTGTACTAACGTAACCCTAGTGAGCCACTACAGCACACACCCGCATTCCTGTCTGAAGGGCTTGGAGAGGCTGTTGCTAGAGGTCCACCTAGGTTGATGCCTTAGGTTCTGGCTTTTATATTTTTAAATCCTGTACTGCCTGGTGTGTAACTCTGAAGTTTCTTGTAGCCTGTTGGCTGCTGCTCTCTTATGCCAGATAGACACAACAAAGCCTCTCTGAGCTTGTTGTTCAAGGACACTTAGGCTGTCCTAGGCCCAAAAGGTGTAAACCAGGGCCTCTGGAGAGGGGGAGAAATTGAAGAAATTCCATCATTAGCTAAAGTTTTAATTGGCGAATTTGTGCTGATATGCAAATGAACCAAACCTATAAAAGTGTGAAGAATTCGTGACTTGGGGTCCATTTTGGGGTCCATCTTGGATGTGGCCTTTGGCTCACCAGGGTGCACCTTTGAAGGCCTTTCAAATAAATATCCACCTTTATTCCCTTACTCCTGTCTAGTCTCCATTTCTAGGTAGCCCATCAAGGCATCAGGTCAGAGCAGCAAATCAAGCTAAAAACATCCAACATGCCAGTACAAAAAAAAGCCAAATCCCAAGAACTGGAGTCTTAACATCTGCAGAAACCTGGACACAATATACGGTACAGAGCAAGACGGTATTTTCACACAAGCTAGTTTCATTCAAAGAGTAAAATCATGACACTTGAGGGCTGTAAAGAAACACTGGGCAGAAGGGCAGGTTTGCCTAAAAAACATGTGGACCATCAACATTTTGTGCTGGACTGACCCAAGAACACAGAGGGCAACAATCACTCACAAGTGTTGTGTGTGTCCAAGAGAGCAGCAGCACCAGTCACCTCTTGCTGTGCTGCACTCCGTGGATCTGAGGTTGGTAAAGAAGGATCCAGGCTATGATAGGCTTGCCACTTCTTCCAGAAGCAGCAGGGTGGGAGAACCAGCACCTCTTGCAGGCAGAGGCTCCTTCAAAGACACACCTCATGCACAGGTAGGTATTAAATACAGATGCCCAGCACATGTGAGAGCTACAGCACAGACTGAGATACCTGTGACAGTACCAGGTAACAACGGGGACACCTGGGCGTGGGGCAGCTCACACACAAACAACATGTCATTGGCACAACCACTGCCTGCTTTTTCTTCTCAGGGAAGTCATAAAAAGCATCCCAGACCACCCTCCTGCTCCCAGCTTCAACCTGCACCTCCCTGCTGGCACTCAGAATGTGCTTCCATCCTTCCAAGGAGATAAAGGGTTAAACCTAGACTAGACTAGATCTGTTGCCCTGGGAAACCACTGAGGGGCCACTGCAGTGCCTGGAGGGAAGGTTTCTGAAGGATGCATCTGCTGGGAAGTAGGGGAGTCTGAGCCTTGTCTGCCTGGAACAGCATCACTGGAGCAGAGAGCAAGGTACAAGTGCCTAAATGGTGGCAGTCACAGCAAGGCTGTGCCCTCCTGCTGTAACATCCCTGCTGCTGGAGGCACAGAAAATCATTCACAGCCTTCCAGCACCTGAAGGGTACAAAAAGATGGAGAGAGACTATTTACAAGAGCCTGGAGTGACAAGACAAGGGGGAATGGCTTCACACTGACAGGGGGCAGGGTTAGATTAGACATTAGGAAGAAATTCTTCCCTGTGAGGGTGGGGAGGCCCTGGCACAGGGTGCCCAGAGAAGCTGTGGCTGCCTCTGGATCCCTGGAAGTGTCCAAGGCCAGGTTGGACAGGGCTTGGAGCAGCCTGGGATAGTAGAAGGTGTCCCTGCCCATGGCAGGGGGTGGAAAGAGATGAGCTTTGAGGTCCCTTTCAACCCAAACCAGTCTGTGATTCTATGATCTGCCAGAGAGCAGAGAGTTCAGGTGAGAAAAGACTGCAGAGATGGTAGCTGGCCCAAGGTACAAGCAAAGACTACTTTGGTGCATACTCAGAAGGCAGAGACATCTCATGTCCCACCTTAAGGTGCGGGAATGGTGGGATGTAACATCAGGGAAGTAACAAGACAAAAATCACACATTTTGCATTCCTCTTTCTTTGCAGGAGACGTGGCAAGACAAGGAGGTGGTTCAGGAGGGGTTCAGGTGCTTCAAGAACTCTTCTGTCTCTACCTGCACTCGAATTTTACAGTGCCCATTTAGCCAAGCCCTACAGACAGTGTCCATGTGCAGTGGCCACAGATGCATGCACAAATTTGGGAACCAGTGACTTTGCTGGGTGTGCCTTTGGGTCATGCACAGAGGTGCATCACAGAGCCTTCACAATCACAGGTACAGAGGAAAGAGACTGACCACCTTTGAGAACAAATAGCTGATCCAACGTTTTGATGCAAAAGGCAAAGCAGGATGACCAAGGGAGCTGAGGCCACCTGGTCTGACATCACTCCTGGATAAAACAATGGAAAGGCTGGAGCTTTTTTTTTGTCTGTTGAAGAATTAAAAGATAAAAATATAATTAACAGCAGCCATGACAGTTTTATAGAACTAGGCTGAGCCGAATCCAATTTCATCCTTTGAGGAGATTCAAAAGTCTGACCAACATAGTAGACATGCAGGATAAATGTTAAGTATCCCTTGACTGAGTGCTGTGAGATCTGCATTTACCCAGTGTTTGAGGAGGCACTAAATGAGAGCAGAACTAGTAACATCCCTCTCAGCACTGACTTTAACAGAGGAGAGCATCACCAAACAGAGGGGATCTCCTGTTTGGGGTTTCTGCAAAGATCTGTCCAGTTAAACACCATCCAGGGCTGCAGAGCAGGCAGTCCCAGGCCCTCACCACCTCTGCCACAGGATGAACAGCCCCAAGGACCAAGGTCACCCCCCTGTGCTGGAGAGGGAAGAGAAGGGATTTCCTTTCTCTCACTCCCTGCAACACACCTGTCCCCCCCAGCCCCCACTCAGGCCCTTATCCAAAACACTCAGTGGTATCACTACTCTCCATGACACTCCTGATGCTTCAGACACATTCCCAAACCACTACAGTTGCTGATTCCTTCAATGCTTTTGTTCCATGATGCTATCCAAAGCCCAGAAGCTGAAGCAGAGAAGCTGTCCCAGGGTGCAACAACAGACATTGTCTCCTGAGTTGATCTTCCTCCTGCACCTGGAAGTGCTTTCAGGATAAGAGGGAACAGCCAGTACCAGCACACCAGTACTGCAGCTCCGAAATAAAGCTTCCAATCCAACGCCAAATGTGGCACACAAGACAGACAGAAGGAAGTCTTTCTCTGTTAGTGATTAACAGCAAAATTTCTGCTACCCTCCGAGGTTCACAGTCTCCTCCTGCCAGAAATCCAACACTCACATGTGACACTGAAGACTCAGAGCTTCAACACCAATATCCACAGGTTTATCGTTCATCCTGTAAACATTCAGGATCTGGCAAAACTCGGAATTTTGTCTGGTCAGAGCTGGGCAGGAAGGCCAAAGTGGACATTTCCCCATATTCTTCTGTGGCACCTCTCCTGTGAGGACAAGCTCAGAGAGTTGGTTTTGTTCAGCCTGGAGAAGAGAAGGCTCCAGGGAGAACTTAGAGCCCTTCCAGTGCCTAAAGGGGCTCCAGGAGAGGGACTTTGGACAGGGGCCTGGAGTAACAGGACAAGGGGGAATGGTTTCCCACTGCCAGAGGGCAGGGATGGATGGGATATTGAGAAGAAATTCTTTCCTGTGAGGGTAAAGCAGCCCTGGCACAGAGTGCCCAGAGAAGCTGTGGCTGTCCCATCCCTGGAAGTGTCCAAGGCCAGGTTGGACGGGGCTTGGAGCAACCTGGGATAGTGGAAGGTGTCTCTGCCCAGGGCAGGGGGTGGAACAAGACGGTCTTTAAGGTCCCTTCCAATCCAAACCAGTTGTGTGATTCTATGAAAAACAAAAAGCTTGTGGGGACATTACCATCACGACATACACTTAGAACTTTACACCTGGACACTTGGCTCAGTATCACTATAGTTGGTGGAGGACGTGGTAAATTAACTAGTTCTGGAAAGAATGTGCAAACCTCAACCACTGGTTGTGAATAAGCCAGGCCGGAGAGGGCACAAAGTGTCCTTTACGTGCACAGAGGGAGGAAGGCAAAGCCTCTAGGCCAGAAGAGAAGAAAAGCACAAGACAGAATGTACCCTTGGGGACTGCCAATTAAAAACTCATTTTGGGTCTACATCAGTGCAAAATTAAATAGAGTCATGTTGGCAGTGTTGTCGTCAGCGCTGACACAGCAGCAGCAGCACAAGAGCCTGTGAGAGCTCACGAGGCAGAAAAAGAACTGATAGTACCAGGAATTAGATGGATGCAAACCTAGACACTGTTAAGGTGCATGGAGACTACATTCCAAATAGTCCAGAGCTGCAGCTGTGCTTGGGGGAAATGGGACATGCGACCACAGAAAGCAGAATGACAGAACTATATGTACTACACCACACCAACTGCTCCATTCACAGCCAGGTCTCCTCCAGGGAAAAAGCCATTTCTCATTTGGCTTATGGTCCTTCTCTTTTTGTCTAGAGAAGTACTTCACCCTTAAGCTGAAAAACCAAAGAGCTTTCAAAGCAGTTTACCAATGGTCACTTATTTGGAAGTTCAATCAGTTTTGAAACCACAGGTTTTGCTCATTTAAAAAAACAAAACAAAACAAAACAAAACAAAACAAAACAAAACAAAACAACCGTGTCTGTTTTCACAAAAAAACAAACTGAGGTTTTTTGGTTATGACTCGAAGTGCTCACGTTACACCACACTCTCAGAGCCACCTTGGCTGGGAGCTGCAGCTGGACCCCTGCCAGCGCTCCAGCCCCGAGACGCACAATCCAGAGCGACTCCAGCCAGGATCATTGGGAAATGCTCTGCCTGGACATCTGCCCAGTGCTCAGACCCAAACAAAGCACTGAATGCTGGGCCCTGTACCTCAGCCATCTGTTGGAAAGGGGACAGCTGCAGGCCTGAGTGTGAGCCAGTGCTTTAATCCAGCTCTGCTGGTTCAGATCTCAGCGTGGAGCAGTGAAAGGTAACATGTCCATGATTGTTTTTCCCCCTCACATGGGACACAAGCCATCTAAACAAATGCATAACACTAGGACCAAACTTTATCTTGGCAGCAGGAGAAACCTGAGGAAGTTTCACTCAAGACCCATCAGTCTTCCTGGCCCATGACTCGCACTAGAATCAGCTCTTTTCTGGCTTCTCCTTGCACAGGAATGCAGGAAGGAATCTGTCTGTAAAGTTTATTGACCTGACTAATATCTTCCGCTCGTGCTAATGATTTCATGGCTTTGTTTACCACTCCAGCCTGTCCAGCAGAAACAGACACATCGCTGGTCCTGTTTGGAAACACAGATTGTTTGGATAAGGAGCATATAAACCACTTGAAAGCTCACAAGGGAACACAGAAACCTCCGGACATATCTAGCAAAAAGGAGCTGGATATCAATCATTCTCCAAAACCTTACCAATACATTTTGGCTCTGGCTGACAGATCACTGGGTTGAGTAAAAAAGAAAGGTTCAGGTAGTGGCAGTACCTCACAAGTCGGAGAGAGTCTTTGCGGATGTTCACCAAACTCCTCAGTGTCTTCACTGGCTCATGTGGAGCTGGAGTTATATAGGGAAACTGGAACAAAAAGGCAAATAATTCTCCTGTTATTATACTATAAAAGGTAGCAGCATGTTACCTAACATACAATTTACTCAAGAAGCATGTAGCTTTCAGGGTACTGAGTACAGCAGCCACAAGGAACAGCAATAGCAAATTTTATTTACAGATAAATCAAGCATGTTTCAGGGTGAAAATCCTGCCCTGGCCCAGCAACAGCCCATCCTGGAAATACACACTTTAAAACAGGGCATTTTCACAAGGTCTTTCTCTCCACCCTGAATTCTCGGTCAGGAAAGCCTTGCTCTCCCAAGGTTTTATTTCCACTAAAGAAACCACCTCCAGCTTGAGCAGAAGAAATGCAGCTCTTTCATGTGTATTACAGCATGCAAGCAGTGATCTGACTGCTAATCAGCATGCTGAAACCCTGGATTACTGGGGGAAACTCTTTTTATTCTGAAACAATGGGGCAAATGTTCTGGAAAAGAAAAGAGACAGGGATAGGGGGCCTCATTCTATTCTACAGTCAAGAAACCTCTCACAGATTGTCCTTTAAATAGGGACAATAATGCTTCAGACTGTAATTCCCCTTAGTGGGCACAGGATCTCCAGTGAGAAATGCAAAGGAAACTGCTTATTGTGGTGATCACAACCTGTACAGCTGCAGACCTGCCTGCTGGGCACCAGGGACCACCAACACACGTTTCCTTAGAAACGAGGCAAGGCCTCAGTTACTCCAAAGCAAGAACTGGGCCCATGTCCAGAAAACAGTGTTGCTGCTCTGTGTTTGAGTGTTTTTTTTTTTTTTTTCCTTGAAGATTAATCAGAGCTGCCAAAGGGCTTTAACTTTACATAGGCAAACTATATTCCACAACAGCCTCCTTCTCTTAAACCTACTTGGCAAATGTCCCACGGTGTTAATGGCATCTCACCCACTCCCCTCCGGAGAAATGATGAAACCCAGTGCTTGGATGTCAGCAAGGAAACCCAGGCTGAGACATGCAGGTAATTTAACTCTGCCAGGTTAGCTCCTACAGAGAGGGCCCTGTGTGCAGATATGGCACAGGGGATGTGGTGAGCACCCTCAGGCCTGCCCAGCACCGATACAAACACAGATTTCCAAGTCCCTCCTTCCTAATTCTGTTGCCCAATTGCACTTTCTGCTTCAACAAGGACTTTCCAGATTCCTCCTTGTCCTACCCTGCAGAGTCCTGTGAACTGAGTGTGGTTCTAAAATGACCAATGGCACAGCCTGAGGAGAAACTCAGAAAGCAGAATGTGCTTGTCACTGTTCCAATTCAAACTTGCCTCAGTTTCCCCCACCTGTAAAACCAGGGTGATCCCAAACTGCCACCAAGCATTACAAACATGAATTAATTAATGGTCACAGCTTTTCTGATGAGAAGAACCACAACTTCAAATTTTCATTTTCATGTTTGGAAGCTGCAGAAACAACTAGGAAAATAGTGGACAAAGCAAGCAGCTCTTCCCTTTCCTCTCCAGCACTCAGAAAATATCTCCAAATGGCTCCTACTCTGTTGCCTTTTGGTTCTTTTTAAGCAGTTCTGAGATGCAAAAGAAATCCAAAACATAACACTTGCATAAAATTCCTGCCTTTCCCTCACAACAGCATTAGTTCCTTTTCAAGAACAAGCCATTCACTTGAGCAAGTAGCTTTTCACAGTCTCATAGACACCTGTGGGCCCAAAAATACCTTCATGTTCCAGCTAGGAAAACTAAAAGAGAGAAGAAGGGACTTTCTGAGCAGCCCACCTAGGTATAAAACCCACGAAATAGCAAGGTCTGTCTTAACAGTGCCCTACACCCGGTCAGGCCACTCATTTACACAGAAAAAAGCATGTGTTGAACACTGGCTGGAAGCCATCCAACATGCCCAGGAGCCTTGGGAAGTCCAGGCTCTGCTTCCCAGCCTTCTCTGCAGCATGTTTTACACTTGCTCAGGCAGGCACGTAGAATTAGTCCCAAATTCTGTGCTCCTGAGTCCCTGTTTTTCTTCCCTCACCACTAATTCCTTCTGTCCTGAGTGAAAATAAGCCTCGAAGGTGAATTCAGCTTCTCAGGAAAACTCAGTTTGCGTCTGAACAGATGGGAATGACACTCCCCAAGTGAGGACCTCTTAGGTCTGTGCCATCCTCCTCTACAAACTCTACACAAGATCTTCCAAAACAGCCAGGAAACGAAAAAGAGAAAAACAGACAGAACGTAGGAACTTGCCTGAACTGGTCTATTCCCAAGGAAGTTTAAGTCCATGTTCTCACCGAAAAGGTAACCCTCGGGGTGAGGGGTGTCAAACTTCTCGCCTCCCATAAAGAAGTGACTTGCAAAGTAGTTTCCTAGAAACAAAAAACACAAGAGAATGAAAAAAAAAAATCTAAATGAGTGCTTCCCGGAGAAGTCTGTGCAGTTTTAAATTCACAAGCATAAAAGAGCCAGAAGACACAGAAAATACTTGCTTATTCACCCCTTCCCTGTAGTACTGAGGGCCACTGCCAACAATAGAAGAGAGAAAAAAAGCCAAATGAAACAAAAACCTAGAATAAATCATTACAGTGGAGATAATTCCATTTCAACTTGTTTTCCAGAGAAGGGAGAGGGAGCAGGAAAAGTCAGCTCTTTCCCATATTGCTCCATTCTGGTGAATTCTTCCTGTTTTCTCCACTTCCCAGTGTGAAGCCCAGTCCCACAAACACCATGGGCCTGCTCAGAGAAGGATGAGGCTTCCTCCCACTGCAAAGTTCAGCCTAGCCAGAGGGCCTCCTGTTAGGCAAAGTTTGCCTTTCATCCCCTTTCACGCCCATATCCCACGCAAGAACCACACCAAACCTTTACTGGGAGTGCTGGAGACTGTACACCTTGATGCTGATTTAATTAAGAATACTGACAGCTCTAAATGCAGAAACTTGGATGTCTGGGAGAGACAACAGGGACTGACTAAAGTGAACTTCAGCTCTGGAAGTTTCACCACAAATTTGTTTCATTCACCTTTAAGGTGATGCACTACAGTGCAAATTTCAGGACACAAAGCATGTGCAAGGTCACTGGGATTCTGGAGCATGGGATTGACTGCAAAATGAACAGAATTAATTCAGGTGTGTGAGAGCACCACAAATGTAGCTCCCTCCTAGAAAGGCTTCAGGAAAACACTCTCAAATATAAACTTCACAGAGTTACAATTTCAGAGAAATAAGTATCAAGAGAGAACTAAAATAAAAGGCTCCATCCAAGCCACTTCCCTTCAAGTTTCAGAGTGGGGGATGAGAGGACTGAGCCAAATGTACATTTGCTTCCCTGGGTGCAATGCATAGATAGCATAAATTTGTGTTAAAATGAGTCACTCTAGAAGCAGTAACTAATCATCTGAATGGCTATGGAGGCATTCTGGAGGGATTTGCAGTCCCTCTAGCTAGGAGCAAGCAGGATTTACTCTGAAATGGAAGGGTTTTCATGAATGGCCCTGTTTTTTCCATTAAGGCTTTTTCCCTTTATGCTTCAAGAAAGGCTCTTTTCACTCTGCACAGATGGCAGTGCCTTAATGATGACGGTAGGGCTCAGCTATTGCTGAACTCAGCTTACAAGCACCCAGATGTTTGGAGTACTGAAACACATCCTTCTTTCCAGATACAACAATCACCTTCAGCACAGGTCCAGCATCTACTTAGGATCTGTCCTACAGAATCAGAATAACAAAATCACAGAATCATTTAGGTTGGAAAAGCCCTCCAAGATTATCAAGTCCAACCTGTGACCGATCACCACCTTGTCAACCAGACCAGAGCACTGAGTGCCACATCCAGTCATTTCCTGGACACAAATGTAGGTGCTCCAAATGACAGAGAACCTTTTCCCACTCCTCCTAGAAGCAACAAATTTAAAAATTAATCTGTGTCTAATCTCTAAGCACAGCCAGCCTGACACTGCCCCTCTGCCTGAGATACACCACGGTGGTTTGTGCTTGCACTGAGGTTCAGAAAACCATGACGAACACTGGGGTTTAGGAATAGATTTCACATTTTATGTGGGTCAAGTAGGATTATGTTTTGGAACATTTTATTTGATCAACTGTGAAGGCAATACTTGCGCAGGATGTCTCAGTAGCACAGCAGCTGGTTATCCGGGACCAGAGTTGGAGAAGTCTCTCTTATCCAGTGAGTGAGACAGAATTATAGAATCATAGAATGGCCTGGGCTGGAAGGAACCTTAAAGATCACATAGTTCCAACTCCCTGCCATGGACATGTTCCACGACACCAGGTTGCTGCAAGCCCTGTCCAACCTGGCCTTGGACACTTCCAGGGATCCAGAGGCAGCCACAGCTTCTCTGGGCACCCTGTGCCAGGGCTTCTCTACCCTCACAGGGAAGAATTTCTTCCTAATATCCAATCTAACCCTATTCTCTGTCAGTTTGAAGCCATTCCCCCTTGTCTTGTCACTCCAGGCTCTTGTAAATAGTCTTGCCCCATCTTTCCTCTAAATTCCCTCCAGATACTGGAAGGCCACAATTAGGTCACCCCAAAGCTTCTCTTCTCCAGGCTGAACAATCCCAACTCTCCCAGCCGTTCCTCACAGCAGAGCTGCTCCATCCCTCTGATCATCCTGGTGCTTCCTCTGGACTCGCTCCAGCAGCTCCAAGTCTGTGCTGGGCCCCAGGGCTGGAGGCAGCTCTGCAGGTGGGGTCTCACCTGATAGGGGCAGAGGGGCAGAATCCCCCCCTCTCCTGCTGCCCACACTGCAGGATCAGCTCAGGACACGGTTTGAGAGCATCTCCAGGGATGAAAAAGTCTATCTTGTTCAACTGGAACAACACCCAGACACAAAACCAGCACGTTCAAGGCACCTGCCACACTTTCACTGCTCCACTAAGAACTACTTTTGGGATCTCTACCAAATTGTTGGGATCTCTCACAAATACACACAGTAGCTGGAATCACTGCTTCAGTTCCACATTCAGACAGAACTCTTCATCTTCCTGCTAAGTCACCTCCTGCAATGTGAAGGAGAGGGGGTTTTTTCCCCCGAGGCACTTTCTTCACAAACAAACAAGAAACACAGTGCCAGGCACAAGGAGCACAGGGAAAATCACTCTGAGGTGCTCAGAGGGGAACACACTGGTGAGAAGAACAACCCCCGAGGCTCTGCCACTGCTGCTGCACACAGAAAAGCTGCCACACACACCAGGTCTCAACAGACAAACAAACCAGAATGGCAGCAAACTGTCTCCACAAATTTATAACACAGTTTTCAGCAGCTAAAAAAAGATATTCTGTTGCAAGCTTTCAGAAACCACTTGCTTCAATGACACCCAAAGTTCAGAGCTCTCAAGGTAAGACCAAAGTTATACATTAATCCTCTCAACCACTACCCCAACCACCTTGGAGTTTGCCCAAGTTGGAGGCAAAACATTTTAAGAAAGCATTTCTTAAATATCACACCAGGGACTAAAACGAAAAGGAAACTTCCAGATGGAAAATATGAGGCATCCTCTTTTCCAGTCACTGTGACATTTAGGATTTTCAGTGTCTCTAACAGGCATACATATATTTTCTATGCAGTAGAATCCTAGGTTCCATTTCCAAATCCATTACAAAGACAGCTTCTGGACTTTAGCCAGGCTATCATGCCTCTTGAACCCTGTTCCCATATGTGCCCCCAGACTATAAAACCACCTTAAGCAGGTGTTCCAAGGCCAGCTTTACACAGAGCTCTGTAGCTATGGGCACAAGGAGGATGCTAAGTGCCACCCTCTTTGGCAGGAAAAAAAGAAAAGCAAAAAATCCTTGGATTAACCCTCCACAGAACTGCTACAAACAGAAATCCTCCAGGAATATGCAGTGACACACTGACCAGGAAAGAATCACACATAAATAAAAAAGGATGGAATAGGATAAAGATGCCAGAGCAAAGAAAAACTGTGGCTTTACTTCCCCAGAGTAAATCAGCACAAAGCACAGAGGAGCATCAGATAAAAGAGAACACAACCAAGTGACACTGGTGAGATAGATGAAGCCCAAGCAGTGGTTGTAAGAGAAATTGTTGTGGTGGAAAACTTTACAGTGTCTGGAAAAACTGTGACTACTGGGACACCCAGAACAGCCAAGTCTGACTCACTAGTTTGTCCCATGCAAAACCAAACTGGACCCCAAGGCTCCTCCAAGGCATCAAATGACACCAAAATACTTTGTATTTAGTACAACATAGTGATGGGGGTTTATTATCATAATTGCACCGGCATTAAGCACCAGACTGCTCCAGCCACAATTACCTCTCCCTAAGCCAGCATTCTAATCCCATATCCATGCAACGCATGGATGTGATGCACAAGAGACATGCTGGGAAGGGACACATCCTACAAGAGCCAGGAGCACAACTGTAATCCCATCAAAACATGGGCTGTGTCATACAACGTTCATTAACAGAAAGCAATTAGGTGTCCGTTCAGGCTTCTCGCCATTAATACAATTAACAGTGAAGTGATAGAAATTGAGTTCTCTTTAATTACTCAGCCAGACAGTCACCACCACGGCAGACTGACAGCATAGTCCCAGGCACAGCCTGAACCAGCAGCAGTGTATGGAATACAGGGACAGTGACACTGTCATGGTACAGGGCGACACAGTGGCCTGGGTGTGACTCTGGACACTCTTCTCCTGTTTAGAACCGCTCTTCCTTTGATTAAAGCCTCATTCCCAAACAACAAAGCAGTTCAGCTTCAGAGAGGAGCAATCCACTTCCTTTTTTTCCTCCCAGAAATCTCCAAGGAATTCTCTTCCAAGAGCCAACTCCAGAGGAGAAAAGCCATCCCAAGGGCACATGCTCCACGCTGCAGAGGAGCTCACTGGAACAGCAGCAGAGCTGTGGGAAGCACTGGTGCATTGCTCACTGGTTCTAAAGCAACAGGGGCATGGGAGATCCTTTCACTGCTCCAAGCACTGAAGCACCACAGAGATCATGACTGTTGCCTGCTAAATGGGAAGAAAACTACCCATTTTTAGCCTGTTTCACAGAGGCACTTATTCTTCTGTACAAACTGCACCTTCCTCCCAACCGGTCAGGCAGGCACAATGCCAGCACAGGCTCCATGAAGCAAAAAATTTTGGTTAAAAGGTACCAGCAAAGAGGGGTCATAGAAGGGAATTGGGTATCATCTTACAGCAGTCTCAGTCATCCAGATGCAGGAGGAAAAATGTAGATGATACCCACCCAGAGTCTTGGAGGAATAAACAGGGCATTTTCAGAGGATTTTTGACTAAAAAACTGCACGCAATTTCCAACAAAGCTGTTAAACAACCAGCTTCACTAAGGACTGGCTGGGGCAGACCAAGGTGGATTCCACAGCAATCTGCTCTGTCCTCCCCAGAGCACTTGACTCACCCAGCAATAACCACATCAAAAGCCAGTAAAGGAGAGGTGAATATTCACCTGTGCCTTTGCAACCAGCTGTGACTCAACAAGGCACCGTCACTTGGAAGACCTGGCACAGTCACCGTGTCCCTCTCCACAGGCAGTTGACATGCAGCTGAAATTACAGCCAGAATACCTGTATTTAGGGTTTATTTCCTTGCACACTGTGTCCTTGTGAGGGGGTATTTGCTCCAGAACGCAAACCCTCATCCTTCAAACTGATGTCAACCATGCATCTGCAGCTGACCAGACATTTGTAGTAAGTCAAGATCTGCTGAAACCAGAGACAAAGAGGGACAGAATGGAAAAGGGAAGCAGAGCCCTAGGTGCTGCACACAGGATGGGTGACCTCAGGTGATGCTCTCTCACCACTCGTTCCAGTCTTTCAAGGGTAATCTCGGAGCCAGGAGTGCATGTCAGGCTCCCTCTCCAGCACACACATTCACACACCCAACACAGCCCATGGAAAACCGGCTTCTTGCAGTCAGGGTCACAGCAGCAGCGTCGAGTTAGAAATAATTAGCAATCACTTGGCCCAAGAACATTGTGTACTACTTCCAGCTTGCTTCCTGAAATCAAAACTGTACTCACTCACTTCCAGTCATCTTCACTGTCAGGTTGGGTACTAACCATTCCGTCTCCAAGACAATCACTTTGAAGATGGCAGGATCTCAAAGGACACCTCTGTCCCTCTGAACACACTCCACCTGAAGGAGGGAGAGGAGCTGCCATCCTAACAGCCTTCACTATTCTGGGTTTTGAACCTCCACCTCAGAGGTGCTCACGACCTTTTCTTCTGCCTAGAGCTTGAACAGCTCTTCTCTCTCTCCTCAAAGTCAAGAGGATCCTTGTTAGATAAACCCCAAGAAGATGAAGAGAAAGCCCTGGCTTCACGCCAGCTTTCAGAAAGAACACAAGAAAATGCCACAGAGAATTAATTAACAAGCCTCTAATTGCTTCAAGAGCCTTTGTAGGAAACACCAATATTTTTATTTAACCAGCTGCTTGAAAGCATTGGCTGTTCAGTTTTACAAGGGAGGTATCAAACATGGAGCACTTTGGTAGCACTATGGTCAACAGAACCCCTTCCAGGGAGCACGGTAACACACAAACCCAACCTCAGGTGTGTGATGGGGTTACCTTGACATGCCCAAAACCCAACACACCATTAACTTCCAGTTCAACAGCACAGGAACAACAGGACGATGATCTGAAAGAAGTTTAATGTCCATTGCATATGGTGGTTATAATTAATCCACTCCTAATCTAAAATGCTGTCACACGCAGACCCTGCTGCAGCCAAGATGTGACACTTGCCTTTCCCAGCTGCCAAAAAAATTATTTCCCAACCCCCTAAAAAACGCAGGTTATATTTTCTAAGAGAGCCAACACAGCTGTTGGATTTTTCCGGGCAGGTTCCTCCCTTCCACTTCATTCACACCACCATTCCTGCTGAAGGCCAACCTGCAACAAGACAAGGTGTAATGATAACAGGACTCTATTCGAGATGATCCTGCACCCTCTCCAAACTAAACAGGGGTCCTGGCCCCCTCCATCACACAGCCCCGAGGATGTCACAGCCAGCAGGTCATGGACACACAGAGGACTTGAATCTCTGAATGAAAAGTCTTTGTATCTGAGAGGGAGGGGACCCAAACTGCTGCTCTGCAAATTTGTCAGCCTGCCTGGAAAAGCCTTGACAGAACTGAAACCTACAAAAAATTGTAAGCAAACAGATAATGCAGGGGAAAAGAGTACCTGAATTTCCCTGACCACTTGTTTTCTGAGAAGAATAAGTAAAACTCTTTAAACAAGCCAAACCTGGCCAAACTCAAAAGCTGGCCCAAGACAAGGTGAGTCATGGGCTCATCCCAACTGCACGCAAGTGGCACCGACAACTCTCCAAGCCTTCAGAACAATTCCCTTTGGAAAACAAGACACCCAGTAGGCTGTGTCAGTCCAACAGCTCCTAGGTGAGAACCACTGCCATTTTAAGGAGTTAAAGAGGGTTGTCATGCGGGAATTTTGCCATCCCATACTCAACCAGACCCAATTCTGTTCCGTGTCCCCACCGAACTCTGCCGTCGCTTCTCCTTCACCAGCAGCAGCCGCCGCACTCGCCAGTGACCAACAATTTGCTGAGGCCACATTTCCACCGTGGGGAGCGGTCCTTGTGTACTCTCAGTGACCCCCGGGACCACGGGCGGTGACGGCGCCAGGCGGGCACGGACAGCGGGACAGCTGAGCCCTGGATGCAGGGCACGGAGACACCCTCACGCCTGAACCCCCGGGCAGACCCGGCCCTGTGCCACCGCTGTGCCCACGGACATCCATCCACGGCCTCTCCGCCAGCGCGGACAGGCTGGGCCGCGGGCAGAGCCGGAGCCGGAGCCAGCCCAGGCCGGGGACAGGCACTCCCGCAGCCCCTTCCCCGGCCTCTCCGCTCGGCCCGGGGGGCATCGGGCCCGGCACGGCCCGTCCCCCTCCCCGGTCCCCGCGGCCCTCACCGGACTTGGGCGGGTAGCGGTAGGCCGAGTTGGCCTGGATGTCGATGTCCTCCACGCCCGCGATGCGCCGGCTGAGCAGGGAGCCCATGGCGGCCGCGGACAGGGAGGGCGGCCCGGGGGCGCAGAGCGGCGGCGGCACCGGCACCGGGACCCGCACCCACGGCGG
>VZTE01002340.1:187555-200009 GCA_013397775.1 Eulacestoma nigropectus
CCCCCCCGCCCCCGCCCCAGCCCTCCCGCGTGGCCGTGGGCTGGAAAACCCCAGCGCAGCCTTTCCCACGGCCCTGCCCCGGAGAGTTTGAGTTCTCGGGCAGCCGTAGGAGAGGAGACTTTGTAGGTCAGAGCTTTTCTGGCTCCAGACGCCTTTTCCTCTCGCTCGCGGGCGGGATACTCCGTGACATTGACAGGGGTTAACGCCGCGCGTGGGGCGGGGGGGGCCGGGCGAGCTCCCCGGTGCCTTTCAGGGTGCTCAGCTCCTCCGGAGATCCCCGGACCTGGAGTGCAGGGAGCAAAGAGGAGTGCGGTGGCTGTCGCTGGCAAATTGCTTTTTAAATAGGATTTTTCCTTTCCTTCTGCAGCTCCCTAGGCTGGAGCTGATGGATTTGACGCTAATGGCACCTCGGTAATTGGAAGTGTCTGTGCTGTGCTGCGGGAGCAGGTCTGAGTCAGGCCGGGGAGCAGGAGGCTCCGTTCGAACCATCCCCGTGGCTGAAGCACCTCTCCTCCCTACCGGGTGGCGCGGGCGCTGCCGGCCGGGTTGTGCCGGGGTTGTTCGGTAACGGAGCAGCGGCCGCATGGAGCCGGCACGGGCGCCGTCCATCGCCGTGCGGGCGCAGCGTTCCCAGATGCTCTGTCACAGGCCAGGAGGCATCTCAGAGCGAGCCGTGCGTGGCCGGGGAGCGCGGGCTGGGCTTGCAGGGATGTGCGGAAGACCGGGCCGGCGATCCCCAGCGCCGTGCCCGGTGAACGGGAGCACCGCTGGCGTGGGATGCGTTGCATGTGTAACGTGCTCCGGCGTTTGTTTACTAACACAGCCTGGCAGTGGCCCTCTGGGACAGGCGGGATCCTCTTCCACCACCTCCGTGCGTGTCGCAAAAGAGCCGGGGAGGGATGACAGAAGTTTTAACGTGTCTTTCAAAAGGCTTTTTTGCAGAACTTTGCCACCGTTTGGCGAGTTGCACAAGTACAAACAGCCGTCTCCTGCCGGCTGGGCACTCACATGACTCAGAGGAAGCTGGGCTGTAAACAAACGCTGCCGTTACCATGTTCCCACTCACTTTTGGTGCAACGGTCAGATAATTCCCTTTGCAAAATGGCCGCTGGGCACGGCTCCTTCTGGGAGCCACGCTGGGGAGGGATCACCTCGCGACCACTCCAGCCTGCTCTCACCTCCTTTCTGGGACACTCCCGAGGCTTTTGTTATTCCAGTGCAGCAGCCGTTTGCTGGCTGGTCTGCATCTGCAGTGAGTATAAATCGGGGGAGTTCAGGCAAGTTCACTACGAGGGAAGGCAGCATAAATTAACCGTCTCCTTGGAGTCAAAGCGCTGCTCCAGGGGCACGGTGTGAATTGGATCAGCCTGCTTGAACCTGAGGATTCTGCTCCTGCCTGTAAGACCACCACGGGAAGAGGTGTTCTGCACAGGGGAGCCAGGCTAGCTCAGTTGGCCCAGTGACACACGGCAGGAGTTGGGTTGTCCCAGTTCTGTGCCTCTGTCCTGGCCAGAGCACTCCTGGCATCCATCTGCCCTGCCCAGGACCTTTCCTATCTGGGCAAGTGTCCCACTTGCTGGCTGTGAAAGCCCCTGGGGTGTTCATCACCGGCAGGAGGGAGAGCGAGGCTGCTGTGAAACACGGACAGCTTCAGGATGCTGGTGTTTTGGGACCACTTCCCTGGGCTTGGACTGCTTTGAGGCTGGCTGCTCAGGGGCCATTGTGTGTAGGAAGGTGAAGTGGGGGCTGCAGAGAGCGTTTGCTCTGTGTGTGTCTTTCCAGTCCTGGTAGACTCGCAGTTTTTCCAGGGTGGAAGGAACATGATCCAGGACAGTGAGCAGGGCGGGAGGTCAGGAAAACATTTGGGATACAATCACGTTTGGATGTGGTGTGAGCTGATCAGAGTCTGTCCCGTACTCAGGGGGTTGACTAGGGAGCCATTTTTTTTTCATGCCATCTATCCCTGGGGAACGGGGCGGTTCATGGGTAGGGTGTGGATCGCCTCTCCCGCTCGCTGTGACTCCTCTCTTGTTTCCTAGGGACCCTGGGCAGGCTTTCTCCTGTTGTGCCCAGTTTAGTTTGCAGCTCTTGCAGCTCTGTGGGCCCTTCCACGCTTCCAGGGATGGCTGCTGTGGGTGCCAGCCGAAATGGCACTGCCAGCCCAGCCCTCCAGCAGCTGGAGCAGTGCCGTGGCTGATCCCAGGGGGTGGTTTACAGGCCCAAGAAAGCAACTTGGAGTGTCTCTGGGTGAAGGCTGACGCTTGACTTCCAGGGCCTGGCTTTTTGGGAGAAGCTAGGGAGAGCAGCAGGTACCTCCTCCATGGCTGAAACCCAGCAGATTAACAGGCAGACATTTCAGAGTTTGCAGAGTCTCACATGGGGCTGGGCTCCTTCTCAGGTAGAAAGATATTATTTGGCTTTATGTGCTCATTGCCCTTGGGGCTGCTTGGGAAGGATAAGAAGAAACTGCTTTTAAAAAAAACCCACCCATTCCTTCCTTTCCCCGGTGCTAAGAGCCTCCATTCAGTGTAGAGAGGTTGTGTGTGGGGAACAAGAGGAGGAGCAGGTGTCTGGCTTTGCTCGCTGTGTCCATGGCTGGATTTCACTTCCTCTTATGTATTTATGTTTCATGAAGCCCCTTCCTTGGTGGTTCAAGGACAGGGTGCCCCCAGGGCTGCCCCTGCTGCTGGGTGCCCTGTGCTGGCAGGGCTCACACCTCCAGGCACCCTCTCTGGACTGGGTCACCACAGGTGCCTCTTGGCACCCTGGCAGGGTCCCTGTGTGACCCCTCTCCTGTGAAGCTCCTGGTTTTGCATCCTGGGAGGGGGCACAGTGGCCTGGTCACCTGCTGAGCGTGGCCCGGCCATAGGTGTGGGGCTGCCCTGCTCCCACTCACACCAGGGTGACACAGGCAATGGGGCTTTTGGTCCAGGGTCAGAGCTGAGCTGGGCTCGGGCTCCTTCTCCAGCAGAGGAGCCTTAATTGGCTTTGCTGTTGCACGAGTCACCGTGGTACTTGTGACGCTGTCTGAAGACCAGGTGGCATCAGCAGCTTTGGTTACGTGTGTGTCCCTGGCCCCCCGTGGCACCAAGGGGAGCACAGGCCCCTCGCTCGCCGGGCTGGGGCTCTGCAGGTCCCTTGGGAGGTGACTGTGGGTTGTGGGCTTTGTGCTGGGCGCAGGGGTTGATTCTGCTGTGCCTGGAAAGGGTCAGATGGAGGGGAGGAGACACTGTTTTGGGCAGAGGGGCCTGCCCTGGCAGAGTGCTTCCTCTGCCCAGTCACAGCTTTCATCCCTGCGCTGGCAGGGGTTGGTGGGCAGCTCAGGGGGATCTTCTTTGCCCCCGTCTGGCAGTGGCACAGTCCCAGATATGAGGCCACTCAGAAAACAGGAGCACAGAGCAGATTTAATCAGCTTATGGTATCTGGCTGTGCCCACACCTCTGCCTGTGCTTCCCGTTTGCTGTTACCCCGTCTCTTATCACGATCTGTCAGCGATAGGGCCTGTGGGCGTTGACGTCGGACCTCACCCAGGACGAAGGGTAGCATGGTAGGGGGAGTGTCACCGCTTCAGAAGCGTCTGTGTCTCTGTCGGACATTTCCTTAATTCAGAGCCATGTGCTGAGCCTGTCCAGAGCTCTCTCCAGGGTCGCAGACCCTATTTCTGCTGTAGGGCCATCGCTGGGATCCGGTGGGTCCTGCCTGCAGGAGCTGCGGGCTCTGAGCTTGCAGCATGGCTGGGTGCAGAGTTCAGGTGCTGTGTTATTAAATGCAGCTATTGCAGGGAAGAGCCTTGCCAGCCCAGCTATTGCACACTCCCCCCGAGGTCTGGGAGCTGCCAGACTCTGCAGCAGGAATTGCTTCCCCCACCCAGGTCTGGATCATTGTTTGCAGACATTGCTCTGGCTGCCACCTGGTCGTGCCAATAGTTTTCTGCTGTGTAGCCAGGAAACCATAAACTCCTTCGCCTTCCCAGGGGCTGCCAGCCTGGATGTTTGGGGCAAAATTAGTTTTCCCATTGGATCAGTGAGCTGAGCTGACTTGCTGTCACTCATCCTGGCCCTGGCAATGACAAAGGAGCATGTGGACACTGGGATGAGGAACGTGTGTGGTGGCAGGACTGTGGCTGCTGCGGTTGGGCAGGGTTTGGTTCAACCTCCCTGTGCTTTTTCCAGGCTTTTCCGCCTTTTTTTCCCCAGCAGCTTGGGTAACTCCAATCCCTGGCTTTCAGGAAGGGAGCAAAGTCTCGGGTAGTGTGGCAGCATCCGGCCACAGCCCCGCACCTCATACCCCAGAGTGGAGACCTGCAGGCCCTGGGGAGAGGTCTGAATGGGACTGAAGGGGGCTTTTCCTTCAACCAGAACTGAATCCAAACCAGTTCTCTCACATTGCCATCAAGTCTCATCTGTAACTGAATCAAAACATGGCCCTGACTCAGTTGAAGCCTGGTGCAGAACAGGAGTCACCATCATGGAATGACAGAATGCTTTAGGTTGGGAGGGAACTTGAAGGTCATCTCATTCCCACCCCCTGCCATGGGCAGGGACACCTTCCACTAGCCCAGGTTGCTCCAAGCCCCGTCCAACCTGGCCATGGACACTTCAAGGATGGGGCAACCGCAGCTTCTCTGGGCAACCTGTGCCAGGGCCTCACCACCCTTTGAGGAAAGACCTTTTCACCATTCCTGCATCAGCTCAGTGTTGTGCACCCCCAAACCTCTGGCTGCCTCTGCTCCTCCCAGACCTGGGCTGGGTGTCTGCCCTCCTGACCGTCCTGTTCCCCTGGCCTTCCCTACCTGCAACCCTTCTCGCCCTCTCGCGTGCCTGAGGCGTGTGACATATTTACTATTACTGGTTTTAACTAGAAGCTACAAAACAATGTCAGGCATCACCGTGCTCTGTCTGCAACTGAATTGGAAATGTTCTGGCATATGGGGTGGGCACCTGCTGCAGCCCCTGGCCTGGGGATCTCTTGGTAGGAATATGGGGGCTGTGATTGTGTCCTGTTGAGGACATGCCTTTAACTGGTTCCTGCTGGGGTTGGATTTGGTTTCCTTTGTTTCCCAGCACACAGTGGTTGCAGAGCTTCATTGTGAGTTGTGAAACACCTCCTGGGCTCTGCCCCAGCAGAAGCTCCTTCTTGCAAGGATGGTGGTCCCAAATGCACGTGGTTACCACCTGCCCTGGTGTGAGCAGATGGCAGGCACAGGTCCCTACTTGGGGACAGGGAGCAGCTGTGCCCTCAAGGCCCCCCAGGGCCTGTTTTAGATCATCTGTGGGGTCTAGTAGTGTGCAGGGATGAGGTGGGTGCCCAGTTTGGATGCTGGTGGGTGCCCAGTTTGTGTGCTGGTGGTAACATGATCCTTCATTTTTTTTTTCTTTTCTTCCTTTCAGACTGCTCTCAGTGCTTTTTTCCAAGAAACAAACATCCCCTACAGCCACCACCATCAGATGGTAAGTGCTTTCCCAGCTCCCCAGTGCTCTCCCAGGGCACAGCACCAGCTGGCGGGCGCTTCAGGCTGGCGCTCATGTCCAGCTCGCTGCTTCCCAACTCCAGGAGTGCAGGCAGGGAGGTCTGACTGGGCACTGCCAGAGCTGCCTGCCAAGGAAGGTTTTCCTGGAGAGCAGCTGGTGGCATAGCCTGTCCTATGCAGTCGGACAGCAGAGCCCTGCAGATGGTTTGAGGCTGCTCTTCCAAAAGGGATAGTCTGAGGGAGGACATTTTGGGCATAGCCAGTGGTCCACACCAGCCCCAGCATGGCAGAGAGAGCCTGGAGGAGCGTGAAGCACTGACCTGTGTAAACACACGCACAGATATATGGTGCTTCCCATCCTGCAGCAGCCACACACACAAGGCCTTGTGTGCTCGCTGGAGCGAGCAAATTCCTGGAGCATCGCCGGAGCGTGGCTCTGGTGTGGCGTGCAGAGCGTCTGAAAGTGTCTGAATACCCACACGTGGGTGCTGCCTGCCTCTGCTCCCTTCCAGCTGTCCCCAGACTCGGTCCCTTAACTCTCATGGCCTGGCAGCTCATAATCTGCTTGGGCAGATGTGTCTTAAGGATTTACTGGCTGCTGTGGCCTTGTTTGACTCTCTGGGACAATTGGGGATTTGGAGCACGCAAAGCAAGTGTCCAGCAGGGCCAGAGCGTGCCCAGTCTCCTGGGGGGTGGGAGCTGAGCCTGAGCCTTGTGCCCACAGAGCCAGAAAGCTGCAGGCCCAGGGTGGCAACAGTGAGTTGTGGGGCGGAGGGGGTCCCCAACTTGGCTGGACACAGGGGGTCCTGTCTGGGCCCTCTGCCAGGAACTCTTACCCCACAGTATGAGCCTTCAGACCCTTAGATAGAGCTGCTCGTGGGCAACACAATCAGCAGAGCGCAGGTCTGGAGGCTCCACATGTCATAGCGGGGTGGGCAAAGGGGTCTCGTGCCACGCCCTGGTGGGAGGCAGAAGGTGGGGACTCCCCTGACCCCGTGTCTCCTTCCCACAGATGTGCACTCCCGCCAACACGCCGGCCACGCCGCCCAACTTCCCCGACGCCCTCACCATGTTCTCCCGCCTCAAGGCTTCCGAAAGCTTCAACAGCAGTAGCCCCGTGGCCTCCATGGCGACCTCCCCGCCGCCCCCAGCCCCGCCGCTGCCCCAGCACGGGGCCTTCAACCCCGCCTGGCCCACGGCTTCGCCGCCCGGGCAGCAGCAGAGCATGTGGACTCCGGCCGCGCCGGCACAGCCCGCGGGCTGGCCAGCCGCCGTCTCCCAGCAGGCCAGCGCAGAACAGAAGGCCAACGTGACCATGGAGGCAGAGAGATGAGGCTGCGGCGGAGAGCGGACGCGGCGGGGACCCCTGCGTATAAATATATATATATTTTTTCTCCCCCCCTCCCCAAAGAGGAGAGGAACTGTGCTGCCAGGGCGTCTGGCAGCCGCCGAGACACATGAGCAAATAGCTGCCTTGCATGGGTTTGGTTTGAAGTAGTTTTTACTTGTTCTCGAGCTGAATGGAGCTCCCCAGAGACAGCGGGAGGCTGCGTGGGACCGGTGCCGGCCTCTGCCTGGGACCCTGACGCTGCCAGACTTTCGGGGAGGGAGCACCCCCTCCTCTCTTGGGACACCGGAGTTTGCATGCCAGTGACATTTACAGAGGAGGTCCCTTCCTCAGGGTCCCCTGGGCCACCCCACCAGGCAGAGTGGGTTGTGCCTGAGTGTTTCCCCCCATCCCTTGGCCCCGACCGACTGGGTGGGGGGCAGACACCCCATGAGGCTTGTTTTTCGTAAGGGGTGGAGAGACCAAGGGCTGTTCCTGCACCACCACAGCCTCCACCCCTCACACACTGTCCTCGCTGGTGAGCAGGGCTGGGGGACACCGGCCCTTGGAGAGGCGTCTGGCCCCTCTCCCAGCCCCCTATGGGGAGCAGGGGGTGAGCACTGGTGGTCCGGCTGGGCCAGCACACCCTCCCCTCAACCTCCCAGGATGGGGTTTGCCCCAGGGCTGTTTTGCATGACACAGTGTAACCCTAGAGACTGGGATCGTTTTTAACCCCTCTGTTCTTTTCTCCTGGCGGCTGGAAGTCTCTCGGGATGCGCCGCAGCCGCTTGCAATACACGCTCTTCTGCTTTGAACCCCGTGTCTTTGCTTCGTTTGCAGCAGCAGCGGGACATGGGCAAAGCTGCCCTGAGCCTGGAGTGTTTCTGGATCCCCTCTCCCAGTGGCTCAGTGCATCCAAGGAGGGCTGGCTGCATCTCCAGCTGCTCCAAACATCCCCGTTCAGCCATGCAGTGACTGCCTGCTGCTTTTGGCCAGGTGCATCCAGGGCTCAGCCCCAGCAGCCCAGCTCTGCCACATCGCTGTGGTGTGAGACCCCACTGGCCAGGGTTGTGCTGAGTCCTCAGGATCCCCTGTGACACCCACAGGTCCTGGGTGCCTTGCTGTGACCTGGCTCCTGTCCCCTCTTCCCCAGGTCCCTTGGAGGCGGCTGTCCCTGCCAGACCCTTTCCCTGCGAGGCTGTGCCCCTGCATCCCTGCACTCCCCAGTCAATAATTAATTTCAATCTTTTACTTGTTTTGCTAAAATAAACATTGTAGGAGGGATGGTTTCACCCAGGGTGCCTCTTGGACAGCCTGGGCAGGGCCTGGGAGCAAGGGCTGGAGCTGGGGTTGGCCCTTGTGAGCTTCCCTGCATGGAGCTGTGCTGGAGCTGCCACCCTCAGTCCTGCCCCACTGAGGTGGAATGGGCCAAGCTGGTGGGCCCTGGAGTGAGCCAGGTCTGTGCACCTTCTGTCCCAGCTGTGGTGAGCACATCAAGGCCAGTGCGGAGTCCTGCTGGGAGTGGGGATGGTCTGTGAGGTGGGAGGGTGCAGCACAGAGCCACTCAGGGCACACAGAGAAGGGATTTGTCCCCAGCCTTGGAGAGAGACAACTGCCTGAGAAACAGGTGAAGCCACACGGAGACCTGGGTGGTGAGGAGGGGAACCTGCCCATGACTGTCCCAGGGCCACCAGGAGCCATAGGATTGGAAAGTCAAGTGCCAGACCACAGACCTGGACATCTGACTGGTCAGAGAGCTGATGGGGATGTGGCACAGCCCAAAAGTGTCAGACTCTGGTTGCTGAATCCCAAGGGGTGCCCTATGTGTCCCCAGGAGCTCACGGACTGTGGAGGGGAGGCAACAGAGGAGCGAGCATCTCCATGGCTTGTGGTGTTACCCCACTGCAGTGAGTGGCTGCCAGGGCAGTGTGACCCCAGCTCCACCAGTCCCCCGAGGCCAGGCAGCACAGCCTTGGTGCACCTGCCCCTCCCCAGCCCCCCGTGCCATTTCACAGCCCCCTGGCCAGCCCAGACACCTGTGAGCTTGGCAGCAGCCCCCCAGGAGCCTGGCTTTGTCACCTGCACCTGTAGTGCACAAGGACAAACAGCCTTGGGTGGGGCACGACACCCCCAGCAGCTCCCCAGGGAGTGCTCAGCAGCAGCACTGCCCGTGTGGCAGGGCTGGTGGCCCAGGGGACACTCAGGACAGGCACCTGTGTGAGTACTTGGGGATGCAGCACATCCCTGTGGTGTGCCAGGAGCAGAGCTGGGGGATCTTCATGGCTGAAAGGGGAGAAGCAGAAGCACTTAGTAGAGGGGGACAGCCGTCCCCTGCAGACCCCAGCCCTGCCACCACTCCAGTGCCAGTGCTCGTTCACAACAGCCAAGCCCTGCTCCATCAGCACCTTGTTCGTGCCTGGGTGCTTCCCCATCCCACGCAGGCTTCACTATATGTCCCCCTGCCCTCCCCTCAGCCTCCTCAGAGCCGCCCACCATTGTTAGTCCCCAGCTCCGCCAGCATGGCATGGCCACAAAATCCTGGCACGCTGGGCTGCTTCCGAGTGGGGATGTGCCAAGTCTGGGCAAGCCTGTACCAAGCGTGGTTCAGGCACCAGCTGTGGCACAAGTGGCTCCTGAGCTGTGTTCAGGGATTGTGTTCAGGGACTGTGCTCACCTGGGTATCCTTGGTGTCACCCCACAGCTGCTCCACAGCTTCCTGCAGGCTCATGTACTGCTCCTGCAGCCAGCCCAGCACCTCCCTACCAAAACCCAGCCCCTGGGGAGGACGTGGGACCCTGGGTGAACCAGGGTGGCTGCAGAACCCGGGCAAGGCAGGGAGGTGTGTTTATGGGTGGCCCTAGAGAGTGGCTACTGAGGACATCCTGAGAGATGCCCCAATGTGTCCCTGGTGAGTGGGATGTGGATTGCAGCCCCCAGGCCTTTGGGCAGCACCTCCTGAGACCGTGGGCAGTTGGGCCCCTTCTACATCCTGCAGCTGCTTTATCTCACCCAGCACCTTCTCCAGACGGGCAGCCATGTCCTCCAGGTCCCTGAGCTGGCTGAAAACAGACACCAAAGATTTGCTCTGGGCAGTGCCAGCTCCTGCAGGCCCCCAGCAAAGCGACGTCCCAAACCTGGGTGGATTTATAGTTGTGGAGACCCCCTGGCACTGCTGCCAGGCCCTGGGCATGGCCAGCACTGGGGTGCTACAGAGGACAGTGACCACGTCCCCTCCAGCCATGTCAGGGCATGAGGCAGAGGGACAAGGGGGCTGCAGTGGCCTGGGGACTCAGATGGGCTGAGTGTGGCCCTGCCATTCACCTGGCAAAGGTTTAGTGGCACAACGTGGCACTGTGGCCTGGCATGACAGAGATGTCAGTGCCCACCAAGCTCTCATGTGGCTGACACGGGTCCCTATGGACTCGTGCTGCTCCAGCAGTCAGCACAGCCTATGTGGGGCTTTGTGGGCCAGCGCTGCAAGGCCTCAGGACTGAGCTCCCAGCCAGAGCTTCTGAAACAAAACAGCCCCGGAGGTTTTGGGGAGAGAGAAGAGCCCCAGCCATGCTGGAGCCAAGGGGCATTGCCAAGCAAAGGAGCCTGGCACCTGGGACCCTGCAGCACCTCGCCAGTGGGCATCTCACAGAGAGAGCTCTGGTACGGCTCCTGACACACCTCTGCTGTGACTGGGAGAGAAATCCCCTCCTGCTCCAGGAGGGGAGAGCCTGGGCAGCCCCCGGGATGGGGTGGGAGACTCCAAACCTTGACACCACCCCCAGTGCCATCCCTTCCCCAGCCCTGTGGGTCTCCCAGGACATCAAAATCCTCCTGGCACTGGAGGAGGGACAAGAGCAGTGGAGGTGACCAGGGATACCTGTTGGGAAGAAACCGCGGGAGACAAGCTCATCGGATGATGCTCAGCAAGCCTCAGTTTATTGGGATCTCAGCATACAAATTTATAGTGTAGTTAATTAAGTAATGCATATTCTGTAATCCAACAATATTATTGGCTATTTACTTCCACGCCCTAACTCTGGCTAATTGCCTTATACATTGATACATAGTAACTCTAGTCTAGTTCTCTATATTTCTATTGGTTCTTGCACATACCTCGAAAGATGGTTATCCCAATGTTGCAGCAAGGCCATCCTGTCCTCATTGCTGATTGGACCTAGGGTTGGCAATTAAACCTAGGGTTGGCATTCAAACAATAGATGCTTCAAAGTCTACAAGGTCAGCTACTTCAGCTCTGCACAGCTGTTGCTAAAGGCTAACTTGTCTAAGTCTGCATGTCCTTTTTCTATTAACCACATTTCTACAACAGATACCCAGGGTTGGGTGGCTGCTCCAGTGGTTGGGAAGGTGACATGGACCCAGGCAGGTCACTGCAGCCAGGGCAACCTTTAGGAGGCTTCAGTGCATTTTCCGTAAGGATTTGTGAAAGATTGTCATCGCAGTCACCTCGTGCACCTGTGTCATCTATGCATATCTCTGGGGTGCCCAACCTCTCTGCAAAGAGCTCTCCAGTAACTGACCCAGCTCTGTTGCATGCACCTCCTGGAAATTTGTTGCAGCTGAGAGCCCTCAGTAGTGGTTTTCAGGGAGCAGATGGTGGTGATCATCTCCTGCAGCATGTCTGTGACCTGAGGAACACGGGTTTGATTGCTGGTACTGGGTCCCCACAGGCATGGGGACGTGGAAAAAAGACATGCTAAGAAATGTGCAGAGAAGACCAGAGCTTGGGGAAGTTTCTCTGGGATCCACAGTATCAGCCACATCTGGCCAGCCCACAGTGGTGCCCATGGAGTTCCCCTAAACTGAAGTGAAAGATGTCCGAAGGGGGCAGGCGTCCCAGCTTCAGCTTCATCACCCTGGCAAAGTGCTGTTGCCTTTTCCCTTTGCTCTGTGGTTGTGCTCAAAGCTAAGGTCACAACATGTGAGGTGGGACTGGTCTGGGGCTGCCAGGTTTCACAGGGGATGAAGAAGTGCTGGAATTGCTGTGGGCCAGCCCTTTGCTGCCTGTGGAGCAGGAGGGCACAAGGCCACCACAACACATTCTTGTGCTACAAGGTGTGAGTGAGGCAGATATTTCTGATGTTACCTAGAGCATTTCCTACTCAGAGGCTAAACCTGAACTTGGTGCTGTGGCAATGTCTCCCACAAGATCGTGCCTTGACGTGGAGACAGCCTGCCTGTCCTGCTGTCACCTGCAGCTTGGCCACTCACTGTGACACAGGGAAGAGAGAAGAGGAGCCTGCAAGGGATAGATTAGGGCTGTTCCTGCCTGGGAAGTGGGAGCTGTGTGCTCCAGCCCAGAGTGACCCCAGGCAGAGCTGCCAGGGCAGGATGGGACCCAACACACTTAAATCTCAGAGCAAATATCTCTGGAGTGCTAGGGGCAGGTGAGAAGTGACTGAAACCACCTGTGGCTGTGTTAGAATACTGCTCTTTTCATTAGTCCCTGCAGTGCAGCTGAGACCACTGGAGCCAGAAAGGTGCCTTCACAGTTCCATGGGCTCCCTGCTCCTGGGGCAGCAGAATCCAGGGCATGGGCATGTCACTGTGTGGGGCAGGACATCGGCCAGAGCAGGGCATCATGTGGGGCATGAGCTGGGACACCTGGTGGGGAAGGCAGGACAGGGAAGAGATGGCTCCAGGGA
>VZTE01002344.1:0-14258 GCA_013397775.1 Eulacestoma nigropectus
TATGTGTTTTCCACGCTAACAGACCTAATGAGTTTGCACCATATAAAGTCATGATTTCCACTTTCCTCTCCCCCAGGCAAAACAATTTAAAGATATATAGTGAAGAATAATCAGTGAAGGGGTTTTTTGTACATTTTGAAGTGAAATCATTCAGTTGACTTCATAACGTTGCTAGAAATTGCCTTCATAGGAATAAGGCACTGAGATAAAGAATTCTGCATACCTTTTAAAAGACCATAAAATATTACTAGATTTGCAAAACACGACTTTTAACTTTCGTATTTCTCATTGCTATCAGTATGCTCACTTTGCATTTCCCTTACTGAATACTGTTGCTGTAAACAAGAGACTGAATGACAGTGCTAACAAAACATAAAAAGGTCAAAGTATTAGAACTGGAAAAGATTTTTTCCAAGATACATAAGGCACAAATGCTCAAATCCTGAATTTTTACTGAGTTATAAGATAATGCTGTATTGCAACTTAATACTCTGATTGTTTTCTTTCTGTTCTCATTGGTTTGTTGTGATTTATGAAGTTCAACAACACTTTTGTCAAGCTATACATATTTCAGTATGTGCATTACAAACTTTCCCAATGGTTTGACTTTTGTCAAGGTCAAAAGACCAAGGAGGATCTGCCAAAGCAGCACAATGAAACATTTGAAGAAAGGTATGAGTTCCACCACATATCTAGGAAAGAAAGTAGATATCAATTAGGCTTTTTTGTTTCTGTCCTGAATTTCTTGGGTTTCAGGCACACCTGGAAATTCAATCAAGGACTGAATGAATGTAAAAAAATAAACTCTATTTATGTCATCAAAAGTAATTGCTATAGTAGAGGGACAACTGAGGTATAATAGTCTCATCTGAGTCTAATCTGCTGCAAAAAGTGAAAAATGGGGACCTTATTTGGTGGGGTTTTTTTCTGAACATTTATGCAGAATAACCCCTGCCCTCAAATTCTCTCATCTTGGTAGAACATTATGTTTTGTCAGCATTTCCTGAGAGTAGCAGTACCCATACACAAATTGTGTATTTTCTCAGCATTTCTTTTAATAGTCTTCTTCTGAGGCTTGCTAGAAGATTCCTTCATTGTCTTCTCAACCATCTCAAGTTTACAAGCAGACTGGAAGATGACAGAAAAGCCAAGTTCTATACTGGTGATCTCCTTACAACAAAATCAGTGGGGTTACCCTCCTACTGCCAATGATCTGCTGCCCTGCCCCCCTGCCTCCCAATGGTTGACTGCTAGTAGGAAATCCATGCAAATTTTTACACAGGGGCATGGCTGCAAATACTTCAAGTCTTTCACTTGAATAAACTACAAAGCCAAAAGAAGCCTTCCTGTATTTTAAAATAAATATAAACTCAAGCATATAAAAAGGAATGAGCTATTTACACTGTATAAGGATAGTGTTTAGCTTCCACTTTCTCAGCTGAGATATTTTGCTTTGGAAAATATGTGAAGAATACTTTTTAAGGAAGTATATTTTCTGCTTGTTAACCCAAGATATTAATGTATAATTTGTTATTTTCGTTGTATCTTAAAATCTTACCTGTTTATACCATTTTTGTCTTTTGCTGTGTATATCTCCCCAGAGCACTGTAATTAAATTTTAACTTCTTGAGATATAGGGATCCCAGTGTGAACATTGGTTTTCTCACGGAGAGATGTCCTCAAACCAAACAATCTATTCATACTTTTCCAAGCCTCACTGTAGGAAGGGTGGGAATCAATAACCAAGAGAAAGACAGGATGTGGAAGAGAAAACTGTTACCACGGATTATGGAAGCAGAATAAACTATTAATATACTTTAAGTTAACCTGTTTTTCTCAGTAGCGGAGGCTCTGAAGGTCTATATATTTGCAAATGGAAAGTAACACCTTAAAGTTTCTGGATGAAAATGATCCTGCCCCAATGTTCTTCTTTGTGAAGTCATTGAAACATTCTATTTCTTAAACATATTTGAATGGAAAGCCCTGCTGATTTTCACTGACTGAGGTATCACTTAAGCAAACTTTCAACTCAATTTCCATCAACTCAGCTTTCACAAAACCATGTATTTAAGTACTATCTATTTATATCTCTCAGTGAATTCCACAGAAGCAATTTAATCCAGTTATGCTCTTACATGAAGTTGGGTTTTAGGACCACAAATATAATTGATCAATTAATCAATCAATCAATAAATAAATACTTTGCCTCTTGATACGTTTCCAAACAGAATGAATATCAGACTTACTTTAATATGGTCTGAAATAAAATATAGAGAGAAACTTCACTTTTAGTTTCTTCACTGCAGAAACTGGAAAACCAGCAGGGCTTTCCTTTCACCAAATGCCATCAATTTTAGTAAACCTAATTTCAGCACCTCTTAGTGTTAAATCATTAAGAAATTCCAGGTAAAGATCCCATGAATAGCTATATAAGCTGAGTCCTCATTGTTATGTGTACTACACTTCTAAAATAAATGAATGTCATGAATAAATTGCATTAACTCTATCAGCAAGTAGAATTGAAATTAAATTGATTTATGTAGCAGGGACAATTCCGACTGTTGAAGGAGTTTCATGATATCCTGGGTAGTAAATTAGATTACATGTTCAATTAGAATCTAAATAGATGCTCAATAGATATTTATATGCTTTTTGTTAATGAAAAAATCTATATTCTATATTCAGTAATTGTTGCGGTGATTCATCCCACCTTCGGTGTGAGTGACACCGAGTGGGTGGATTTCCCCACCCAGGATTCTGCCCCTGAGGGCGGATCCGAGGGGAAATCTGTGGCATAAGGCTTACACCCCTTGAATGCCACTCACACCCCGTCTCCTCCCCTGTGCCGGAGCCTCCCTGGGCTCGGACAGGTTAGCTTGTTTTAAAATCCCCTCCAGCTATACTGTTATTGGTCAGTTTAAATTTGTTTCTCCCCTGGTATGTCTCTATTAGTTACTTGCCAAGTCTCATCATGTTTTAATTGGCTACCTTTGTTGTACCTCCCTCTCTCTGTAACCCTTCAAAGCCTGTGATCAGAGGGAGACAAGGGGTCTCTCTGCTTGGCTTTCCTTCAAGCTTGTATCTCCCTGCTCCCTCAGGGCAGAGAAATAAAACTTGGACTGCAGCCTCAGAGGGTCCACTTTTTCATCTTTGCCTTCGCTACTGCCTTTTAACAGCATTAACTTGCTTGCTGCACACGGCTTATCAGGCCAGAAGAACTGAGGCACGCAAACCTCAGTAACTGCACCGACACCGCTGTTCCTTGCGGGCATCGAACCCTGAGCCGTAGGCCAAGCCTAAGCCAGGCACGGCAGTGCGGCAAATAATCAATCTTTTCTATAATCTATATTGAAATTACCTTTTTAAATTAGGGATTAAGAGGATACAGGGATACTTTTAAAATAGTTTATGAATTTTTTCTTCTTTTTTTCTTGCTTATTTTGTCACTCATTGCTGCTGCTTGTTTCATTCTGCAGAGTTTATGCATTAAAACTTGATCCTGCAAACAACTGGGACTATAACTATTGTTTTGCATGACAAGAGCCTAATATAAATCAAAACACGTTGATGAGGGAGGGGAAAAGGTAGACAGAGGTACTGAAGAGAGTAATGGCAGTGGGGATTATCTGAATTCTAGAAACATGTCCAAAGCATTCCACAGTGAACTTCATGGAAAATCTTCCACTGACTCTTTTTGCACAGACACATGGGCCCAGCCTCATAGATTAGAGTCAACATGATTTATTACAAGAATAAATAAATACATAATATGCTCTGAAAATCATTGGAGAGATACTAAGTACAATTAAATAAAGACAACTGTCAATTCTAAATCTGTTTTTGTCAGTAGAAATATTTTACTTCAGAACAGAACAATAAAGAAAAATGGAGACAGTTGATAAAGGCCAACATGCAAGAAAATGTTCACTGAAACAGTTGTAAGGAAAAAGCAACTGCTGACCTACATAGCCAGAGAATGAATTACCTAACATGACATTACTTGAGCAAGCCTCTGCTACACCAAATTTTTAGTTATTTCTTCAGTGTGGTTGTTCCAACAGAAGAGTTTGAGAGATCAGTTTTGTTATAAACTGTGATTCAGAGCATTTTCCTGGGAGGATGAAAGCATGAACTACCTCTTGCTACACTTACCTGAGTTTTCTTGACACTTCCTATGGTCATGTACGTAGCTCCCTATAGCTTCCCAGGTCTCCAGTTGTTTTAGTCTCCAAAACCAAAACACCATATAAGACCTTCTGTACAGAAATTTCTCAAATTCTCTGTACACATGGGTGAAGAAGCTGATTCTTCTGTCCTAATTTATATCAGTAATTTAAAATGCTTGATTTTGTTTATTAGACTTAGCACTTTTCCCACCTCCTCTCTTCCTTACACAAAATGCTCAAGGCGTAGCTTTCAATTCGTAGCTTTCTCTCATTTAAAATTTCTCCATTTGGTGTGCAAGGATTAAAGTATAGCATGTTATGCAAATATTTAGACAGAAGAAATACTTACGTTCATGGAACCCTAATATGCGAATGATTTATGGTATTTGCACTGCCAATTGACTGTTGTAGCTCATTGATTAAGAGTAATGCTACTACCACAAAAACAACAAACTTTTCAAGTTCTCTACTTGGGGATATTCTGACCATACTTTTTTTTTTTTTTGCTGTGAACCACCCAGAAGGTTTTTTAAAATACATAAATAAATAAAATTTATGATAATTCTTCTGATGATAATTCTTCCTGATTTCAAAATCCATTTTCCTCCTGCTCTCTCTTGTTTTACACCACTTCTAGTAAGCCTGCAACTACAAAATTAAAATTTTAAGTAAAACATTTTACATTGACTTGATTTTTGCTGTTCATGTTCTCATGAGCAGGGTTCATATCCAGTTCAAATCAAGTTTGAAAATGGGCTAACCAGCACCTACAAAGAGTGTTTTACTGCTTCAGACCTTAATCCTGTGAGAATGTGTGCAGTGGGACTACTCTCAAACTAAATTAAAGCATATTCTTCAGGTACTGAACTAATGGGACTATTTATATGGAGGAAGTTAATTACAATTTATGTAATGTAAATGTTTTTTCAGAATGAAGACCTAGCAAAATGAAGTCCAAATATTCTGCCAGTTCAACAGTTATTATGACTGCTATCACAGCACTACAGCAGAAAAGTTTAAAGCGCTTTTTGGTCAGTGAGTTCCCTGGTTTGTAAACACTGCAAAACAATTGGCAGAACTACAAATGGCTAAAACTGAGATTACTGTTAAAGTTAAGGGACCAAAACCATTGTGGTTTTAAAGATTAGATACTGATAACCTGAATGTATGAATGCTGAAAAATTGCTAATTTTTCCTTTTTTATACTGCACTCTGGACAAATATGTAGTTCTTTTTCTCTTCTAATTTTGACCAAGGAGACTTGATAATGAATATAAAGTGTAGGATATTTATGTGTGCTTCTTCATAGTACTTTAAAAGGTACATCAAAATATAAAAAATCAGGTCATCTTAATTCAGTGTAAATGAGGAAAACCATGGGGTTGTGAAGATTTTCTCTTCTTCACTGACTGATACAGAAATTAAAGTTTTACAGTGATATTTGCATTTCTTATGAAATAGCTCTTCCACTTCCAAGGTTCTCTTTTGGGGAAGGAAAAAACCCAGAATATATACTGGGGTTAATTTCTGGCAGCAAGGAGCACAGCTGAGTGACATTCTGTAAACCATGCTGAGAATGGTGGATGCAGTTTGATTTACTACATGTAGTACCTTTATCAATGAGATGCAAGCCAGACGTGCCATAGTGACTTAGAAGCAAAAAGGATCTAATTTAAAGTTCCTCCATCTTTTATATTACAAAGATTGCCTAACTGTCCTTTCACAGTAAACATTGCCAGATAACAAATCTGCCAAATCACTCTACTGTACATCAGAATGTTTTTGATCAGTTCTCCAAAACATCTTTCCCAGTCTAAAACAGATTATTTCCTGAAGCATAGCAAGGAACAATTAATCATTTAACACAGCCCTCAACATGTATTCATACAGTCTCCAATTACATGTGTTTAAAAACTCAAATCAAAAATCACGTCTCTAAACTGTGACAGTAATATTCATTAAACTAGCCCAAAGTCCAGTTGAAGGAAATAAGCGAAATTCTTTACAAATGGCTAGTTTTACCATTTTGCATCAAAAAAGTACTGAAAAACACTGGCAAATGTACATATCGATGAGTTATCAATTGCTTAGCAGTTGTCTAAACATGCCCTGTTAAATAGAAGGTAATACTTGAACTGGTTTCATCAGGGGCAGTAACTGAGCACTTTACAGAGGTTCCATCTGCATGTGGAAAAACACGTATATAAAAGACTACTAATATATTATATGCTAGAATTGTCTGGTATTCCATATTGTAAGATTGAGCTTTCAGTTGTAAAACTTAGATCTTTTAAACTGAAATTTTCCACACTGAGCTTTAGCCTTAGGATGACCTTTTTTTGAAAATTTAAGGAAAAACAGCTTAGCTGTTTCCAAGAATTAGGCCAGTGACAAACATAAAGTCTTGTCCATGCATGAAAAGTCTATTAATATTTTGGTTTTTTACTAGAGTCTTCCTTCATTGGAGGAGGTGCATGACATGCTATAAAATTATGGCTTGTGGGCCAAGAATATAACTCATTCTTTTGAAAACTAGCAAACTTATACACTTTCTGAAGGTTCTAAATCTTTGAATAATTGCATTTTGCATTTTCTCAGACTTGTGAGAGGACTAAAAGTTATCATGGAAGGTTAGATTTGCATGAGGTAGGCCTCAGCTGAGTGGTTTCTGACAAGGGTGAGTCTCACATGCCTAAGCTCCATCTCCTCATGTTAAATCTGTCTCACAGGGTTGGATTTTATGCAGCCAGAGATCCAGGCTAGCAAGGGAGCAAGACAACAACAGTTCTAATATGTAGGGAGCAGAAAGTTAAACCCAGCGAAACAAGAAATATTATTACATTTCTCAAATGAAATTCATCTATTAAACATTGTAAACTGATGTTCTCACAATCTGTTCTTGCAGTTGTATTTCTGGAGTGTTTTTATGTCTGGCTAGGTGGAGCTTAGTGTTGCTCAAACACAACCTTGTTCTTGTTGTAGTTCAAGTAACCAGGAGCCAGAAGCAGTTTTTGCAGGCATTGCTTGAGCAAAAGGTGCATTTGTCAGGAATAGAAGAAACCAGGGAAGTGGGGAGGGATAGAAAGTGTTTGACAAAATTCAAGGAAAGGGGAAACAGGACTCTGCAAAACACTGGAGATGAATGGGAAAATCAAAGACTGGAAGAAAATTCTGATTACACATTCTTCCAGGGTTGTATGTAAAACACAGAGACAGCTAACAGGGAGATGAAACTAGGACCTGATGAGCAAGAAGACAGAGACTTCACTGGAGAAATAATGGAGATTGAGACTGTCTAGCTTGAAAAACAGTTGGACAGAAATCAGAAATAGAAGTGAGGCAGAGGCAAGGAAAAATTGCAAATAAACAAGCTGGGATAGGTGAAATCTTTATTGGAAAAAGAAAATAAAAGGAACTGCTTGAATCACTAAAGTGGGCTCTACTCTTAATCTTTGGATTTGGACTCCAGGCCTAAAACCTCACAATTCTGTTGTTACCCAGTGTCTGTAAAATGTGAAAGCAAAGTTTTGCATTCATTTCTAGCACTGCACATTGGAGGTGACAGTTCCTTACTCAGGTGAGCCTTACGCAGCCTGTTCAGGTGACAGTCCTGCATGACTGATGGACCCTAAGCGCCTTAATGTCAAGGACTCAGAGAAAAGAAGGCTCAGGGAGGACCTTAATTGCAGCCTGAAAGGATGTTGTAGCCAGGTAGGGGTCAGTGCCTTCTCCCAGGAAGCAAGTGACAGGATGAGAGGAAATGGCCTCTTGTTACACCAAGGGAGGTTTAGAATGAATATTAGGAAAAATTTCCTTGCTGAAAGGGTACAAGGCATTGGAATAAGCTGCACAGAAAAGTGGTGAAATCACTATTCCTGGAAGCTTTCAAATCGTGTGTGAATGTGGCATTTTGGTACATGGTTTAGTGGCAAACACAAATAAATATTGGTTGTGTAACAAAGAAAACTGGAACAGCAATTATTTGCAGAAGCTGAAAGCCTATTTAATAAATAAAGAAAGGAAAAGAAAGCATGGGTTCATGGTTAAAGCAATAATCATATCCTGGAGCACTGTATTTATTACCTATTTATATTTTCACAGAATTAAAATCCAAATAAAACATTTTACAAGTAGTCATTAATTATCCAACTTCTCCTTGATGTTTGCACAATTATTTTAAGAAGTGATATACTGTCATATTCGCAACTGAATTTGTTCTTGAATATAAAAGGAGGTATACCACAACACTTGTAAGAACTAAGGTTCTTCACATTTCATTTAGACATTCAGAATTAATGAATAATTTTGTGCAGAATAATTTTCTGACTCACCTGCTATTTCTAAGGGGAGGATATTACTACTGCCTTACTTTTATGAATCATTGTGCAAAGAAAGGAATAGCTATGAAGCATTAAAATACTATCTGTGATAGATGCTGTAGCAAAGTCTGTGGAAACAAATGACTCCTTCACAAAAATGGTGGATAACTACAGTGCAGCAGTGAAGAAGGAAAAACAAAACCAGCTAGTGATTGAGAGGTCATGTGGAAATCCCTAATCGGTGAAAGAGCAGTTCAGGATTTTCTCATAATGCTGCACACAAAAGCACAGAAAAAAAGGTATCCATTAAAGTTTTCTAGACATCTTTCAATGCTGAAATTAGTGTTCTTCAATGATAATAGCAGTATATTGATGTATACATGTATTTTTGCATGGAAAGTATCATTGTTACTTAATACACACTAAAGAACCAACAGCTATCTGCTTAGCTGGTTACCGGATGCCAGCAAGGGGAGCCATGCCCCCGTACATGTACATGTACCCCCTTAATGAAGCATGCACTTTATTTGCCTATCTATACAATTTTGAAGTTAAACATATTCCTTAAAATGATCTGCAAGATACTTTTTACTTTTCTTCAAATTTTATCTCAAGGCCAAACCAATGGAAGAACACTTAAGAGTGTGGAAGAGATGAGTTAAGGTAGTAAAATGGCACTCTATTTATAAGCAATAATAAAAATACCTTATGAATAATTCTATAAACTTAGTATATAGTTCTTTAACTTCCTCTTTCTGCACTGCATACTTTTTTCCCCATATTATTTATAGCTTGGACCAAACTGTTAGGGGCACTGACTCTATTTTTGCACTTAGAACAATTCATGCATGGAACATCTATCAGCTGTGGCCCCTATGTACTGCTCTCATAATAAAAGCCAGTGCAGTTGGAGCTGTTTAGGTGACTACCTCAATTTTACTAAATGTCTCAATTTTCAGAAAATATCTTGCACATCGTTTTCTTCTTGGGCTTCAAATGCTATGGAAACAGTGCCTTTTTTAGTATTTTTATGCTTCTTTTACAGTCTGGTAAGAACTGGGAAGAGCCAAGGCAGTACAAAGCACAGCTCAAATGGACATCTGTAATGGTTGGTTACAGACATTTACATGACTAAGTGTGGAGTTATGGATTCTTCAAGAGTCTCAAGAGATTTTATCCTCTTCAGAAGGAATTTTGAAGATGTTTATCAACCCAGATTAATCATCCTTCGAGGATCAAAGTCTTAGAAGTATTTATATGGACAAGATTCCATCAGGACTTAGCACAACAAATCTGCAATTTTGAGGACGACTTTCTGTGTGTGTGTGCGCCAATGCAAACTTCAGATTAGGAACAACTAGATCTGAATTGAAAACAACTCCAAGTAGATTTATTTTGTGGCTACAATCTGAAGCTTCATATTCATAGCAATAGTGAACTGAACTGTTGAATACAAGTATTATATACAGCCACCAGTACTGAAGTCTTGATTAAAAGTAGAGAAGAACTTCAACATTTTAGTGGGAAAAAAAAAAAGTGAAATTTCAAAAGTATGAACTGGGTAAATTAATTGCTAATTTTTCTTTTTTGTGCTTTATTAATAGTTGTGTGGGTAAAGAGTTTTACCAGAGTGCAGTCTCATCATTCATTGTCAACAGAATCAGTAAGTTTGGGCACTGTTAATTTTGATTTTCAAGTAATATTATACTTGTTTGTTCCTCCTCTCCTCTAAGTGTGGAACCATATAGACAGTTGGTTCTGGAAAGGCAGATTTAAAGGGATGAAGATACACTTGTTGAAGAAGAGAGGAGGGGAAGGATGGGAAAGATAAATCAGATAAGGGGAGAGAAATCCTATGAAAAAAGAAGTTTAAGAAAACCCTAATAGTCATAGTTTATTGGTCCTGACTATTCAACATCCCCTAACAGTAACAAGAAATTGCAAAAATTAGGATATATTTCAGACATATCAGCCATGAAAAAAGCTGACATATCTGGAGTAAGTGCTATTTAGTGCTATCAGCTTAATAGATATCCCAGAGAAAAGCACATTGAAATGAAGACACTGCAACTTTGAGCATGTTGTTGGACTCGGCCCATCTATCCAGCCTGTCCAGGTCCCTTTGCAGAACCCTCCTACCTCCAACAGATCGACACATGCTCCCAGCTTGGTCTCATCTGCAAATTTACTGATGGTGGACTCTATCCCCTTGTCCAGATCATCAATGAAGATATTAAACAGGACTGGCCCCAGCACTGATCCCACTGATCCCTCGGGGACCCCACTAGTGACTGGCTGCCAGCTGGAGGCAGCACCATTCACTACCACTCTCCGGGCCCGGCCATTCAGCCAGTTCTTAACCCAGTGAAGGGTACACCTTTCCAAGCAATGGACTGCCAGCTTTTCCAGGAGTATGCTGTGGGAGACAGTGTCAAAGGCTTTGCTGAAGTCCAGGTAGACAACATCCACAGCCTTCCCCGCATCCACAGGAGAGTCACCTGGTCATAAAAGCAGATCAAGGCTGTCAGGCACCACCTGCCCCTCCTAAACCCATGTCAGAGACTGAAAATAGTTCATGCCTCAAACATTGATAAAAAGTTTTGCTCATTATAAAGAAGCTACAACCAAAGAAGCCTCCTTGAAGACTGAGACTTTGGACTGAAAGTCAAACTGCTGATTAGATAAAGTGAAACCTATTGTTCAGTCATCTCAGGCTGAGGGAAAGATATGCATCCACAAAAGGCCAAAGCCACCAGCTGCGCTGAGAATCATCCCTGGCTGAGTTTGGGCTGGGGGCAGAGCACAGCTCATAGAGGCCAGGTTTACACAGACTTCCCCCTAGCTGAGGGGGGAGGAGGAGGTTTCGGGTCCATTGTATAACCTCTGGTCAGAGGCAACTAAAAACCATCCTCCGATTACACACACAGGCCCAGCTGTGGAATCCCCAAACCCACAGGCCACATCCACGGGACCTTCACGTGAGAGGCAGCTGAGGAGGAGTCACAATCCATGAAAGACCCCCCCAAAGTGCTCCCTAGAGGCTTTGCACCACAGGACTGCATGTGGTGCAACAGATCCAGAGCCTGCTGTAAGAGATTGCCCCCCTCCCCCAGGGGGACATTGCTACCTGGCTCGAGGGTATATCAAGTCATGGGATTCTATGCTTTTCTGGGGCACCTTCTCCACCAAGAAGACCAACTGGAGAGGATCAAGGGGTACAGGGTTGGGATCCAGAGAGTGGTGATATTTTCCTTATTCTGTCCCTGTCACCTTCTTTCCGTCCCCCCCACCTATTTTCTATTTCTTTCTCTTCTTGTCTCTCCTTTTGTCTCTCTCTCTTTCTCATCAAATAAAACCCTTACTATTGTCACTGGCATACGGTCTCATTTGCACCTGAATTTGGGCAGACGTATTTCTAAGAACCTTAATAATAGGATCTTAACACCTCTGCTGGCTGGGTCTGATCCTCTGGCCATCTTGTAGGTGCCATGTGATGGCACTCAAGATGATCTGTTCCGTAATCTCACCAGGCACCAAGGTCAGGATGACAGGCCTGTAGTTTCCTGGATCCTCCTTCCAGCCCTTCTTGTGGATGGGCATTACATTGGCCAGCTTCCAGTCATCTGGGACCTCCCCGCTGAGCCAGGACTGATGGCAAATGATGGAGAGCGGCTTTGCAAGCTCATCTGTTAGCTCCCACATCACCCTAGGATGGATCTCAACTGGTCCCATAGATTTGTGAGTATCTAAGTGGCTCAGCAGGTCTCTGACTGCTTCCTCCTGGATAACAGGGGGGTTATTCTGCTCCCTGACCCCTGACTACCAGCCCAGAAAGACAGTTGTCCTGAGGACAACCTGTCTTTCTGTTGAAAATTGAGGCAAAGAAGGTGTTAAGTACCTCTATCTTTTCCTCATCTTTAGTTACTAAATTCCCTCCCACATCTTATAGAGAATGGGGGTTGTCCTTGCCCTTCCTTTTGCCATTAATATATTTATAAAAATATTTTTATTGTCCTTCGCAGAAGTGGCCAGATTGAGTTATAACTGGGCTTTGGCCTCTCTAATTTTTTTCCTACATGACCTGGCCACTCCCTTAAGCATTTCCTGAGATAAGTGACCCTCCTTCCAAAGGATACACCCTTTTTTTTCCTTAGTTCCTTCAAAAGCTCCTTGCCCATCCAGGCTGGTCATTTTCCTCGTTGGCTCATCTTTCAGCGCATAGAGACAGCCTGTTCCTGGGCCTTCAAGATTTCTGTTTTCAAGCACACCCATCCTTCCTGGACTTCTTTATTTTAAGGGCTGCTTCCCAAGGTAATCTCCGAATAAGTCTCTTGAATAGGCCAAAGTCTGCCCTCTGGAAGTCCAGTGTGGAAGTTTAATTGATGCCCCTCCTTGTTTCACCAAATATTGAAAACTCTAACTTCATGATCACTGTGCCCCAGATGGCCTCCAACCACCACATCTCCCACCAGCCCTTCCCTGTTTGCAAACAGCAGGTCTAGCATAGTCCCTCCCCTGGTAGGCTCGCTCACCAGCTGTGACAAGAAGTTGTCTTCCATACCAAGAAGTTGTCTTCCAAGAACCTCCTAAACTGCCTCTTTGCTGTGTTGAGTTCCCAGCAGATATCTGGCAGGTTAAAGTCACCTACAAGAACAAGGGCTGGTGATCTTGAAACATCCTCCAGCTGCTTGTAAAAAAAGTCATCGACCTCTTCATCCTGGTTGGGTGGTCTATAACAGACTCCCACCAGGATGTCAGCCTTGTTGGCCTTCCCTGATTCTTACCCGTANTGTCAGCCTTGTTGGCCTTCCCTGATTCTTACCCGTAGGCACTCGACCTTAGCATCATTAATCTCAATTTCCATGGCGCCAAGAGCCTCCCTAATATACAGAGCCACCCCTCCACCTCTTCTCCTTTCTCCTCTGAAGAGCTTGTAGCCATCCATTGCAGTGCTCCAGTCATGTGAGTCATCCCACCACATTTCTGTGATGGCAACTACATCATAGCTTTCTTGCTGTACCATGGCTTCCAGGTCCTTGTTTGTTACTCATGCTGCATGCATTAGTGTACATGCACCTCAACTGGGTTGCTGATTTCACCCCTGACTCTGGCTTACCACCCCTGGGCTTGTTTCTAGAAAGCCTAGTTGCATCCCCTTCCATGTTTGAACCTAGTTTAAAGCCCTCTCAATCAGTCCCACCAATTTATGGGCTAGAATCCTTTTGCCCTTGATAGATACACGGAGCCCATCTGGCTCCACCAGGCCAAGTGCCGTAAAAGTTGCCCCATGATCAAAGAACCCAAGTGTTCACCACTGACATACAGATATTTCCATTTGCAAAATGTGAAGGACACATCCATTCATACTCCATTTGAGATGTATGGAGTATGCAGGAGCACCTCACTATGGATCATGACAATGTACCACTAACTAATCAGGTAAATAATTCAGTGCCAGTTTTTGATCTAGTGGAGACAATATGCCAGTTTTGTCATAATAATACAGTGCTGTGAGTTTAAATGTCTCAAGGTCTTGTTTTCAAGAAAAATAATAGCTTACAGCTATATAGTCCATTTAGAGATTACCTGGTAGACCTCAGCATGGGACTGGAATTCATAGGAGCAAGGTGATTAGACATGTGAAAGACCTATTAGATCACTGGGTTCATTCCTTGCAATTGTCTCATAGAAGGGGCATTGACTGCCAATGTACTTTGGATTACATCCATAATTACCAAGAGTGTAGGATGTTTCTCGGTTTGGACGGTTGGGA
>VZTE01002345.1:0-10188 GCA_013397775.1 Eulacestoma nigropectus
TGGGATGGGGTGGGGTGGGGTGGCCTGGGCTGCCTGCAAAGGGAAACTCCCCTCCCGAGGGCTCTGCTCAGCACTGGGGGGGCTCTGGGGCCTCCCCTCGGAACTCCTCGAGCCCCTGAGCTCCAGAACCCTGTCCCAGACTGGGATAGCCCCATACATCCAACTGGGATATATCCATACATCCAACTGGGATAGCCCCATACATCCAACTGGGATAGCCCCATACATCCAACTGGGATATATCCATACATCCAACTGGGATAGCCCCATACATCCAACTGGATGTATGAATATGTATCCAATTGGATGGATCCAATCTTCCAGGATCATCAAGTCCAACAACCCCAGCACTGCCAGGCCAGCACTGCCCCACGTCCCCAAGTGCCACAGCCACAGGGCTGCTAAACCCCTCCAGGGGTGGGGACTCTGCCCTGGGCAGCTGTGCCAGGCCTGACCACCCTTTCCAGGAAGGAATTTTCCTCACTATCCAGCCTGAGCCTCCCCTGGCACAGCCTGAGGCCGTTCCCTCTCCTCCTGTTGAAGGATTCAGGGATACAAAGTCCTGGAAGGGACACTGGGTCCAACAGATGGATTTTCCCTGGGGGATGCACGGGATTTAATGGTTGAATCCAGTAGTGTTACTTTAAACTTTAAAGATCACACACCAAAAATAACAATCAGTGGCCAGCAGGGGAACAGCCCCACAAAAAACCACAAACAACCAAAAAACCCAACCCAGAACAAACAAAACCTGCCCCTTCCAAACCAAACAAAAATAACCACAGAAAACCCCACGAAGCTCCCCCAAAAAGGCCAACCCCCAAAATCACAATAAACAAAAATAAAAGAAAACAACACAGTTCCCCCCAAAAGTCCAAACTTCCCAAAACCATACATCCAAAAACAGGGGAAAAAACCCAAACCCAAATGAAATACCAGGAAAAAAACCCAAATCCCTCCTCTAAAAAGAAACCTGAAAAAACCAAAACCAAGCAAAAAAATCCAAATAAAACAAAAAAACCCCAAAGCCAACCAAACACCAAACCAACCCAAACTCACTAAAACCAACCAAAATAAACCAACAAAAAAATCCCAACCAAACCAGACTAAGACTCCTCCCAAAGTGAACCAAACCCCAAAACAAACAAATGCAAAAGAACCCCCACAAAACCAAACCCAAAATCCACACAAACACTCCCTAAGAACAACCAACCAGAAACCAACCAACCAAAACCCCAAAGCCACACTTGGTGCACAGAGACTTTTAGGATTTTTAGGCATTCCCAGCCTGCAAAGATCCCAATCCCTGTGCTGCTGAGCAGGAAGCAGAGGGAGTTAAACCCCCCTCACTCCTACATCCATTTATCTTCAATCCAGAGCAGAAATCCCATCTCTGAATTATCTCCAGGACCCCCTCAGCCTGGTTTTCCCAGTTTTCCATGAAACCCTTTCCCTGGCGGTCCAGGAAGAGCTCTGTTCCCGGGACACGGAGCGGGGCTCTGCACACAGGGCACGTGCAGTAAGTTTTCATTTAATTAATTTAGTTGAGTTACTTTTAACCCCACACTCACACATCCACGGAAATGCCAAAGTTTCCAGGGATCCCTGCAGTCTGTGCCCCTCAGCTGGGAGAGCTCCCACTGGAGAGCACTCATCCCACACGGGGACACTGCAGCTCAATCATGGAAATAAATTTCATGTCTGTTGGGAACATCTGGAGGAAAAAATCCATAGTAGGAATTCCCCTCTCCTTTGGACCCTCTGGCAGCTGCTGGAATAACTCAGCACCAAAACACAGTGAGATCCATCAGTCTGAGGGATGGGAATATTCACATGGATATATGGGAAGACACGAATACAAAATACATAAAGGATATTTATATATAGTCTTTTACAGCTGTTCAGAGAATCCCAGGACAGTTTGGGCAGGAAGGGACTTTAGGGATTATCCCATTCCATGGGCAGGGACACCTTCCACTGTCTCAGGCTGCTCCAGCCTGGCCTTGGGCACTGCCAGGGATCCAGGGGCAGCCACAGCTTCTCTGGGCACCCTGTGCCAGGGCCTCACAGGGAAGAATATTTGATGTATCTGTATAAAAATACCCCAGAACATATAAATAATGTGCATTTTATATATATTCTTGTACATAAAAGGGGGACATTTATCCCTTATATAAAAGGTTTTATAGCATGGAATACATATATAAAAATATACAAAAATCCCAAAATAAATCCATCCCTTCAAGCTTTTCCCCTGGCCACAACTGGCCGTTAACCCCCAGCATCCCTGGATTTTCCTCTCACATTTGGAGTGTCCCTGGAGCGACCTGAGCCTCCTGCAGACCCCAGAACAGCCCCAAGTTCCCAGAGGATCCCTGTGATCCACACCCACCTCTGGGGGTCACACATCTGGGCTGTCCAGAGGGACAGGCAGGCACCCCCTGAGCTGCCTGCACGGGGCTTTCCCCGCTGCTGGAATTTCAATCCCACAGCAGCAGCTGGAGGCCGGGAATGGCAGATCCACCCCCTCAGGCCGTGCCTGACCCACCAGGATTCACCCTGACAGTCCCCTCCTGAGCAGGAACACCCCATCTTCCCCGGGCTGCTGGGCCTGGCATCACGGAACATCCCGGCCTGGAAGGACCCACGGGAGCTGGAGCAGGAGCTGACAGAGCTGAGGTGACGCCGTGTCCAGGTGGGACCCGGGAATGAGATCCCAGTCCAGAGGTGGCTGCAGCCCCCGGCCCCTGGGCTGCCCTGGGCACGGCGTCAGAAAGGCTCCTGGAAAAATGACCCGGACGTCTCCATCCCGAACTCCTCCATGTCCCTCTGAGGACAGCCCATCCCTGGGATAAAGCAGCAGCTTTCCCCCTGTCCCACAGGCTGCCATCAAACACAGCACACCTCACCAACTGCCAGCACCAGCTCTCCAAGACAAACAAATCATTCCCTGAATTATGACCCCGGCTTCTCACCTCATTAAGGCTCACAGTTATTTAAGGCTCCCTTTGTTTGACAGGGAAGTGACTGAACCGGAGCCACTCAGCAAAACAAGGAGAAATATTGTGGAGAAATTGCTCTGAACAGGTCACACGGCTTGGCAAAACCCTCTAAACTTCTCCTTTCGAACTATTATCCCAACCTCAGGCTTTAGGAAGGAATTGAGTTGGTTTGAAGTTGCAGGTGAGGCAGGAGATGGGAATAATGGCCTTAAGAGGAAGGAGGGCGGGAATAGATGGGATATTGGGAAAGTATTGTTCCCTGGGAAGGGTGTAAGGCCCTGGCACAGGGTGCCCAGAGAAGCTGTGGCTGCCCCTGGATCCCTGGCAGTGCCCAAGGCCAGGCTGGACACTGGGGCTTGGAGCAGCCTGGGACAGTGGACACCACCATGCAGGGGTGGCACTGGATGGGCTTCAAGGTCCCTTCCCACCCAAACCAGTCCATGGTTCTGTGATCCCACGAGCAGTGGGACACCAGGCACACACAGCTGAGCCTCTCCACATCCCAGTCCATGGGGCTGAAGTAAAACCAGCCCAGGGACACAGCCCTGGGAATAGCCGAGCCTTAAATCCCTCAGCAGCTCCGCACACAGGATCCGGGAACAGCTACCAGCCCCAAAATCCCATCAATTTTAGATGGGAACAAGCAGCAGCCCTGCAGCTCCACACCCAGTGACTCCAGCCCGTGCTCAGGGGCAATCAGAGCTGTCAGGGCACAGGGAACAGCTCCAGAGCCAGCACAAGGAATGCCTGGAGATGGGAATCGCTGCTCTGGATTCACAAAGAGTGGGACAGCCCAAACTGCCCTGAGCCGAGCCGAGCAGTGCCACAGCCCACGGCCCCTGTGCTGACCCTGCTAATCCCGGGGAGTTATTCCAAGGGAAGTTCACTACGGCAGATTTGGGGTTTTTAATCCAGCCCCGCTGCCAGCGGAGCCAGGGCTCCATCCCAGCAGCTCCCATTCCCAGGGATGAACGCCGGATTGTTCAGCACAACGGAGAGCAGCTTTTAACCACTGACACATCCGGCCCGGCAGAGCCACCTTCCTGCTGCCAGGAGACAAGGGAAAGGGGGAAAACCTTCGGGAATCCCAGCATTCCGTGGCCACACCTGCCCTAAGGAGGCTGTCTGGCTGCTGAGACACCTTGGCCACACCTGGGATCCACCCCATCCCTGCTCTGCTGCAGATCCTGGGATGTTCCACCTCTTTGCGGCCTTCTGCCCCCAAGTTTGCTTTTCCCTGTGATGCCATCCCTGGTCCAGGATGCTGGATCACGAGGACAGCTCCCAGTCTCCGAAGGACTGAGGCAGGAAGGAACTAAACGTGATGGACTCTTTGTCCCTGATCTAACCCTTGTCAGGGGATGTGCAGCTGGGACTGAAGTGCTTCCTCTTCCTCCCTAAATATAGCCGGGATGCTCAGCACGGGATGCTCAGCACGGGATGCTCAGCAGGGAACAATTGGGTGCCTCTCCCCAAGGACGCCCCCGGAGCCTTCCGGGCCCAGCCGAGCCCCGCGGTGCCGGCACTGGGCAGGAAAAGGCCAAGTCTCTCCCGGCTGGGACCATTTCGTGGCTGCTGGAGACGGATGGGCCCCTCTGGCCAGGCTGTGCCCTGTCCCCAGCACCTGCCGACACAGAATCCCAGAAGGGTTTGGGTGGGAGAGGACCTTGGTGACAGGGAAATCAGCCCCGGGGTCCCAGGGATGCTCGGACATGGAATCCTGTCCTGCCCCAGAGCTCCGGGATCCCGGTGCCTCAGCCTGGCTGAGGGCAGCAGCAGCAGCACACGGCACAGACTGAACTGCAAGAGATCGGTGTTGTAGAGCCCCAGGGAGCTGGGAAACAACCACCTGCTCCGGGGGGGAAAGGGTTAATGAACAAAATGGGCTGGAAGTGCCAGGAAGTGCTTCGGGCCAAGGACAGGGTGGAACACAAATGGAAAGCAAATCCAACCCCGTGGGGCCGAGGGGTTCAGCCCAGAAATGGCCAAGATACTGAATTCCCTGCAGAGAAATCCTCACTGTGAGGCAGCTGCAGCCCCTTCCCCTCCTCAGGAGCTTGTTTGGTGCTCCTGAGGGTGCCCTGACTGTCCCAGCCAGGACCAGCAGCAGCCTCAGGCCTCGCTCTGCAAAAGGGCCCTTGAATTAACTGGTACATTAGAAAGCTGCTGCTGTGTCCATATCTCAGCCCCTTAGTTCAAAGTGGGGCCACAAATCCCATTTTTGTGACCATGGTTTATGGGATTTACTCGAAAGCAAAGAGAATTACTCAAGAATTCAGCACTGTGGCTAAAGAATCAAAGAGGATGGAGCCCAAACACCAGGCAACTCCCAAAGGGAGATGGAATCCAGGGGAAAGCTGGGAGGAGGATGCAGGAAGGGCAGGGAAGAGGATCTCTCCCACCCTTGGGAGCCCAGCTGAGCCCAGGGAAGGCTGCACTCAGCCCTGGCTGTCCCCACTCATCCCCCAGGCTTCAGCAGGACCCACCCATCCCTGGCAGTGCCCAAGGCCAGGCTGGACAGGGCTTGGGACACCCTGGGACAGTGGGAGGTGTCCCTGCCCATGGCAGGGGTGGCACTGGATGGGCTTTGAGGTCCCTTCAACCCAAACCCTTCTGGGATTCTGAGGAGTGACACCCATTGCCCCAAAGCCGGGGAAATCCCAGGAACAAATGGATTCTCAGGGCATGGGGAGCGGGGCTCAGGGGTTCTTCTCTGGGGTGATCTTTAGGGCTCTGTGAAGGCAACTGGAAATCAAACGTTTTGCTGTGAGGCTCCAGTTTTTTAGGACTGTTTGAGCTCCCCTGGCATCCAAAGCTCTCAGAGGTTAAAGTCAACCCATCACCCCTGAGTGCTGAGGGCTCCCACGAGCACCTCGCCTGTGCTGCAGCCCCTCCCAGAGAGCAGAACCCACTGCTGGCCAGCAGGGAAAAGGGATGTGTGCATGGGGGGAGAGCCTTGGAGGCTGGATGGGGGATCTGTAAGGCACTGAAGGCCCTCAAATGCCCCAGTTCCCATCTCAGCACCACCCCGTGACCTCCAGAGAGAGAAAATAACAGCAGACACAAAACCTGCACTTTGCTCTCCTTAAAATCCCTCTTCTCTCTAAATCCCTGCCCTGAAGAGCCTTCAGAGCTCAAGCCCTGAACTGTCACTCATCACGAGCGGGTGCCAATCAGTGAGTGCCATCCATCCCAGGCTGCAGCTGCAGGATCCATTATTCCTGACAATCCCAGACTCTTCCCTACAGGCTGGCATTCAATTTATCAGGAGCATTGTTTGAACACCTCCAAACTCAGACCTAGGAAAACACAGTGAAATAAATCACATTTCTTAATGATTTTTATTACACTCTTCCTGCAACTCCTTAATTTTTTAAAGACCCCTTTGATTTTGCAATTACTCACTGCAGTTTGATCAATCCCAGAGCTCAGCTTTTCCTGCAAATAATAGCCACTGACAGATTTTATTCTCCACTAGAGCCTGAAACTCAAAAATTAAACCATAATGGAAATAAATTTATTTTTTATTAGCTATTTTAGCACTGAGGACAGATTGTTTCCCACAGACACCCTCTGCTAATGGCTGTGGAAGGAGAAGCAGCTGTTGAATTCCTCCTGGGCAGGTACCAATTTATTCTTTTTGCTAATGGTGTTACTTAAATTCTGCCTCAGGAAGGTCTCTGCGAGCTGTTTGTTTGCTTTCCCAGACCTTAGAATGCAAAGGGAGATTCTGCTTTCTCAGGACCAGTTGCCAGTGGCAACAGCCAGGAGCGAGACTGTAAATAAAGCCAATTTAAGGTGAGATCAAACACAACCAGTGCCAGGTGTCCTGGTTTTCTCTGCTCCTTCCCAACTGCTTTGGTTCCCAAACTTCCCAAATCTTCCCTTTGCAGATTCCAAAGTAGGTTTAGATTGGATATTCAGGAGAAATCCTTCCCTGGGAGGGTGTAAGGCCCTGGCACAGGGTGCCCAGAGAAGCTGTGGCTGCCCCTGGATCCCTGGCAGTGCCCAAGGCCAGGCTGGATGGGGCTTGGAGCAGCCTGGGACAGGGGAAGGTGTCCCTGCCCATGGAATGGGGTGGGCTTCAAGGTCCCTTCCCACCCAAACCATTCCAGGGTTCCACAATTCCATCAGGTGCCCAGCTGGCACATTATTATCTATTTCTGCTGTCTTTCCATTAATCTTTTCTGAAGCTCAGAAAGCAAATATGTTCTCATTATTTTTCACATCCTGCATCCTTTAAAATGAATTCTTTTTTGGCATTTCACTTGTATTTCATTTCACTTCCCTTCCAGTACCTGAAGGAGAGATGGTGACAAACCTTTCCAGCAGGACCTGTTGCAAGGGGTGATGGATTCAAACAGCAGCAGGGTCGATTCACATTGGATATAAGATCATATTCTTTACCATGGGGGTGGTGAGGCCCTGGCAGAGGTTGCCCAGAGAAGCTGTCACAACAATACAGACCCTGAGGGGCTGGAGCGTGTCCAGGGCAGGGAACGGAGCTGGGAAGGGGTTGGAGTCCCAGGAGCGGCTGAGGGAGCTGGGAAAGGGGCTCAGCCTGGAGAAAAGGAGGCTCAGGGGGGACCTTGTGGCTCTGCACAACTCCCTGACAGGAGGGGGCAGCCGGGGGGGTCGGGCTCTGCTCCCAGGGAACAGGGACAGGAGGAGAGGGAACGGCCTCAGGCTGGGCCGGGGCAGGCTCAGGGTGGATTTTGGGGAAATTCCTTCCTGGAAAGGGTTGTCCAGCCCTGGCACAGCTGCCCAGGGCAGGGCTGGAGTCCCCACCCCTGGAGGGGTTTAGCAGCCCTGTGGATGTGGCACTTGGGGACGTGGAGCAGTGCTGGGCTGGACACGATGACCCCAGAGGGCTTTTCCAACCTGAGCAATTCCGCGATAACTCTGGAGAACAAGGGTTAGAACCAAAGAAAGCACCTGTGCAACAGCTCCCCGGAGCAGCTCAGTGCCGGGAGTGCCCCCGGGCAGCCTCACCTTGCTGTGGGCCATCAGGACGCAGTTGGAGTGCTCGTGCTCGCAGGCGATGCCGTAGTCCGGGAGCAGCCGCGCCAGCTCCTGCACGAAGCTCACGACCTCCCCGTGCCACGGCACGTTGGCCATGGTGAGGCTGCTGGCAGAGCTCTCCCCGCAGTAGGTCACACCCTGGGGACACACAGACACCAGGAAGGTCAGCTCAGCCCTCCCGGGGCCCGGGCAGTGCCGGCCACAGCAGACCCTGCAGCTGCCGGCCCTGTGCCCCCTCACACCCGATCCCTCGGCGAGGTCACATCACTCTGACACCCAGAAGAGCCACCACCCCCCAGAGTTATTCCTTAATCCTCTGGCGTGGTGTGGACACAGGGAGAGCTGCAGGATGCTCAGCCCTGCTGGGGGCTTTTTGTGGGAAATACAAAGGATGGGAGCTCCCCGGCTCTCCCCTCACACCCCACCTACAGAGAACACAGCCCCAGTGACTGCTGAGCACTCGCTGCTGCAGCCCAGGCTAAAAATAAACCCAAATAAAACCAGGGATGGGGGCACCTGTCCAAAGTGCTCAGTGCCCCATGGGCTGGATGCAGCAATAACCTGGCCCAGTCACATCGCTCCCATCGCCGTGCTCCCATCACTGCCATCCCAGTGCTCCCATCCCAGTGCTCCCATTGCTCCCATCCCAGTGCTCCCAGTGCTCCCATCACTGCCATCCCATCGCTCCCATCGCTCCCATCCCGCTGCTCCCATTGCTCCCATCGCTCCCATCCCGCTGCTCCCATTGCTCCCATTGCTCCCATTGCTCCCATGTCCCTGCCTGGGCACAAGGGCAGGTCCCACAGTGCTGGCCCGTTGTGTCTGTACCCAAATCCAGCAGGCCCCTGGGTGAGCCGTACCCATCCCACACACAGGGACTGATGGGCACCAGGAGCATTCCTGGGCACAGCAGGGACTGACACAAAGCTCAGTCCCTCCCTGGTGGCACCAGGCAGGAGCACCAAGTCCTCGGGAGGCAGCTCTGGGGTCGTGTTCTGGAGGTACCCCCAGAACTGACCCCGAGAGGTGACAACGTTCAGCACCTCCCCTGCAGGCGCCCTGGTGCTCAGAGACACGGGGGGTCCTGCTCCACTCCCCTCCCCGGGCACGACGGAGAGCACGGAGCGGGACACGTGTCCCTCTGTCCCCACACACGAGCACTGCTGCCCTGGGACTGCTCAGGGAATGGAACACCTCCAGCTCTCCCACACCCCACCCACCGCCTTCAGCCTCCACATCCCAGAGTCCCCGAGGCTGGAAAAGGCTCCAGGATCATTGAGTCCAGCCTGTGACCAGTCCCCACCGTGTCACCCAGCCCAGAGCACTGAGTGCCACCTCCAGGCCTTCCCTATCCAGCCTCACCGTTCTGGGGCCAGCTGCTCCTAATCTGGAGATCACCTGAACCTCCTGAACTGCTGATTTATTCTTAGCCATGACCCCAAATTTGCTTTTCCTGTTTTCTCTCCCATTCTTTATTTCTTTTAATTTTTCTTCCCTTTCTCTTTTTTCTTTCCCTTATTTTTCTTTTTCATTCCTTTCCCTTATTTTTCTCTTTCTCTTTTCTTTCTTTCACTTCTTTTCTTCCCCTTTCCTCCCTCTTTCTCCCTTTCTTTCCTTCCTTCCCTCCTTCTTTCCTTCTTCCTTTCTTTTTTCCCTCCTTTCTTTCCTTGCAGATAAAACTCATTAATTCTGTTTTAACCAGTGCATGACACAACCCCTTTGACAGGACAGAACACCATAAAACACCGAATGTTCCTGACCCCTTAATCTGCCCCAAACCACAGCAGGCAGTGGGGGGTGAGCACTCAGTGCCCCCTCTTGCAGTGCCGACAGTGCTCGACTTCAGGGTGCCCTTTAATGCCTGAGAGTATTTCACAGACAGGATCACGATCCACACCAGCTTCTCCTGATCGAATAATTCACTGCCAATTCCCCAGCAATTACCCTGCCATCGCTGAGAGGAGACCCCACACCAGCTCCCAGGGCTGCTCCCAACCCCAGCGGTACCCAGAGGGTTCCCATCAGAACAAAGAGCAAACAGAGCCAAGGGCTTTTCCTGCAGACACCACCCAGCCCCTCTGCCCCCCTCTGCCTGCTGCCAGCCCCTCTGCCCCCCTCTCTGCCTGGTGCCAGCCCCTCTGCCCCCCTCTGCCTGCTGCCAGCC
>VZTE01002345.1:10861-44898 GCA_013397775.1 Eulacestoma nigropectus
CTTCTGCCTGGTGCCAGCCCCTCTGCCTCTCTCTGCCTGGTGCCAGCCCCTCTGCTCCCCTCTCTGCCTGGTTCCAGCCCCTCTGCCCCCCTCTCTCCCTGGTGCCAGCCCCTCTGCCCCCCTCTCTGCCTGGTTCCAGCCTCTCTGCCCTTGGGCTGAGCTCTTTTATTCCAGTCACAAAATCCCATCAAGCAGCAGCCTTTACAGCTCAGTTTTATGGATGGTTGTGTCTGGCCTGCTCGTGGTTTTCCCCCTGTGAAGAACCTTTTTAGCTCCTTTAAATGGAATTTGCATCCAGGTTCATGTGTGGCACGGCCATGGCCCTGCTCCCAGCTGCCGCCATGCTCCCAATCCCTGATGCACCTGCATTTCCCTGCACATGGAATGTGCAGACACATTCCTGCCAGCGCTTTCAACCAGAGCAAGGTGCACACAGTGCTGAGCAGGGCTGCAGGAGCTGCTGCTAACTGGGAACGGTACAAGTTTGGGAAGCAATTACTTTCTCACCCATAAATTCATGAGGGACTCCCCCCATTAAGCTGCCCAGGCACCATAGCTCAGAGCTGGAGAAAGACTGGCAGGGCACAGGGCAGGCAGTGCTCACAGGGATGTACACTCAGTTTTACTTAGCCCAGCTCTGTAAGTCTGAACCCAGAGCTCAAACACGTTCGTTCTCTATTAGTCAGTGCTACCCCAGAGCCAGCCACGCAAATCAGGGGTTTGGATCCCCGAAGTTCAGCTGGAGACACACAGCAATATTCTCCCCACACTCATTATCCAGATTATGATTTGAGCGGCATGAAAAATGTATGAGTACAGAGGGGGAAAATTCTTCAGAAGCTCCAACATGATTCATGCTCTCAGTGAACTACAAAGATATCGTTTACAAGCAAAGAAAGTGCAGAGGCAAATGGAATAAGTGAGTGCTTGGCTGGCTGATTAATTCCCAGCACAAATCAATGGGAATCAGCTTCCAGCACACCGAAGGAAAGCAGCTTTCAACTTCCCCAACTTCTTCAAACTGGAGTTAATTAACAGCTGATAGCACTTAAAACCCATGCGGAGTTGATGAGGGCGGTCACGTTCTGCTTTGCAGTAACACATGAAGACAGTTATTAAGACATCAGGAATTAAAAAGGGAAGGATCCCATTGTTCACCCAGAGCTCTCTCCCCAGCCTCCCTGCGGCAGGAACAGCAACGATGCTGCCTCTTAATTACCTGCTTAACAAGGGTGCTTGGAGCAGCCTAATCCACAGAGCTCTGGCCAAGTACCTTGAAATGCAGAAGCCTCTGAACAGCATCCCAGCTCTTCCTGCCTCTGCCAGGATGAATCCAGAGCAGCCGTGCTGGCCATGTTCTGGATTTCACAGAATCATGGAATGGGTTGGGTTGAAAAGGACCTTGAAGCCCATCCAGTGCCACCCCTGCCATGGTCAGGGACACCTTCCCCTGTCCCAGGCTGCTCCAAGCCCCAATGTCCAGCCTGGCCTTGGGCACTGCCAGGGATCCAGGGGCAGCCACAGCTGCTCTGGGCACCCTGTGCCAGGGCCTCCCCACCCTCCCAGGGAACAATTCCTTCCCCATATCCCATCCAGCCCTGCCCTCTGTCAGTGGGAAGCCATTCCCTGTGTCCTGTCCCTCCATTCCTTGTCCAAAGTCTCTCTCCATGTTTCCTGTCAGCTCCCTCAGGTCCTGGAAGGCCACAGTGAGGTCACCCCAAAGCTTCTCCTCTCCAGGTGAACAATCCCAGCTCTCCCAGCCTCTCCTCCCAGCAGAGCTGCTCCATCCCTCTGATCATCCTGGAGCCTCCTCTGGACTCCTCCAGCAGCTCCAGGTCCTCCCTGTGCTGGGCCAGGGCTGATTTTCAGCTGTGATGGAGCTGAGTGAGCACAACTGGACTGAGCAAAGCCTCGTGCCAGGGTGGTTGCTGGTGCTGTGGGAAGCGTGGGAAGCACGTTCCTGCCCCCCGGACCTGGCTCCTGCCCCGGGATCCAGCCAGCAATCCTCTCAATCCCCAGGGCTCTGAAGGGAACAACTGCAGCTGACAGCGCTTTGTTTCTCCCCTCACACTCCAGACTTCCCAATTTAATTACTGAACAAAACAATTCTCTTCACTCCGAGCCCACAAATTATAAATTTAATTGAGGCTCGTGCGAATTAACAGAGAACAAAGTGTGGGCCAAGCTGCTGAGTGACAGAGACACTGTTTAAAATCTGGGGCAGCCATGACCCCAGACAAATACAAAGAGCCTCCGTGGCACGTTGATGGATTGCAGTCACTGCAATGCAAACGCTCCTGAGCTGAGCAGCAGCACTCCCCAAACCACAGCCACGAGGCCTCACGCACGTCTGCTGCTGCTGCAGTGGGTCCGGCCAGGACTCGACTCCTTGGCTGCTTTTAACGATCGCTTTCAAGCTGATTCAACAAAGGCCACCAGTCCTTTGTGTCACTCCAACCCGCAGGGAGGGCTGGAGATGGTTGGTTGTGCAGCACAGCCCCAGCAGCTCTCCGGACACCCCACGGCCGTGGCTCAGGGCCCGGCGGTGCTGCACTGCCCGGAAACCTGCAGTGACTCCCTGGGAGTGAAGAGCTCCTCCTGGGAGAGCTCAACTCAAACACAGGCCACAGCCTTTCATCCCAGCTCTCCCAAATGAGCCGTGTGGGGATCGAGGGAGGCACAGCCACGGCTGGATCCCCACCCTCTGCTCCCAGAGTCACAGCCATGGAGTTATCCTGGCTGGGAAAGTCCTCCAGGACCACCAGGTCCAACCTGTGACCAGTCAGCCTGGAGAAAAGGAGGCTCAGGGGGGACCCTGTGGCTCTGCACAACTCCCTGACAGGAGGGGGCAGCCGGGGGGGGTCGGGCTCTGCTCCCAGGGAACAGGGACAGGAGGAGAGGGAACGGCCTCAGGCTGGGCCAGGGGAGGGGCAGGATGGACAGCAGCAGGAATTTCCCCATGGAAAGGGTGCTCAGGCCTTGGCAGGGGCTGCCCAGGGAGGTTTGGAGTCCCCACCCCTGGAGGGATTTAACAAATGGCACCTGGGGACATTGGCAGTGCTGGGGAGTGGCTGGATTCAGTCTGGCAGGTCCATCCCAACCCAAACGATTCTGTGATTATTGTCCAACAGCACGAGGTCAGTGCTGGTCTCTTTTCAGGTGTGGAAACCAAACATTGTTTGGGTTTACTCATAGCAGGCACCAGAACGGGAGATTCAGCTTCACCTCTTCATCTAAATGCCAGCTGGGATGGCAGCAGATCCTGAATGGGTTTTTGACAGGTGGGGGCAATTGCCTCTTGCTGCATGCAATTAAAAACTCATTAAGGCACAGCTCATTTTCCTCATTATTTTAAGCAATTAAATAATCTTTACTGTCTAACATGACAAGAGTGAGCAGATTGGGACAGACACTTCCCTCTGGCCCTTCCCTGCACACATTTGCTTGGGCATTTCCATTCTGCAGCCAAGCCTCAGGCACCAGAGCAGGAGCTGCAGTCCCACAGCAGCACCCTGAGCTCAGCTGGACACTGAAAAGAGCTCCCAAGTGGCTGAAAACTTTCACAAAGGCTGGGGAAGATCCTGTGCCAGGACTTTGATCCCTGCTGTGCCCAAGTGCTGCCCTCAGACACCGTGGCACGGACAGCCCTGGGACGAAGGGACAGCCTGGCAGGTTTGGATTTCTTCCTTAAATTCTGAGGGATAGGGGGAAGCAGGAAGGCTCTGCTCAGGCAGGAGCTCACACTGCTGCTGTGAGCTGAGTGCTGAAGCTTCACTCTGCCCAGAGAAGCTGTGGCTGCCCCTGGATCCCTGGCAGTGCCCAAGGCCAGGCTGGACACTGGGGCTTGGAGTAGCCTGGGACAGTGGGAGGTGTCCCTGCCCATGGCAGGGGGTGGCACTGGGTGGGCTTCAAGGTCCTTCCCCCCCAAACCATTCTGTGATTCTGGAATCCAGCAAGGACAGACCACTAAGATCGAGTCCAATCACTGACCCAGCACTGCTGAGGTCACCCTAAGCAATGTCCCCAAGTGCCATTTCCAGTCATCTTTCACACTCCTCCAGGGATGGGGACTCCAGCCCTGCCCTGGGCAGCTGTGCCAGGGCCTGGCCACCCTTTCAGTGAAGATATGTTCCCAAAATCCACCCTGAGCCTGCCCTGGCCCAGCCTGAGGCCGTTCCCTCTCCTCCTGTCCCTGTTCCCTGGGAGCAGAGCCCGACCCCCCCCGGCTGCCCTCTCCTGTCAGGGAGTTGTGCAGAGCCACAAGGTCCCCCCTGAGCCTCCTTTTCTCCAGGCTCAGCCCCTTTCCCAGCTCCCTCAGCCACTCCTGGGGCTCCAGCCCCTTCCCAGCTCCGTTCCCTTCCCTGGACACAAAAATGCTGCACATCACACAAACCTCTGGCTTTCAAAACCCACAGAGGGCACCATGGCAGGAAAACGAGTTCTGGCACGTTCCAGACCTTAAGTACAACCACCAGCTCTGTACAAGTGTGACAGTGACACGCTGGCATTAGAGCAGATTAAGGCAATAAATCAATTGGATGCATTTTTAACGACTGAGTCTCCCTTTACCATTGGCGTAAGTGGGAGAATGGGGTCCCACAGAGTCACAGCACTGTGAGGCACTCATGGAAATGAGAACAAGGATTAAGCCCTGCAAGAATCTAAATCTCTCTCCATCCACCCCATGAGCCTCTCTGGAGCAACACTGGATTAGCTCCCTTCACCTGAAATGGACGTCATTTATCCCAAGTCTTTAAGCAGAAAATCCCCGGGCTCAGCCCCACTGTTGGGCAGAGCTCTGCAGAATCTCCCCGTCGCTCTTTGTTGGGTGGCTTTGAGCAGCACCTGCTCCTTGGCTGTTTACCCTGGCACACTGAGGGTCTGGAGAAAAGAATGCTGAGGCCTATCCACATCCCAAACATGCTTTGTTCTCGAAGGAACACCAAAAATTTACTTTTAATCAAAAATACCAAGTCTTTTGGGGAGAACTGCCAGGTCCCCAATGCTGTGTGACCACCACAGTGTGAGGCTGGACCCCAGTGCCACCATCCCACTGCTGGATTCTGGGAATGTCACCCAGCCCCTCACTGTCCCAGCTCACACAAACAGGGCTCAGAGATCCACAGAAATCCCTGTCCCAGCTCACACAAACAGGGCTCAGAGATCCATGGAAATCTCTGTCCCAGCTCACACAAACAGGGCTCAGAGATCCATGGAAATCCCTGTCCCAGCTGGAAGAGCACCAGGAGTACGTCTATGACCACTCACCTATTTCCTTGGCAGAGCAAGGCAGGATTTTTCCAGGCCAGAGCTCTGGGAAAGCAGAGGGAAGAGCAGCCCGTGCCTTGCAGGAGACAGATGCTTGCTCGGAGAGTTCCCAGGGGAATCTGTGCTGAACATCAGCTGACACCCTCCTCATCTCCCTAATTAACATTAATGCCCCGGGCAGAGCAGCCTCAGCCCCACAGCCTCTGCTCCATCCCTGCCCTCCCGTCCCTGGCAGGATACTGCACAGCCAGGAGGACATCCAGGAAGGTGGAAAACCGAGGGGTTTTCCCCAAACCAAACTCCAAACCCGAGCTGGGATGTAGCTCCCAACTCCAGCAGCACACCTAGAGAGAAAAACTCTCCATGCTGAGAGAAGGTCTCAAACCTTCACAGCAAAATCCAGGCTTTTTCTCCATAGCAGCAGTAAAAAAAGGTTGGGGAAAAAAAAGTTAAAAAAATAAAAGAAAGCTAAAAAAATTAAAAGAGAGAAGGAAAAGAGAAAAGAAAAAGGGAAGTCCAGGAGTAACAGAGTTGCACAAACACAGAGCTGAGGGAGCTGTGCTGCTGTGCAGGAGCTGCTGGGTGAAAATGCTCAGAGCACTTTGGAAGGTGCCTTTTTTACCAGTTTGTACCTTTTTTTACGTTCTCTGTTTACTAAATTGATGAAGGCCATGACAAAGCCCCTCCTGCCCTGCTGTATCTCCCATCTCCTGCTGGCAGCCCTTCAAACCCAGCCAAATACAATCCCCGAACCTTTCCCCTTTCCCCTGGCAAAATTTGAGACCAGGATGGGAAGAATCCTCCCCCAAACCACCAGCTTGACCTGGGATATTTTGTTCCAACTGTTAGCTGGTATGATGAAGGAATATCTATTTATCCTTGTTTTCACGGAAATACAAAAACAGGCCCAAGAGTGAGGATTCCGTTGGGCAGAAATGGAGGCTGGCTGGCACAAAGCTTGGCTTGTGGCACAGGGAAACCTGCCCCAAAGGCTCACATAAGACACTGGAAAACCTTACCTGAATGTTAGTTAATTAATACTCACTAATATTAAAAGCAAGAGAGAAGTTTCTTGTGCATCACTTTAGAAGAATTTCACTTACTCAGAAAGTTTAGACTAAAGGGAGGGGAGAAATGGGGAAAAAGCAATGGAAAATACTGCTGGAAAAAAGGAAACAGCTCCATGCAGCTCACCTTGACCTCAACGAAGTCTGGTTTCCCGAGGGATATCAGGTCAGCATAAGCTTTGAGTTCATCCACATTCCAAGCTTTCACCAGGGTCAGCCTGTAAACAGTGCGTTGTTGCTGGAATAAAGGAAAAATCCTATTGACATCCCATTCTGACCCAGGAACAAAGGGAAAATCCCAGTGACATCCCATTCTGACCCAGGAACAAAGGGAAAATCCCACTGACATCCCATTCTGACCCAGGAACAAAGGGAAAATCCCATTAACATCTCATTCTGACCCAGGGAAGGGGTTCCAGCCTCGCACACAGCTTCAAACAGGAAAAAGAAATTATTTTCTTCCAAGAACTCAGAGACTGAACCAGACCAGACCCAATCCTGTTCCTTCAGGAAATCTGCTCCACAGCACCTGGGCTGAGCCACCTTGTGCCACAGATCCTCCCTCTGCCAGGTCTCCTATCCCAGGCACTTTGTTTCCACTGGAGTTTAACTCAATGGCAAAACAAGCAGGAGATGTCCCTCTCTTGGATTTGCTTCCCAGGCACCAAATGTCCCTGTTAGTTACAGGTGTTCCAGTGCCTCCAGCTGGATCATCCGGCACTGGGGACTTCCACAGGAACATGGAATGATTTATGTTGGAAAAGCCCTCAAGACATCGAGTCCAACCTTGACCCAGCACTGCCCAGGCCACCACTGAGCCCTGTCCCCAGGTGCCACATCCACAGGGCTGCTAAACCCCTCCACCACCTCCCTGGAGCCTGTTCCTGTGTCTGACAACCCTTCCATGAGAAATGTCCCCAGTATCCACCCTGAGCCTCCCCTGGCCCAGCCTGAGGCCGTTCCCTCTCCTCCTGTCCCTGTTCCCTGGGAGCAGAGCCCGACCCCCCTGGCTGCCCCCTCCTGTCAGGGAGTTGTGCAGAAGATTCCCAGATCCAACTTCCTCCGGAGAAGGTGGCAGACAGCACTCCCAGAACTTCTCTGCTTGGAGTTATTCTGATTTGCCCTCTAAGGCTGCTCTCCAAAGGAGTCACTGGTGACAAAAGGCCTCTCAACACAAGCACTTGGCCATGGAACAAATCCACTCCTCACTCCTCACATCCGCTTGTTTCCATCCTCCCCCTCCCCTTCATCTTCTACTGATGTTTTATTTCACTTATTTTTGGAATTTATTTTTATTTATAGAGCAACTTTCCATCAAATCTGCAGTTTGGATTAACTCCTTTGCTGTCCCTGCACACTGTGGACTGTGAAATGTAAATGCTGATCCCAGCGGGGGCAGCAGGAAAGGGACTGGGATTGTGCCCCTGTGCTCAGGTGAGACCCCACCTGCAGAGCTGCCCCAGCCCTGGCCCAGCACAGGGAGGACCTGGAGCTGCTGGAGGAGTCCAGAGGAGGCTCCAGGATGATCAGAGGGATGGAGCAGCTCTGCTGGGAGGAGAGGCTGGGAGAGCTGGGAATGTTCACCTGGAGAGGAGGAGCTTTGGGGTGATGCCTGAGGTGGCCACCTGAAAACAGAGGCTGGACAAGAATAAGAGAATAAAAGCAGGTATTTATTTGAAGGGCCTTCAAAGGTACACCCTGGGCAGTCCAAAGGCTCCACCCAAGATGGGCCCTGGGTCACGAGTTCTTCACCCTTTTATAAGTTTGGTCCATTTGCATATCAGGGTTAATTCTCCAATTATAACCTCAGTTAATGATGCAATTACCCCAAGTTTGCCCCCTTTCAGAGGCTTTTAGTTTACACATCTGGGGCCTGGGACAGTCGAGGTGTCCTTGGAGAGCAAACCTAGAGAGGTTTGCTGTGTCCAACCAGCAGGAGAGAACAGCAGCTGACAGGCCACACCAAACTTCAGAGTTACACATTGGGCAGTGCAGGACTTGAAAAATATAAAAGTTAAAACCTAAGGCATCAGGAGTGACCTCATTGAGGCCTTCCAGCAGCTGAAGAAGCTGACAGGAAAGATGGAGAGAGACTTTGGAAAGGGATGGAGGGACAGGACCAGGAGGAAGAAACTCCTCCCTGTGAGGGTGGGGAGGCCCTGGCACAGGGTGCCCAGAGAAGGAACTTCAGTCCTTCAGAGCCTCCGACTGCCACGTCAGTGAATTCTCCCCTCCGTATAAAAATCAAGGTACCACTCACCTACCACACATCTCTGTGTGTTCCACAGGGGGAAAAGTCATTCCTACACCAATTTGCTATGGAAATATTCCAGGTTATTTACTAAGAAATAACCAGAGGACAAAGAAATGAACACCAGGAGCATCTTCCACATATGTCAAACACTAATCCAGCTGACCCCTACCTGTGGCATTTAAGCAGATATTTAAAGAACAAGAAATTCTTGTGATTTGAATGGATTGGCAAAAGAAAGGTCAAGAGACAAGTAGGAAATCAACTGTTAATTACTGAAGAGAGAAGAACAAGAGAGGAACTAATACAGAAAAATAAACAGCATTTGCACATAACGGGGAAGAAGCAAGCAGAGGGGAAAGATCTAAGGACTGACTCTGTCAGTCCTGGGGAATGATCAGACACCAGTTAATGACAACTGGCTCCCCAAAGGGCAGCTCCCAGTGGGGAACAAGTGCAGCAGCTTCGAGGCACCAGTAAATACCAGTTTGTATTTAACATAACCGGTCCTGTTCCACAGCAGCCCCAGCAAGAGCAGCACATCCTCCCGGACAGGGAAGTGGGGCTTTCTCCCATTTAAATCTCATTTTTAGTACTCTCCAATTCACATCCCAGCTCATTTAGAAGTTTAAGGTCAAGGACTTGATAAAACTAAACGCGCTATGAGTGAATTTAAAGGGCTTCTCCCCCCGGGGCAGCACTGACAAGGAATAACTGCAGCCTCTGTGTCCATCACACCTGAACCATCCCAAAAACTGCATGAACTCACCACGGCTGGGCAGGGAAAGCAGGGAAGGAAACTGAAACTCTGCCAAAGGCAGACAGCAAACAGGTAAAAACATCAGAAATTAATCTGGAGAAGCCTCTTTCCAGAGGGCAACATCTCTGCAGTGTTGTGGAGCAGAGAAACGCAGGTAGAAGGCACAGATCAAAATGAGTAATAGCCCAAAACGTTATCTGGGAGCAATCCTTGCACACTGCCAGCAGTACAAACAGCCAGCCTGTTTTATTCATGGATTATTTGTATTTGTTGTACAATAGGGCCCCAGGAGATCCTCTCACAAGCACAGCAAAACAAGAAATAAAGAGCTTAAGCCATGAGAATTTAACGATCTAAAGCATCAGGATATAAAAGCAGCCTGGGATGCTCCACACGCCATGCTCCCAGGAAAAGCAGCTGTAACTCCACTCCAGTCATGGGGAGAATGAGAGGAAGAGGAGTCAGTGTGAGAACAGCCGTTCAGATGGGTGGCAGTGAAGGGTGCGGCTCTGGTTTACCTCTTTGTGCACAGACCCGGCCTGGCAGGGAGGGGCAGCCCCGGGGGTCCCAAAAATGCAAGTCGAGCTCAGCCTCCTGCTCCCGAAACTCCTGAGGGCAAAGGAGGGCAGAACAAGCCAGGGGAATCTGTCTTTTCCCTTTGGGCAATTCCTGCTAAAATCCTTCCAGGCTACCCCAGGAAGCACTGCAGCCCTTCATTGTCAGGACAGGGCACCAGGGAAACACAGACTGACCAGGCTCAGGGGAGGATGCTGAGGATAAAGAATCCTTCAATTGGGTGGGTCTGAGATCCTGGTCTCAGCACACCCGGGAATGGTCCCAGCCCCGAGGCTGCCAGAGCTCCAGGAGCGTTTGGGCAGCGCTGCCAGGGATGCCCAGGGTGGGATTGTTGGGGGGTCTGTGCAGGGCCAGGGCTGGATCAATGATCCCTGGGGGTCCTTCCAGTTCAGGAGATTCTGTGATTCCATAAAAAAGACCAAACCTTCTGTCTCAGGGCGTCTCATGCCCCAGCCCCACACCAGCAGAGCTCAGAGTCAGGATTGGGGTCACCCACACACGGACATGGCTCCTTCCCTCCAAAGGCTCAGGTGAAGCCCCAGAGGAGTCCCCGGGCTCCTGCACCCCCCTCCAGCAGCTCCAGGCAGTGGGAAGCTCCCTGGGCCAGCCGGGAGAGCAATGGGACAGCCTCCCCTGGGGCAGCTGCCCGGGGCCAGCCGGGAGAGCAATGGGACAGCCTCCCCTGGGGCAGCCGGGAGAGCAATGGGACAGCCTCCCCTGGGGCCAGCCTGGGAGAGCAATGGGACAGCCTCCCCTGGGGCAGCCTGGAGAGCAATGGGACAGCCTCCCCTGGGGCCAGCCTGGGAGAGCAATGGGACAGCCTCCCCTGGGGCAGCTGCCCGGGGCCAGCCCGGAGCGCAGGGCCAGCGGTGCCACTGGAGCCTGGTCCCGAGGCAGTGACATTGTCCCTGCAAAGCACCCTCACATCCTCCCAGGCCTCTCACACCCACCAATGGACCTGGGCAGGCTTTGCTGCTGGCCCAGCCCCAGCCCAGGACACCTTAACAGAGGACTCGGTGGCACTGACAAAGCGCTCCCTTCCCACTCCAACAGCCACGAGGGACTGGGGCTGCTTCTTTTTTATCATTTCTTTTTCATTCCCTCCTCCTCGACATTCATCTTTTCCCAGATCAAATGTAATTATTCTTCATGAAACAGCCCAGGTCTAATCCCAGGAGGAAGAGGGAAGGGGGAACACATCACCTGCAAAGAGCAGGATGCTGGAGGGACACGGCCTTGGCTGGGGCAGGGGAGCAGCTCCCTTCTCCAGGAAGGGCAGGAGAAGCCTCTCCAAGACCCTCATCTTGGATCCTGTCACTTGAACTCGCTCTTTTGTTCAGGCAGGGTAACAATGTCCCCTGTTTGGAAGTAACTAGAATTACACCCAGATTTCTGTTTCAGCTGCTGGCTCAGGCTCAGATACCCTGAACGCTTACGCACATTTCCTAGGTACAGATAAAATTATTTTATTGCCATTTCATCCAGAGACTCCTCCACAGAAATCCCTCTTTTTGCAGCTAACGAATCTCAACATTCTCAACAGAAACACAGCACAGCTGGATGGAAACAGCACTCTCGGGGGGGGAGGAAATGATGGTGCAAACTCTAAACAGAACCTGCCCTTTGTTTCAGACAACTTCACACCCCTTTGCCAGCACCGGATGAGGAGCAGGAACCACTTCAAAGGCAGCTCCTTTCATCAGGACTTTCTTCCTCTCTTCAAGGAAAGGCTCCACTTGCAAACTCGCTTCATGACACATTCTCAGAGCTTCTGAGCCGGCAGGGACCGCTCTGCTCGCGGTCCGAACCGCCCGAACACGGGAGGTGAGAGCAGCCCCGGAGCTGCCCGGGCTGAGCCCGTTCCCCCGCCCGGGTTATGCAGCGGCTTCCCGAGCGAGCCAGCGCTGAACAAAGACATCAAAGCGATTTTCACACTTGGAAACGACTTGTCACAGGGATGCGGATCGGGAAAAAAAGCCCCTGCAGCCAAAATCTCTTCCCCACAGTCGATAAGGAGCTGCTTTATGCAGAAACCTCACCAGGGAGGAAAGATCCAGAACACAGCCTAAGGAAATCTCAGATCCCAACACCCCCCGCATGCCACAGCTTTCCAAAGCCTTCCAGTTCAGCCCAGAGACAGAGCCCCTCTGAGAGGGCTGGAGACCACTCCTGCCTCTCCCAAATCCAGCTCTGCTGAGCCTGCAGCTCACAGAATCCTGGAATGGTTTGGGCTGCAAGGGACCTTAAAACCTATCCCATTCCATGGGCAGGGACCCCTTCCCCTATCCCAGGCTGCTCCAAGCCCCAATGTCCAGCCTGGCCTTGGGCACTGCCAGGGATCCAGGGGCAGCCACAGCTTCTCTGGGCACCCTGTGCCAGAGCCTCCCCACCTTCCCAGGGAACAATTCCTTCCCAATATCCCATCCATCCCTGCCTCTGGCACTGGGAAGCCATTCCCTGTGTCCTGTCCCTCCATCCCTTGTCCCCAGTCCCTCTCCAGCTCTCCTGGAGCCCCTTTAGGCCCTGGAAGGGGCTCTGAGCTCTCCCTGGAGCCTTCTCCTCTCCAGGTGAGCACCCCCAGCTCTCCCAGCCTGGCTCCAGAGCAGAGGTGCCCCAGCCCTGGGCTCTGGGGCCTCCTCTGGACTCTCTGTAGGACCCACCATTCCATCAGGGAATGCTCAGTGTCCTTGGAAGGATGCAGATGGATCCATTCTTCTCCAGGAGCCTCCCCTCCCCACACGAGCTCCTCTCTGCACTGGGCCCATCCATCACCAGCGGTGCCAGGTGCCACCGCCCTCCTGTGACAGTCCCTGCAGGCCCGGGGAGGGCTGGGCTCAGCACATCGGCACAGCACAGGAGGGATTCTCCCCCTCCCAGCTGAACTCAGCACAGAGCAGAGAAGTTTTCAGCCTCTCCACTTCAGGCTAATGATCGTTGAAGCAAGCCCTGAATAGGCTCTGCTGCGTAGGAACCCACTGAAAACACGGAACGTTGTTCCAGCAGCTGCTATTAATACCCAGGTGAGAGAAGTGCAGCCTTTGTCTCCAGTGCTAAAAAGGTGCTCATTAGCATAGGCTAATTAATGCATTAACTCTGCTGTGAAACCCCAGCAAAGCTCGGAGCAGGGGCTTCAGTGCTTGAGGAGTGAGTGCCCAAGCCCAGGCTCCACCTGAGGCTCAGCTCAGAGCCTTGGGCTTCACCCAGGATCTCCCAGTTGTGCCCATGCCATCCCCAGGATGGGGACAAAGCCACCCTTGTCACCATCACCCTCTCGTTGGACCCTGCACACCATTTAACCTCACACTAAGGACCTTCTCTGCCTCCTGTCTGGGTGTGGGGAAAAGCAAAACCAAACTACTGATTCTCGAGTACTTGGGGATGTGGATTTTCCACGATTCTGGAGTTTCTCAAGGTTCAGAACCTGGAGATGGATCACTGGGCCCTGTGTTTTCCTGCCTGCAGTGACCCAAAAGTTACTGTGAGCTCTGAGTTTAACTGGAATTGAGACATTTCTAATTTTGAGAGTCAGCTTGGAGTTTTCAGTCACACTGCACTTCCAAAAGTGAGGTTTTCTTTGGATTTGGATAAACCAAGTTTATTACTGTGTAAGACCATCAGAAAATAATTTGTTGTTACGTGGGTATAACAAAAATGTCAAATATGGGTATCTAAAGTAGGGCTCAGAAATGACCCAAGATTTGTGTTTTCAGGCACGTCTAAGCACAAAAATATCTCTTTAAGTGCTCAGTTTTTCTCAGCTGGGATTTAAAAACTTCCCTCAAAGCTGATGGAGGGGATGGCACCTCTGCCCCTGGCTGGGAGGTGGAAAGGGATGGTCTTTAAGGTCCTTCCAACCCAACCCATTCCATGATTCCGTGATTTGAGTGCTAAAGCCAAAGAAACTGGGATGTTCCTAAAAAATAACCCCAAACTTATTAAAATAATCAAACACTAACCCCAAACCAAAACACAAACCTGGCACTACTTCATGCAAAAGCCATTCCTGCTCCTCGTGAGGGATTCAGGCAAGAAAATAATTACGGAATCAGAAAAAATACAATTACAAGGTGATGTCCACATGATGAGGGGCTGGTCCTGCATCTTGTCTTGAACCTGGAGCCCAAGGCAGTCTTTAAAGCAGTTTTTAATTCTTTCAGCTTTCATATAAATGTGCAAGAACCAAAATTGTCTCTCTGAAGTATAATTATTGTGAGGAGCCAAGCCTGATCTCCATATGAAATTCCTTGTTCTTCCAAGGCCTTGAAGATAAGATGAAAACCGTCCTGAATAATAATTAGGAAAAAGCAAAGTTGGACTTTTGGTCTGCATCAGGTTTCTAATCACTCAACACCACTGCCCTGGTGTCCCACCAAACCCTCTGGACTGCCCAGCTCTGAAATCCTGCCTGAACAAACAGGAAAATTCTGCAGTGAGATGAACACATCAGCACTAATTCCAAGCTGGAATTTTACACCCAAAGAGCCCCTCAGCCCCTGCACAGCCCTGCTGCTGTGTGAAGCACAGGAATGAGGGATCAAGACTGGAAACCAAGGAGAACAAAACACCCAATTTCACTCCCCTCCACACTCACTCCTCCTATACTTGCTTGTAATCTACTTTATTGCTTCACACTTCAGCAGAAATAAATTCAGATTATTGAAAAATCTCTAGAAAAAAAATGAAGTACAGCAACAGCTTTGTTTTGAGAGCTGAAAATGTCGTTCTTAAGTAAATCCAGAACCATGGCTGTTCCTTATCCATTTTCCATGGACTCGGTTTTAACACACTTACCCTGTTGGAAATCAGCACCAACAACATTCCCGTGATTCTTTCTTTCTTTTCCATATTTCCAGTGCAGTTTCAAGGAATCATGTAAAATTTATACCCAGGGAAAAAGAAGCCCAGTGCAAAGGGACTTAAAATAGAACAGCACGAAAACAGATCCTATCAAATCAGCAGCAAAACCCACTTCAAGTTTGCTGTTAAACGGGCTGCTGATGGTTCTTTTCCCAGGAAAGGGTGGATGTTTAACTCCCAACAGGCAGGAGAGGCATCAGCAGGAGCCTGGGGGTGCTGCCCCCCAGCCCTGTGCCCCAGGGACAGCACAGCCAGGCTCCAGCCTGCCCGGGGAGCGGGAACAAAAACCCCTCCCAGCAGCAGGAAAGCTCCAGCGAGTTCCTGCCCAAGTCCCTGCGACTTTCAGACGACTCAAAGCAGCAGCTGGCAGGGAATGCTCCTGTGAGGCTCCCAGGACAGGCGGGACCAGGACCTTTCCCGCACGGGCGCCGTGCCTGGGTCGGAGCAGCAGCTGCGGCAGCAGCAGGGACCTGCCAGGCACCTCCCGAGGGCCAGGGCCCTGTCCTGCTCCAGCTGCTGCTCGGCTCCTGGCAGGAGCTCAGCCAGCCCCGACCTTGGCTCTGGCCCATCCTCCCTCCCCTCGGAGCATCCCGGCTCCTTCCCTCTGCCCCTGGAATGAGGTGTGCTCTACTGCCGCTGGACAGGCCCCGCCTGCAAGGGAGGGGGCACAGAGCAGGGCTTAGGGGGGAAAAGCCCTCCAAGGTCGAGTCCAGCCCTTCCCCCAGCACTGCCAAGGCCACCACTGACCGTGTCCCCAAGTGCCACATCCTCACATCTGTTCAATCCCTGCTCGTGTCTGGTCAGGTGTGGGAAAGAAGAGGCTGCAGGGGGGGAAGAGCTGAAGGCAAAATCTGGGACTTCCCAGAGCCTCCTCTCCTTTCTCATTCCCCAGAACATCCCAGAGCAGCTCCACAGCCACATCCTGATGCTCCGTGACCTGATGGCTCAGGCTTGGCCGCTTGGCCAGGATGGGGGAGGCCTTGGTGCTCTTGGAGAGGCACCATGGCAAAGCTGTCACCTCCCAGTGACAAACCTGTCACCTCAGGGCACAGTCAGACCCCGGCAGTGCAGGGAAGGCAGGAGTAGGAAAATATTAAAGAATAAACTACAGACAAGGAGTGCAGTTCCAAAGAAGGGGCTGGAGCGTGTCCAGGGCAGGGAACAGAGCGGGGGAAGGGGCTGGAGCCCCAGGAGCAGCTGAGGGAGCGGGGAAAGGGGCTGAGCCTGGAGGAAAGGAGGCTCAGGGGGGACCTTGTGGCTCTGCACAACTCCCTGACAGGAGGGGGCAGCCGGGGGGGTCGGGCTCTGCTCCCAGGGAACAGGGACAGGAGGAGAGGGAACGGCCTCAGGCTGGGCCAGGGCAGGCTCAGGGTGGATTTTGGGGATGTTTCCTCACTGAAAGGGTTGTCCAGCCCTGGCACAGCTGCCCAGGGCAGTGGTGGAGTCCCCATTCCTGGAGGGGTTCAAGCACGTGTGGGTGTCGGGACAGGGGTCAGTGGTGGCCTGGGCAATGCTGGGGAATGTTTGGACTCAGCACCTCGGAGGCTTTTCCAGCCTCAGTGATTCTGCGGCAAGAAGAAGTTGGCCTCAAACGACAACACGTCAGTATCTGAACACCCAGACTGGGGAGCTTCAAGAAAGAACTGGATGGCATTTGCACGGGCCAAAAGGAAATGAGGGAGAAAAGCGGCTCAAAAAGAGCAGCTCAAACCCAGCCCCACCTCGGCCTAAGGCTGAACATTCCCAGAGTCACTCCGGATCCCGGGCCGGAGCCCAGCCTGCCCCACGGCACTGCCGGCTGCTCAGGAGTTTTCAGCCATCCCAGTCATTTATACCCCCAGCCAAAGGCTTGGATGCTTCCTCATTGATCTCTGTGGCTGGAAATCTCAGCCAGGAAAACAACTCCCCACTGAGATTCCCCAGGGCTCTGAAAGACTGGTCCCCAAAATCGCTGTTTTGCTCAGCAATGGGGGCACAGGAAAGGAGAATAAACTGCATTTTAAATAACCCTGTAGTACTGAAGGATTGAGGGAATAACTGCAGGATCAGCCTGGAGGAGGGAAAGTTTTAGGATGACCTCCCATCACCTGAAGTATCCACAGGAAGGATGGAGAGGGACTTGGGACAAGGGCCTGGGGTGCCAGGACAGGGGGAATGGCTTCCCGCTGCCAGAGGGCAGGGATAGGTGGGATACTGGGAAGGAATTGTTCCTGGGAGGGTGGCACAGACAGGAGCTCGGGCACAGCCTGGGAAGGGGTGACTGTATTTATGGGAATGAGGTGACACTTGTTATCCTGGGAAATAACAAACCAGCAATGCAACTTCCAGTGATGAAAGCAGAGATTAAGCTGCCATAAAAACATAATTACCTCGTTAAAAAACACTCTTGCAGGCTGCGAAGCAAATGATTTATATTTTTCTTCTGGGTTTTGTCCAAATCATCTAAAAATAGATCTGAAAGCCCCACCAGGATTGCTGAAAATCCTGCCCAGTTCACTTCACAAGAAGCAATGTAAACAAGGAGTCTGACATAAATTTCTCTTATTGATTAAGCAATCCTTGCAAGCCCAGTGCTCTTGTAAAGCCTTAACTCAAGAGCTGGGCTCTAAAAGAACAAACATTATGGGCCTTAAACATTTTAAGTGCCCATTCAGTTAAATAGGTGAGCTTGAGCTGGGGCTGAGAGAACTCCTGCAGGTGCTGGAGCAGAGCAGGGGAATGAGGAAAAATCCCAGCCAAGGATTTACTCAAGTCCTGAGTGTGTGTGGATTCCCAGTGCAAGGTGTACTCCACCTGAGGAGCCTGCCCAGAGGACACCTGAAATCCCAACACCTCAGATTAAAGCATTCCTTCAGAGAATGTATCCATGAAATGCCTTCAGATCCTGCTGCTTCCACAGCCAGCTGGACCCAGAGAGCCCAGGGGGAGATCAGAGCCCCCAGGATTGTTAAGCAAATTGCAGCCCTGAGCCAGAAGGACATAAAAGCAATGATGCAAAAACACACACTTGTACAGCTCTGCAAACAGTTGTTTTCTATTATTTGTATTTACTATGGATCATCAACTCTCCAGCTCCAGGGCTTATCACCCCCAAACACTCCAGAGCTGCTGGGTTTAGCACTAAGCACCTACAGACATCGTTTGCACTGCATCTCATCTGGTTCTTGCACCAACCAGATTTTGTCCCCCTGTCCTGTGACTCTCTGCCTGTGTAAAAGCCCCTCTCCCTCCTTTTAAAAGCCCCCTTTAAGCACTGGAAGGGGCTCTGAGGTCTCCCTGGAGCCTTCTCCTCTCCAGGTGAGCACCCCCAGCTCTCCCAGCCTGGCTCCAGCCCTTGGAGCATCTCCACGGCCTCCTCTGGACCTGCTCCAACAGGTCCACATCTTCCCTGGTGAATTCTGTGAATTAGGCACATTATAATCAGAATGACACAAATTCCTGGGAATTCAATGAAAGACACCTCAGCAGCTTCGCAGCTTCGGAGGTGACTTTGAATTCCTGTGCTGGAGTTCCTGCATTCCTCCCACTGCCAAATCCAACAGCAGCTTCATCCAAGAACACACAGGACTTGGCTGCCAAGTGCACAACCTGCGAGTCACCAGCCTCCAGAGGGGTCACCGGAGCAGCCATGGAAACCACGGCTGGGCCACGTGGTCTGGGAGGTCACAGCCAGCACTTCCAGCCAGCAGCACATGGCCAGAGCCACCAACACCCAGCTCCCACTCCCAGCTCCCCACAGACTGGTGAGGGTGGGCAGGAACGGGGCCAAGGCACCCACACCTCCATGGAACAAGGGAAGCAGCAGTCCTTGGCATGAGCCTCTTTATTGCCCTGCCAAAGGAACTTTGGAGCCTCTGTGACCCAAAGCAGCTGACCTGGGAGCTGAGGGAGAAGACCAGTGAGGAGCACTGAGGGCACAGCCATTCCCTGAGCTCTGCTGCACCTTCCTGCTGCAGGATCCTGCCCTGAAGGTCCAACCCAGCTAAATCAGGTCCAGTCCCCTTGCAGCCCAGCACATGGGTCTCACCCCGGGGCAGGAGAACCTCCCCAAGCCCACCCCACCAGAGACATGGCACTGAACAGCCCTGGGCACCCCATCCACGTGTCCCTGTGTCCCTGTCTCCATGTGTCCACATGTCCCTGTATCCTTGTGTCCATGTGTCCACGTGTCTCTGTGTCCTTGTGTCCAAGTGTCCCTCTGTCCATGTGTCCCTGTGTCCCTGTGTCCATGTGTCCCTGTGTCCACATGTCCAAGTGTCCCCATGTCCCTGTGTCCCTGTGTCCAAGTGTCCCTGTGTCCATGTGTCCCTGTGTCCATGTGTCCATGTGTCCCTGTGTCCAAGTGTCCATGTGTCCCTGTGTCCATGTGTCTGTGTCCAAGTGTCCCTGTGTCCATGTGTCCAAGTGTCCCCATGTCCCTGTGTCCCTGTGTCCATGTGTCCGTGTCCAAGTGTCCCTCTGTCCAAGTGTCCCTGTGTCCCTCTGTCCACGTGCCAGTGCCAGCCTGGATCCAGCATTCCAGCCTTGCCATCCTGCACACAGCCCACCATACCCCCCCTTCATGAAAGTATTTCCCCCCTCCAAAGCAGCGCCTTCCTGGTTTTGCCTCTGCCAAGCCCTGGAGAACGTTCCCACCATCAGCAGGCTCCCAGCACATCCCTTCCCCTGCTCGCAGTGCTTGTGTCTCAGCTATGCCCTCCCCACCCCAGACGAGCAAACGCGTCACTCCTGCAGATGCTCTCTCAGCCTGTCTCTCCTGGAACGCCAAGTGCGAGGATCCGGAGGCACGGATTCAAGGAACCCCGCAAATGCTTCTCGCCCAACTCCTTGCGCGAGAGCCGCCGGTAATCAGTCAGCGAGGAGAGAAACCCACGGCGAACGCACTTAGCACCTGGAATATTGTGCACTGCCCTGCTCAGCCCCACCTGTGCCACTCAGCCCTGTTACCTCAGCCTTACGGGCTGAAATAAAACCTTGCTTTAAAGCAAAGTGCAGCCCCAAGTTTCCTTTGTTGCCACAAGCAGAATTTTAGGGTTGTTCCTTTCCTTCTGGAGAGTTCCCATAAAAACACCCACAGGCTCTGCCTCCTCTGGGTGCCTGTACATGGAGACTGCTCCAGTTCACAACCAGAGAATGTAAATGTGACCAAATGCCCCCAAGGCCACGGAGGCTGCTGGGGGAGCTGGGAGTTCTGCCTCGCAGAGCCCGGCCCAGGGAAGGGACAGCCCTTGGCTGGTGGTTGGGTAACAAATAAGCTGGCAGGGGGAACAGAGACTGGCTTGAACCAAGCTCCCCAAAAGCCAAGGCGGGCATCTCTCAGGCAGCTTCTGCAAGAGCTCAAGCGAAGGAGAGACCCTGTTTAACAGAGGGTAAGAACTGCAAATGCTCCCTAAACGTTCAGCAGCAGCAAAGCTGGGCAGGCTGGAGAACGTCTGCTGGCTGAGGAGGGCAGAAGAGGAGGGCCCTGTTACTCCCACATCCCAAGGCCACGGGAAGGGGCAGGGGTGCCCTGTCCCAACCCCGAGCTGGCACTGGGCACCCTCTGCAGCCACAGCCAGCAGCAAACAGCCCCAGGCCTGGCTGCCCCAAAGGCCCAGGCAGGAGTGAGAGGAGGGGCTGCCCCTGGGATCATGGACGGAGAGAACACGGATTGCACCCCCTCCCTGTGCCTCGGGCTCGCTGGCTGGCCACAGACCCTTCCCTTCCCTTCCCCCAGGCTCACTCCCTGCCTTCCCAAGACACACGGGACAGCAGCAGCTGGGATAACACATCTCTCTGGCTGGAGCTGTGCTACGAACATTTCCCCCTCTCCTTGCCCGCAAGCAAAGCAGGAGGGACTGACACAGAGAAATGAGATTCCACTCCCTCAGCAGCCAAACATCTTGCTGGAGCCTGGTTTGGACTGCTGTGAGGAAAGGACAGGACGGATTTCAGAGACAGTACTTCCATATTAACATCATACCTGTGTCACACTGCTCAGGCTGCACTGCCAAAGGCTTTCAGCACAAGTCTCATTAGCAATCCCATTAAAACAAGCACACCGCTGGTGAGAGCATTTACTGTGCAGAACAGTCAAATTCTTCTAAATTCATGGTGGCAGAATTAATTACTGATTCTAACATCTGTTGCATATTTTACATTTAAATTCTCCTTAAAAAGTCCCTCAGCTCAGAAACGTCAGGCACGGCTCCCCTCCCCCAGGAGCCACATAAATCATCTCCCTGCAAATCAAATGTGTCTCTTCATAAAAACAATTGCTCCTGTCACATATTACATAATAATCAGCACTAAAACCTGCTGAGGATGTAACCCAATGCATTTATGCTGTTTGTAATCACACAAAGACAAGGGTAACTTGGAAAACAGGATAACGGTGGGAGAAACAAAAAGAGTCAAGTAAACAGCAGCAGATGCAAGGCTGGGAATGTTTAAATATCAACCTGGTCTCTTCATCACCCAGGAATGTAACAGGAACTACCTGTGAGCCATGTGAAAATGCAGACCTGGAGACAGCAATGGAAGCTGCTTCCATATCCCGTGCCTTCCCCTGGATAAACCATTCCTAGCAGCTGCCAGCAAGGAATATCCAGCCACCAAACCCAGGCACTGCCAGTGTGTGATATCCTAGCACAGGCAGAGGGAACTATTTCCCTTCTCGATCTTTTTTTAATAAAGGAAAAAACCCCAGGCGTCTGCTCCACCTCTCCCAGCGAGCCCTGACCCCGGTTCTCCAGGAAATCCTAATGCCCTTGAAGCAGGAAAAGAGCAAGGGCAAGGTCAGGTCCCAGCTCTGCAGCACGTGTGCTGTGTGATGTCAAAGGCACAGCCTGAGCTCCTGGCAGTGCCAGCGAGCTGCCTCCTTTGCTTTGTGACCCTCCTGGAAGGACAGGAAGGACAAGGTTCTGCTCCATCTCAGTTCCCGCAGTGCCACACCACCCCATGAACCTGCAGGGCTCATTCCTGCTCTGTGCATGGCTCCAGTCTGAGGGAGCACTGGCACCCGGCCCCCGCAGGTCCCAGCAGCTCAGCACTGCCAGCCTGGCTCTGGCAGCACAGCAAGTCCTGCCAGGCCAGCCCATGACGGGACAGGATGCAGCATGAGGGGGTCAAGGAGGTACAGACAGAGGAGGCGACACCACGCCAGGGCTGAAGATGTTCCTCATGGCCCCAGTGACAGCAGAGACCTTCAGCCCAGAGCTCAGCCAGCCCATGGACACCCATGGACCAGCAGCCACTTGCTCGACCGCTGCTTTACTCTCACCAGGCCAGGAGGAGCATTCCCAGCAGGTCAGGGAGGGATCCTGCCCCTCTGCTCAGCCCTGGGGCACCTCTGCAGTGCCGTGTCCAGCTCTGGCTGCTCAGCACAGCAGGGCCAGGGAGCTCCTGGGGCAGGGCCAGCGCCGGCTGTGAGGATGAGGAGGGCCTGGGGCATCTCCGTGCCCAGGAAAGGCTGAGGGAGCTGGGGCTGCTCAGCCTGGAGAGGAGCCCCAGCTGAGAGGGGCCCTGAGCCCTGGGTGTCCCTGGCTGCAGGGAGGGGCAGAGCAGGGCCCGGGCTCTGCTCCGGCGGCCCAGCAGTGGCACCAGAGCCACGGGCAGGGGCTGATCCCAACAATTCCCCCGGCACAGGAGGCAGAACTTCTGCCCTGGGCAGTGCCCAGCCCTGACCAGGCTGCCCAGGGAGAGGCTGGAGGCTCCCTCAGCGGGGATGTTCCAGAGCCACATGGACACAATCCTGTGCCCTGAGCTCTGGGATGGCCCTGCCTGGGCAGGGAGGTGGCACCAGTGACCCTCTGGGGTCCCTTCCTGCCTGTGGGATTCTGTAAAGGCAAAAAGCCCCCTCAGAGCTGCTGCCAAAGGATGTGAACCATGAACAGGACACGTGCTGCTCTGTCCATCACCATCTTTTCTCCAGGGTTTGGGCAGAAATCCATAAGCACTTTGTTACACTGGGTCACTGCATCCCCATCCCATTTCTCAGCAGCTCAGCAGGGGATTCCCATTTGCCCCAGCCAACATCCCTATTGCTTGGGAAAACACTTGGTGATTTATGGACAACGACCAGGACAAGTTTCCAAAGTTCCTTAGCCTGCAGAACATGGTCCAGCCACCCTGAGGGAAAGAGAGCCCAAACCAAACACCAGAGGATCCCGAATCTGACTGGGGGATGAGAGCTCACAGACCATGGGTTGTTTTCCTGCTCAGCATATCTGGTTAAAGGTATTTTGGAAAAAAAGCATCAACTTGATTCTAAAACCTCCAGGGATGGAAAATCTCCCCCTTCCCTCCTGAGCTGGACCCCCATCAATAGTCTGGAACCCATTCCTCATTCAGATATGGATTAGGAAGCAGCAATGGCTGGAAGAAACAGCTTTCAGCAGATTCTCATCCTGATGATGAGGTAAGGATTCACACCCTCAGTGCCTGCTCCAAGCACTTGTCTATCAAGCCAAGTCACCTCTCAATCATTCTCACAAACTCAACACTGTCAGAGGATGAGACTCCAAAACTCAAACGTGGTGTTTGGGAAATGCACAGTCTGAATTTCTCACATTGATGTTTTTCTTTCCCTCTCCATTTAATTTCAGGGGTAGAGGACTCAGGACAAGAACAAAGGGAGCCTTTGGGAGTCCACCTGCTGTTTAACATAAGCTCCTCAAGAAGTGCTTCTCAGCACAGGAAATTTAACATGAAGATCATTTCAATGAGAGCAGCTCTAGGAAGGATCAAACTTGCTCCAAGTAGCAGTGGACAAAGGGGGGTTCATGTTGTTTGCTGCAGAGAGAAATAGCACAAAAGCTTTTTATCTTTTATTCCTGGGTTTCCTTTGAAAATGGATGTAGCAACTAATCCCCAACATGCTGGATGAGGCTGTCAGATCATCCTGGGAACAATTTGTTATTAAATTCACTCCTTTACCGAGGCTCAAGAACTTTGTGCAGAAGTTCAGATAAAAGCCTGAAATCCATTCTCAGCATAACTGGGCCAAGGCCGGGCTGGATGGGGCCTGGAGCAACCTGGGCTGGTGGAAGGGGTCCCTGGGGGTTGGAATGGGGTGAGTTTAAGGGCCCTTCCAACCCAAACCATTCCAGGACTCTGAGGTTCTATAACCACCTCACTGAGGCACGAGGTTTGAAGCCCATCTTTGCCTGGGCCCTCCTGTATTTAACAAGACCTGGGCTTTGGCTGGAGGAAAGAAAACAGCCAAGACAAACATCCCCCCTCCTTTCTCACCTAAAACCGTGTCCTTTCCTCTTCCTTTCTCCCACTGCTCAGTCTGGATTACCAAACCAGAGGATTACTTTGCCACACTCACCCCTGCAGCCCCAGACAGGGAGCAGGGAGAGGGCAGGACCAGCACCTCCCAAACCCCACGAGGGTGGGCACAGCAGGTACAACTCGTGTTCCTATAAACCCCCTTGGCCCACTTTCATTTTCCAGTGTGCCCAGCTCAGAGCTGCCCATGGCTGCTCAGCCACAGAGCCAGCTCCTCTGGGCCTCGAAAGGACTGAATCAGTCTGGAAGGTTTGTCAGGCACCAGGAAAATCTGGGACTTGTATTTGTTTCTGGATAAATTAACATCACTTTCCCAAGACAATGCAGCAGCATTCCACACCCAGCCTGGAAAAGGGCCGGTATTTCTCAGGAATTCACAGCTGCTTTAGCTGCCACCACCTCCACAGTCCCACAGAAGAGCTCCTGTGAGCTCGGGGCAAGGCAGCTGGGAGGGGAACAGAGAGGTGCTGCTGCCCAGGAGCACTCCGAGGTTTTGGGCACCAGAATCCTGTGTTTGATCAGTGCAGGGAGTGTCCCCTGTGCTGGCACTGCTGGGGCACCTCCAATCCAGGGGCAGTCCAGGGCCCCCCAGGACAACACAGACCCTGAGGGGCTGGAGCGGGTCCAGGGCAGGGAATGGAGCTGGGAAGGGAAGGAAGCTGGGAAGGGGCTGAGCCCCAGGAGCGGCTGAGGGAGCTGGGAAAGGGAGAAAAGGAGGCTCAGGGGGGACCTTGTGGCTCTGCACAACTCCCTGACAGGAGAGGGCAGCCGGGGGGGGTCGGGCTCTGCTCCCAGGGAACAGGGACAGGAGGAGAGGGAATGGCCTCAGGCTGGGCCAGGGGAGATTCTGGTCAGATACTGGGGAAAATTTCTTCCTGGAAAGGGTGCTCAGGCCTTGGAAGGAGCTGCCCAGGGACGTTTGGAGTCCCCACCACTGGAGGTGCCCAAGGAAGGCCTGGATGTGGCACTCAGTGCTCTGGGCAGGGGACGAGGCGGGCATCAGGCACAGGGTGGACTCGATGGTCTGGGAGGGCTTTTCCAGCCTCAGTGATTCTGGGATTAAGAGGGAAAACCAACAAACAGCAGCTTCCCCAAGAGTTCCTGCAGTCCCCCGTGTGATGCTGCCTCGTGCAGCTGAGCAGGGCTGGCAGGGCAGGGTTTCACCAACTGGAACAACCATTAACTGGCTCTTGTGTTATCAGCGTTTCAAGGACCCTTCAAAGTGCAGTTGCTCAGAGGAGAAAATGCACCTGCTAGTGGAGCTGCTTTCTCCTCTCCTCTCCTCTTCACCTTGACCAGGGTATTTTTAGCTGTATGGACAGACTTGCCAATACTTTCACCTTCAATTGTTTGCAAGGAAACTTCTGACAACTCCCAGGAATGAACACCCAGGGTCAAGAGAGGCAGCAGGAAAAGAATGATGGGCAAAAGCAACTTCCCAAAAGGCTTTTCCAGTATTTTGTGCCTTCAGTATTTTAGTTCCCCTTCCTCCCACAGATTCTCCTGCTCACAGAGAATTTAGTTTGCACTTGATTTCAGTTCCCTCAGAGTTCAGCCTGAGGTTTTGCCTAAGAGAAGCTGTACCTCCACACACAAAGCACCTGATCAGCTGCCCACGAGCCTTTGCAGCAGCAAGTGCCACTCAGTTCCTCTGAGCCTCACAGATCTACTCATCGAAGTTCATCTGGCAGAGAATGGTCCAACACTGTCATCCAAGAAGGCAGAAAAATTCATTATTCCAACAAACCCTCATTATTCAAAGGCAACAGTCTCTCTCAGCTGTTCATCCCAGCAGGGAACGTGTCAACGTCTGCCAGATCAGTAAACACAGCCCTGGCTCCCATCAGAGCACAGGAGCAGGAACAAGAGAGGCAGACATGCTTGTGAGGCACTGTTCTGATTCACCCATGTGCTCCTGGGCCCAGGAGTGCTTCATTAATTACTGCAAAGCTCCCCTGTCACACAGAGCCTGAGCTGCCACCGCCCCAGGGCCCCCAGGACTCAGCTGAGTCCAACACACACAGTGCAAGGCTCCCCTGCTGCCATGCTCAGATCCCCTGGGTAGGGTCAATCTTCCAGAAAAAAGCAGATTTCTCTGGAGCAGGAGGGTGACAGAGCTACCAAACTCCAGCACTCACACTTTAATGTCCTTTGTTTCAAGGGAGCCTCTGAGAACCAGAGCCAAGGGACACAGGGGATTTACAACTCTTCCCTGGATTTCCAGCTTTCCTTCAGCAGCCTGTTTTCAGCGTAACCCCTTTGTTAGGAAATCTTCCATTATTTGATAATCTCTTCATCTCTCACAGCACCTTACATTCACAGCATTTACTGTCCCATTTGTCACATTCTGCTCTGGAAAACCGCTCAAACCTGCTGCACTTCCCACACCCGAACGCCCAAACCATGGGAATGTACTCCCAACACGCCCAGAATCCACTCCATGGTCCATCTAAAAGCCTCTCAAGTCTTCTGCTCGTGCAGAAAGTAGAAGCAGGTAAGGTAAGAAGGAAGAAAAAAGGTGTGTTCAGTCAGCAAAGTGCAGAAAGGAGGAAAAAGCCATTTAAAAGTCCACTCTTCAGTGGGTACCTTTTCAGCCAAGGCCTTTAAGCTGTCCAGAAACCTCTGCCAGAAGTCCTTGAAGAGGGGTCTGTCAATCCTCCTCAGGCTCTCCTTGGTGCTGGCATCCACACTGACATAGAGCTGGGTCACAGGCTCCAGCCTCCTGCGAAGGGAAAAGGGAATTGCTGCTTTCAGGAGCCACTGCTTGAGCCTGTGTTCTCCTGCAAAAGCAGCAACAGGAACTGGACAGGATTTCCAGGGAAAACCATCAGAGCCCAGTGGTTCATGTCTGCCAAGTGACCACCATCAACAGCAAGGTGTTACAACCTCAGCAAACAACAGCCCAAGGCTGAGAGCTCACACACACAGCCCCTGGCTGACAATTTGTCATTCCTCACTGCACCAGGACAGACTTCACCCCACTGGAGCTGTAACACACTGGGAAAGGCTCCCCCAAGGAAGGGGTTCAGGTGAGGCACAGAGAGGTTCTGCAATCCTCAGAGCTCTGCCCTTTCTCCACGATCTGTTTGGCCCATGGGAAAACATTCAACACAAATGGACACCCGGAGGAGTTTCTTCCTGGAAAGGGTGCTCAGGCCTTGGCAGGGGCTGCCCAGGGACGTTTGGAGTCCCCATCTCTGGAGGTGCCCAAGGAAGCCTGGATGTGGCACTCAGGGCTCTGGGCTGGGGACAAGGCGGGCATCGGGCACAGCTTGGACTGGATGATCCTGGAGGGCTTTCCCTACCTCAGGGATTCTGTGACTCTAAATTCAGCCATAAATCAACCAGTTCCTACTGCTGGACATGCTGAACTCCCCTGGCCTGCAGCTGGATCATCAATGACATTTTTGAAGGGATCTCAAAGCTATTTAGAAAATAAAGCCACCCACAAACCACCACTGTGTTCTCCTCCCATGCCAAGGCTCTTGTTCCCCAGCAGTCCTGGAGCAGAGCCCTTCTGGTCACACGTGCTGCTCACAGCACCTGGAGCCCAGCACTGGGAACTTCTGAAGGGATCAAACCTCCTGTGCTGTGGGAAGAGCCTGGGTGGAGTCCGATCCCTGCCATAAATGCAAGGGGAATGAAGGAGAAGCAGCAACACCACAGTCCATCAGCAGAAGGATCAAAGGGATTAGGAACAACCTAGAAAGGAGCTCCCCTAGAACCCCAGGATCCCTGAGGTTGGAAAAGCCCTTCAATGTCACCAAGCCCAGCCTGTGCCCGATCCTCACCCTGCCACCAGCCCAGGGCACTGAGTGCCACGCCCAGGCCTTCCCTGGGCCCCTCCAGGGTGGGGACACACTTCCAGGACGGAGACAAACCCTTTCCCCTGACAGAAGGGACAGAGGCAGTGAGGGTAACACACCCACCCCTCGTGGCAGCTCCCACCCCGGGGGCTGCAGCATGAACAACCACATCCCAGTTTACCACAGAGCCCTCAACATTTGGGGACAGCATTTTGGGAGTGTTTTGTGTGCAGGCTGTAATGAGCAGGCACCAGTCCCAGCTTCATTTGGTTCTCTAGAGAAGATGAGAAGAAATCAGAAGCTATTGTTCTGCTGCCAAACAGTGCCACCTAAAAATACACTGACCCCTGCCCACCCCAAAGGTGACAGAGGGACGAGAACTGGCCAGAATGAGACTGAGCAGAGCTCTTTGTGTCCAGAAAAATCCACTTAACGTGGACACTCAACCAACCACCTGAGCACGTTCTCTCTGTGCGTATTTAGACAGCAAAATGAAATAACCCAGAACAAACTGAAAATTTCAGGTTAAAATCTCAGTTTTGTAAACAAGTTTGTCTGGACTGGCAGCCCAAAGGCACAGACTCCAAAATGACCAAATGTTCTGGGCCTAAGTGGATTGAAGTGCTCAGTTTCAAGGAATACTGAGCCAAACTCTTTCTTTACTCAGTGCTGTCTTTGCTTAATTGAAAGGGGCCTCAGTGAAGATGGAGCAGGTGCTTTTCAAAAGAGGGGCTGAGAAAAATCCTCTCCTCTCAAACCTAAGGACAGGCAGGAGCCAGACTCACTGTCAGCATGGGAAAAATTGAGGAATTAGATTGATCCCAGGCAGGGATTTCAGCCCCAAACGGGAATGGTCCACAGGGCTCTGCACGGCTGGGAATCGAGCCAGGATGAGCTGGGCACGTTCTGCCAAGGGGAAACGAGGAGAAAAGGCAGCCAGGGGTGCAGTGGGAAAAGGACACAGACTGGCATTCCTGGGACACAGCTCCAGTGCAGAACTAACAGCAAATCCAGCTGGATGGTACCAGGATGGATTTGGGGATGGAATTTCCGAGCTAGCTCAGACACCTGAGGTGAAATCCAGGAGACCAAATCCATGGCATTTACACAAGGACTTGGGCAGAAATCCTGAGCTGACATCTTCAGGCCACCAGCCTGAATAAACTGACTTCAGGCCACCAGCCATGAGGTGGCTTCACCAGGCAGGACAGAGCCCACAAGGGACAGGAACAGCAACATCAAAAATGAGCATTTGCTTGTGGACATTATTCATCTGCTCATTGTTGTCATCACTATTGATCATAAATGCAAACCCACACACGAGGGGTGGTCACAGCCACAGATCAGAGACAGGAGCCAGGTAAGGGTTCAATAGGAGCTCCCCTGGTGTAAAACCTCCCTCAGTTCATTGTGAGCCTGGGGCAGGTGAAGCTGCAGCCCAAAGAGAGGAGGAGGAGGAGGAGAGGAAGGCACAGGGGGCACCTGCTGGAGCCCCTGTCCCGAATCCAGCACCACCCCAGGCCACGCTGCCCTCTCACAGAATGGGTTGGGTTGGGTTGCAAGGGACTTTAAAGCTCATCCTGCCCTGGGCAGGGACACCTCCCACTGTCCCAGGCTGCTCCAAGCCCCAATGTCCAGCCTGGCCTTGGGCACTGCCAGGGATCCAGGGGCAGCCACAGCTTCTCTGGGCACCCTGTGCCAGGGCCTCCCCACCCTTCCAGGGAACAATTCCTTCCCAATATCCCATCCATCCCTGCCCTCTGGCAGTGGGAAGCCATTCCCTGTGTCCTGTCCCTCCATCCCTTGCCCCACGTCCCTCTCAGCTCTCTCACACCAGAGGTCACCCCGCCTATTTCAGGACAAACTTTTCGACTACAGCTCCTCTGCTGACAGCACAGAAATGAGCTGGGTGCCTACTCCAGTTCCCATATTAAGCAAATCATCTGCTCTGATGAGCCAAAGATCAGTTGCAATTTTTAAGACAGCAAGACTAGCGTTTTATCCCCTTCTTTTTTCTTTCTTTTTAAAAAGATTCAGCAGATCCGAAAAGTGCAGCTTCAAAATAGTGTGCGCGCTCTCTTTTAAACTGCTATATTTAGGAAAGAGCAATTTCTATCTATCAGGCACATAATACATGACTTAAAGTAACTTGATTACACAATTATTCAATCATTTGGAATGCCTTTGTAGTGTATAATTACTCACTCCCAAATTGCCTGCACTCTCCCCTCAGTGCCGGATTCAGACCACGAGAAGGAGTGCAAAGGAAGCTCTCCCAGGAGCACTGACACAGGAGTGAGCTGGAATGGGCTGGGTGACACAGCAAGGCCACCCTGCACGCAGCTCCCACAGCCCCAGGGCTGGACTTGCTGCTGTTATGAGCTGCTGGGATTCTGAGGAGCCCCCAGAATCTGCATTCCCCACATGCTGCACTTCCTTGCTGCACTTTGGTAACAGCAGCCTGGATGTTCCAAAGCATCAGAAAAAGGGATTCTTTACCTTTGTAAGTACTCTGAAACAGTTCATTAAAATGCTTGGAAGATTTCACTCAGGTCCCCCTGAGGGAGGTTGAACAGACCCCACTTTGCTGGTGAACATGTGCTTGTCACCTCTCCTTGTCCTGCCGGAGGTGCTGGGCTGGACAGAGCTTTGGGCTGAGCCTTTACAGCTGCTGCTCTGGAGTCAGAACAAAGATCAGCTCCAAAAGGCAATGTCTGAGCTCAGTACCCTGCTCTGGCTGCCAGAGGGACACCAGTTATCCCTGCCCCAGGCACAAACCACAGCTCACCCACTGCTGCCCTCCTGCCACACCTTCACAGGTGCCATGTTCCACCCTCTCCCCTTCCAGAAGTCACCACAGTTTGTTTAGGAGGCACAGAAAAGGAAAACAAACTGAGGGGCAGAAAGGGATGAGAAGGAGCAGGGGGAAACTGAGGATAAAATCAAACAGACCCTGAGGGGGCTTTTTCATTGCTGGTGCTTTTGCAGAGCTGAGTCCGAGGGGCCACTAAATGGGATCAGGACACAGGTCAGCACTCCATGTTTCAGATCAGGACACAGGTCAGCACTCCAATGTTTCAGCAGGAAGTTCAGCAGGAATTTCCTGCAGCTCTTACCTGATCTCCTCAGGGAACTGGGCGTTGGTGACCAGGAAGGTGGAGATGCCGTGCTGGTGCAGCAGCCTCACGAAGCGGTTGATCTGTGGGTACATGATGGGCTCCCCCACCAGGGACAGGGCACAGTGCTTCACCGTCAGGGCTTCCTCCAGGCGAGCTGCCTTCACTCCTGACACGCCTGGAGAGGGGAGAACAGCCTTAAATCAACAGTGGATGGGCCCTGAGCAACCTGCTCTGGAGGAAGGTGGCCCTGCCCATGGCAGGGGCTGGCATAAGAGGAGTTTTAAGGTCCCTTCCAACCCAAACCCTTCTGTGGGTCTGTAACAAATCCCCCTCCCAAACACCTGTATCCAAAACACACCCTGGCACAAGGAGGGCTGAGAAGAGCAGCTGGAGGCCTCCCAAAGCAGAGGGGACAGCAGGCCCCAGCCAGGGCCCAGGAGCAGCTCCGCAGCACCCAGAGAGCAGCAGCACCCAGAGCCTGCAGCTGGGTGTGCCCTGGGCACTGCTGAGAGCCATTTGCAGGTAACACCTGAGCCAAGCTTAAACACTTGAGCCAAGCTTTGCACTGCTGAGACCTCGGGGATGCTGCTGAATGCTGAGACACAAACACACAGGGCAGCTCAATGCCACTTCAAGCAGGTGTGTTAGAAGAGAAGCCCAGGCCATTGCTGCTGCTGGTCCCTGCGGGCCTCAGGAGGAGCAGCCCCCGGAGGAGCCGAGCACAGCTCCCCAAGCACAGCAGGGGACTGACCCAGACCCCAAACACAGACCATGGAGCTCCACAGAGGATGTGTGCAACAGAAAACCCAGCAGACAGCACGGTCCTGAACAGCCAGAGACCTTTCAGAAGGAAAACACGGGGAGCTCAAATGTAGCGTCCATGAGAAAAACAGCACCTGAGTCCCACTCCTGATGCCCACGGGAGCGGGGGGAGCTGGATGCTCCTCCAGCCCAGCCACACCTGAGCAGGTGCTCAGGACCCCGGATGAAATCAGCTGCCTCCAAACGAGCTTTTGCTCCAAATCTGTCACTTCACATTTCCCTGACGTGCCTTGATGTACTCGAATCCTATCTGAGGCTTTAGATTGGGGGTTGGTCTGTTTCAAAGATAAAAAACAAAGCCTGGAGTGGGAATCCAGGTCCTCAGCTCGCCTCTCGTTGCCTTGACGCTGCAGTACAGAAAATTACAGCTCTGCTGCAGAGCCCAGATAAAAGAAGTGTTTGTGGATATTGCTCCAGCCTCACGTAGCAAAGCTGGTTTGGAATCAGAGCAGGGCTCAGGGCATTTTTAAGCAGCCAGGCTCAGTCCTGAGGAAGTGACAGGACTAATGGTTATTCTATAGAAACCTGACAGCACTAAATGAGAGCTTTATTGGAGAAGAAAGCAGCATCTCCAGCACACGCTGAGATTAAAGGACTAACTTTCATATTCCTAAAACTACTGCAAGTCACTTTTGGAATTAATTAATTTCTCTGTCTCAGCATCTTGCATCTGGACTCTCATAATTACCCTGACAGCTCTATAAGCAGACAGAACAAAATCCTAACATCCCCTAAAGTTTGAGTGGAACTTTCCCAACACAGTTTACACCAAACCTGGCACCTCCATCCAGATGAGGGAGTGGCTTTGTACCCAACCATTTGAGCACACAAATCACCAATCAGGCAGGGATAAACTGCCCAGGATTAGTGTATTCCAGGAGGGCATGGACTCTCCTGAATCCCAGCGGCTCTGCCCCTGCCATCAGCTCCCAGCAGAGCACATCTCCCTGGAAAAGCTGATTCCAGCTGCTCCAGTTAACTTGGGAAAGGAGAGCACCCTGGAGAGGCTGGGGGCTGACTCTGGGTGCCCCTTGCAAGGACCTGAGCAGCACCACAAGAGCCTGGGGGACAGGGGGATGAGGGCCCTGCTCTGTCCGTGCCTATCCATGGGCACTCCGAGGATTTCCTGGGACAGCTCATGCATTTCTATTTGGTTTTTTCCCTGTATTATCAGATTCCCACTCTCCCATTCCTGAGTTATGTTTCCATCCTGTGTGTGCCCTTTGCAAGGGCACAGAGATTTACAAGTCGCTCCCCAGAAAAATGTATCCATCAAATCAACTTCCCACCCTCGCTCCCTATCAGTGAGGAGTCTCTCCATCATTTACTCCAAGAGAGAATTATGGGGCTTTAATGGCTGTGCTCTCCAAATCCAGCACAAACTGTGGCAACACTACAGCAGAAGATGATTTATCATCACCCAGAGGCACCCAGGCTATCCTGTAGGGTATCCTAAAGGATAAAGGGACACAAGAGTTCCATTCCTTCAAAGGAAATCTCATTTTTTCTGCAATGGGTTAACGAATAAAGCACCAGATGGGCTCAGCAGTGTCTCTGGCCCATGGAATGGGGGTGTGGAGGTACCTGCCTGCACAGCTCTGGGACTGGCACTGGAAAGAGCAGCACCAATTTGTTCAAATGGCTCAGGGGGGCCCCTGAGCAGCACCCCCAGACACTCCAGCCCTGAGGGCTGCCTGGCTAAGACACTTCCCATGTTTTCATTCCCCAGAAGCCCAAACAGTCTGTTCTACCTCAGGGGCCAGGGTCCAAACACCTCAGCCCTGCTCGGACCCCCCTGGAGTCCCTGTGGGTGCCCAGCCAGTGCTGCAGGATCAGACACGTTAATGTTGGGAAAGAGCCTGGCATGGAGTCCCACCATTCCCCAGCACTGCCAGGCCACCACTGCCCCATGTCCCCAAGTGCCACATCCACAGGGCTGCTAAACCCTTCCAGGGGTGGGGACTCCACCACTGCCCTGGGCAGCTGTGCCAGGGCTGGACAACCCTTTCAGTGAAGAAATTCCTGCTGCTGTCCACCCTGCCCCTCCCCTGGCCCAGCCTGAGGCCGTTCCCTCTCCTCCTGTCCCTGTTCCCTGGGAGCAGAGCCCGACCCCCCCGGCTGCCCCCTCCTGTCAGGGAGTTGTGCAGAGCCACAGGGTCCCCCTGAGCCTCCTTTTCTCCAGGCTCAGCCCCTTTCCCAGCTCCCTCAGCCGCTCCTGGGGCTCCAGACCCTTCCCTG